>CAVLJG010000001.1:57561167-57982656 GCA_963669975.1 Acanthoscelides obtectus
CATCTGCGGACCAAGCGGATGTGGAAAAACGAACGTAATGCTGGCGCTGCTTTTTCCATCCAAACGGTGCTAAGTTTAAAAATGTTTACGTTTATTCAAAATCGTTGTATCAACCAAGTATCAACTGCTTCAAGAAGTGATTTCCGCTGCTAAGGGTGTTGGCTATTTCCCATTTAAGGATAACGAGGAAATTATAAGTCCAAGTAAGGCTAAAAATAGCTCTATATTCATATTTGACGACGTGTCGTGTGACGGTCAGCAGAAAATTCGAGAGTATTACTCCATGTGTCGTCATAAAGATATCGATGCTGCATATCTCTGCCAAACATACTCTAAAATTCCAAAACAGCTCATACGAGACAACTGTAACATTATAGTACTATTTAAGCAGGATGAAATTAATCTAAAACATATATTTGATGAGCATGTATCTCCAGATGTTACTTTTGATGAATTCAAAAAGATGTGTTCGGAATGTTGGGCAGAAAAGTACGGTACGTTAGTTATTGTTAAAGACTTTCCTCTTAATTATGGTCGATACAGAGTAGGATTTGATAAGTACATAAAATTGTAGGCTTATCATGTACGCCATCATTCAGTAACATGATGTCAAAGGACCAAGTTGCCGTTGCTAGTCATAAAAGAAAGATCGCAGAACTTGCTCGAGCTATACGTAAAAAGTATCTTACTTTAAAGTTAGGTCGAACTGCAGAAGATGAATCTATTAGAAAACTTTTCAAACCAATATCTGAACCTCTTAAGCAAATAGCTAAGACTCAGCAGCATCCTCATTTATTATTAAAAAAGAGGAAAAATTGAAACAGGATGATGATGATGATGATGATGATGTATTCACACAGAACCCAAACTATCTCAATTTAGAAGACGTGGCTTCAACTGATGAACAAGGTAATATACCGCCGAGACCTGAAACACCACCACTACCTGAAGAAATGCGTCCTGCTGATTTTTCACAAGAAGCAATAGAAGAATACTTAGATCAATATCCCCCAATAAGCCATAATTATTTACAAGATTTTTGGACACAAAACGATAAAATTGATAAAAATTATGGACCTATATATACCGACAACATTGGTTGGATGTTAGGTAAACGCCGAATTAAATTTGATAGAGCGACTGGCCAAATACAGATATTACCTGAGGGGACAAACTTAGCAGGTACATGGTTTCGTGGCACACCTGGGCTGTATCAACTTTTATTCTATAATGACCCAAACTATGCAGATGCAGATTTACAACCCTATAAAAATCTATTGCAAAGTACCGGTGTTCATTTAGATTCGCTTGGACGCCTAAAAGGTTCGACAGGATTTAAATATAATCACATTATTAAGCCTCTCTTTAAAGATGTGCAGAAAAATAAAGGTACAATTGTCACACGATCAACATCTACAAAAATACGTAGTCCACTTAGTCGATCATTAACAAGATCCACTCCCTCAACAACAACAACAACAACAACATCATCAACATCAAAACCGCCAACAGGAAAAGGTATCGGTGATTACTTGACATACAACGAGGAACCAATCGAATACGTGTACTGGGATGATCCCAATGAATTAATCGATCGACTTAAACTCCTTATGGCATCTCAGGAAGCTGGCAATACGTCGCATGATAATGAAATAGTAGCCATCCTCAACGAGCTAAAAGAAGCTAATATAATACAGTAATCTAGTTCCTTGGTCTTTCATTTACACGATGAGTCTTGATAAATTCGGACGTCGCTTTGATAAACAAAAGACACTTCCGTATATGCGTACACCGCCAAAGTTAACACTACCCCATACTTCTGATGGAAATGTTGACTTCAAGAACGTAAAGTTGTGTAATATAAAAGATCCCACAGATAATTCAGATGCGGCAACTAAAAAATACGTAGATACTTCAGTGATTGATTTAAAAAAAATAACAGCAAAAACAGATCAAATAACAGAGTTTATTTCGAGAAATCCGCCTACTTCTGGTAAACATATGGCAACAAAAAAATATGTAGATGACTCTATTGCAAATATAACAACAAGAATAGAACAGGAGTTGGCTACAATTAAGTCTCATACCGATTTGACTCCAATAAGGAAAAATATCATTGAATGAATTACAACTTTTGCAAGGACGCACATCATATATATCATTGAAAACATTCGATCTTGCTAAGCGTATAAAGCCGATGGAACAACAATTTAAAGCGTTAAAACATGATGACGTACGCCAAGGAGAAGCTACAACTAGTTAACGAGCTGCACAAGCCTGCTCGAAAAAATTATCTAAGACGACGTACCATCATTAAAGGCTTAGACGATTTATGGCAGACGGACTTGGCTGAAATGCGACCTTATGCTCATCAAAATAAAAATTTCAAATTAATTCTCGTCGTAATCGATTCTTTTTCCAAGTTTATGTGGACTAGACCGTTAAAGACAAAGACGGGTGAGGAGATAACTCGTGCGTTTTCGGATATCCTCGCACATACGGAACGTACGCCGAAAAATCTACAATCTGATCAAGGTAAAGAATTTTACAATAGTAAATTTCAAACTTTAATGAAGAAGCATGATATTAATCATTATAGTACATATAGCATCAAGAAAGCGGCCATTGCTGAAAGAGCCATAAGGACGTTGAAAAATAAACTTTACAAATACTTTAGCTTAATGGGATCGTATAAATGGATTGATATATTACAAAGCATTACCAATGAATACAATGGAACACGTCATCAAACCATCGGATGTAAACCATCACAAATTAATAAATCCAACGAAAAATGTATCTTAAATCGAAATATACTCATTTAAAAATCGCGGGCCCGCGTAAGTTTAAAGTTGGTGACATTGTACGCATCAGCAAAACCAAAATGCTATTCGACAAGGGATACGTTCCAAGCTGGACAACGGAATTATTTAAAGTTACTAAAATTAATATTACCAACCCTGCAACGTACATGCTCGAAGATATGCAAGGTGCACCGATCAAAGGAGCCTTTTATGACGAAGAATTACAGAAAACAGCCAATCCAGATGTTTATTTAGTTGAAAAAGTTTTACGTCGTAAAGGTAAAAAAATGTACGTCAAATGGCTTGGCCTTGATGCAAAACATAATAGTTGGATTGACAATGATGCGATCGTCTAGGTGTATGGGGTGGGGGGGTTTCTGCTAAAAGTGAGTTCTCAGTCGGTTGCAGTCAGTCAGTCAGTCAGTCAGGCAGCTAGTAAAAAAAAAAATGGATACCAGTGGTAGTGGTTCAAGTTGCAGCGAGTTTGACCTCACCACCAGCAGCTCACACGAATCATCTGTAAACTACGACCGTGAGCTGGATGCTATTCTGGAAAGGTACGAAGAAGCGGCCAAGAACGAGGACCATTATCTGCTGTACACGCAGTTTCCAAATGGATCATACCAAATTGGATGCGGTCTAAGCCCAGCGAGATCATTTACTCCTGCTGTAATTGTGTGGAACTCATCACGGTTGAAACTATCTTTCAGTTCCTATGAGTGGGAACAATTAATCACCCAGCTCAATGTGGTAACGGTGAAGGAGACGGAGGAGCAGGAGGAGGAGAAGAACCTTCCTGACAAGTATGATCCTGTCGAAATCGAGTGCGGTGACTATTGCAGAATTCGACGACTAATCTATGATAGTACGAAAATTCTCGAAATAACCAAGCACAACATTAGTTTCTACCTCTCAGAAATGGACGTGAACGCTCTTTTAGAAGCAAATAATGAACTTTTAGTACCGTATATGTCTATGCTAGAAACTGTTGAATTTCCAAGCTATTATTATAATGCGCTTAAGATTGTTCGAGCTAGTTTTAATGATCAAAATTATACGTTTTCAGATGCTATTCAAAAATTGTATACATTTAAGCTCGTAGGCTGTACTTTACAACATATAGCGTTAGGACAACATATATTTTTCTATAGACATAGGATCGCTAATGATCTTGAACGATTTTAATAAAGTTTTTGTAAAAATGCATATCTGTCGTTTCATTATGATATACGTCACGTAACGTGACACGTGACGTGACGTGACACGTGACGTACGTGACGTGACACGTGACGCACGTGACGTGACACGTGACGCACGTGACGTGATACGTGACGCACGTGACGTGATACGTGACGCACGTGACGTGATACGTGACGCACGTGACGTGCACACTTTGTTCAAAAATACCAAAAAGATGTCTTGATAGCCCGAAGAACCGCGCCACAACATCAGAAGTAATGTTAGTATTATGTGTGTGCGTGTTTTTTTTTTTTGTTTTTGAACACGCTAAGTTTTGAACTCCAACCACGCACTAACATTGCTTCTGATGTTGCACACCTCTGACGACTCAAGCTATCAGGACATCTTGTTGTTGTTGTTGTTGTGAACTCTTCTTACTAGAAAAATCTAACGAAATCAATAAAACATCTTTTTATAAATATTCATTTATTAAATCTAATTACATACATGTTTGAAAAAATATATATATATATAAATGTTAGTACTACATACATGTTTGAAAAAAAATATATATATAAATGTTAGTACAATAGATAGAGAGAAACTGGAGGACGGATGAACGCTTTTTATATATTTTTTTGTAATTTGTTTGCTGTGATGTTTTTTTTTTAAAACTCAATATCGCTGTCTACATCAGATTCATCAAATCGGATTCGGATGTTATTTCTAGACCTATCATGTAAGGCATCTCTGCAAGATTCCTGGTCTTTTAGTTCAAACACTACGCTTTTAAAGCAGCTGTGACACCAATTATACTTTTTTTGGTATACGTTCAAAATAATGTCATGTGCATCGTGAACCTCGTGAGAATGGTCATAGCAGGCAAATAAACGTTTATTTAAAGTTTTATGTATTTCTTTAAATTTAGATAAACAATTTTTACATACGTGTAGGTAATATTGGTCCAGCCAATATCCACTTGTCCATAGACAGTAACTAGAATAATCTTCAAAAACATAACCCCAATCTGATTTTCCTAATATAGTGTGAATTAAATTTGGATCTATTTCTTTGTGACATCTAATAAAGTTAATTCCTGTATATGAAGAATCAAGATCATTTTTGGCTTCTTTAATCATAGCGTGCCATTTATATAAAGGAAATTGTTTCACAATTTCCGTAGTTAATTTCCATGGTAGTGGAGACTGCTCCATGAATTCTACTGCTGATGATGTTATTGATTCGCAAATTTTTCTAACAGCTAACTCTGATAATGTTGGGGCATTCATCTATAACAAAAAAAAAACGCTATTATAAGATACTGTAATGCCCCCACGGAAGTGTGTCAAAACTGTTCGGAATTAAATAACGTTTGTCGTCATACGGACTTAAACTAATTTTTGACTGTTCAACAGAATATACGTTGTGTGCATACGACCTGATACAGCGTTGTGTAGCTGTTTTTTCCTTAAATTCTTTCAAACATTCAACATAATCCTCAAATGCAATTTTATTTTTAACAACATTGTACTTAACCCCTTTAGATTTTTTAACCACCTTCCCACCCTGCACCTTGTAACTATACATTTTGCTTCGAAGTCCAACAAAATGTGTCATAATTTTACCGTTATTTTCATCTTTCATTAGACCCGGCACCTTTTTGTTCTTACGCAGTATTTTATATATGTTATTTTCAGGATAATCCGAAGTATCAAATTTACTGGAATCAGCTTTAATGATCTCCTCATATGCATCCTCACATTGCAATTCGTAGATAAAACTGTCTGTGTCCATGTACATGAGCTTACACCTTTCTGCACCCATTTTTGGTAGCATATAGGTGTAATGAAAATCGTACATGACTAGTTTCGATAGGTCTAGAATTGCCTGCCCTACATACAGAGGTTTGTTAAACGTTATTTCAGCCTTGTTCAATTCGATAACCACCAGATTTTCCTCTAAAATTGTGCGACTGTGGAACCGAAAACTCGAAATCAAGTTTGCTGCCCCATAGCGACCACCCCAAGATTTAACGATTTTACATACGCGGTGCTTACGTATATTTTCCATGGTCTTACCGAATACTGCATTATTCATTAATTTAAAAAGATTTTTTTCGAAATCATTCCGGGCTGCAGCTCTACATCGAGTATTCAACTCGATGTAGGGTTTCAGCCAGGCTGCTTGTTTAAATTGTAAAATTTTATGGATTTTCGTTAACTTTAACCCATTAGCTAGCATTTGTTTTAAATTTTTATAGTGAACCGTGTACTCTTTTTTATCCGTAAGTGTTGCCATTAATTTCGGCAATTTTACCCCGCCGTCGCTGGGTGGTACGCTACGTTCTGCCGCAAACGGAAAATCTTTGTGTTTATCGTGCAGTTCTTGTGGGTACGATAGATCGACTTGTAGCACGTACCCTACGTCAGAGTCGTCGGGTATTGACATCACATCAAACGATGTTACATCATCTACCCATTTGAACCCTCCGTAGGGTAAGGGTTGCTGCATAGCCTTCCCATATAAGCTATTCACATCCAGGTACATAAGGTACTTGGACGGCTTTTCAGGATCATATTCGGGCATATATTTATTGTTGGCCTCCGAAAATCGGTTGCTACACACCGAAATTCCACCTCTTATAGCATTTTCGTAAAACATCACCATATCTAGATCCTTTAGTAGTTCTAACTTACACCCAGTGTATTTGAGCATACAGTCCCACGTATATCCGGGCATTGTATAGTACCACGCAGGATCCAGACCATAGGTGGAGAAACATTTTTTACGCAATTGCTCAAAAACGTCGGCAAGAAGCAGAATATCTGTTTTTAAATATATATCAGAATACTCTCCTAATGTTTTAATGTTAAACTGTTGCCAAACAGATTGCGCATGAGCATACTTCTCGTCACTTACACTTTCATCGTTTAATTTATTGTAAAATTTTTCAATTGGGGGCAAAGTCGTTTCATTTAATTTTTTCAACGAATCAATGTAATCGTAACAGAAAACTCCTTTCTGTGTTAATAATTTGAATTTATCTTCATCTAAATTTTGAAATTCCCTTTGTAAAATTTTCTTTTCTGATACTGCTAAAATTGAAGCTAATTCATCAAGAGACGCCCCCATAAATCGAAAAGAGTCTATAAACCGCAATTTAATGTTATTTTCATCTGAGTGCAGCGTAAAGGAGATGTATTTATCTTTGTTGATGGGAAGTAGACTTAAGCGACCTTTTTTACATAAATTCGAAATCATAAAGTGACTATCGTACCCACTTAAATTATGGAATATAACCGGCACAACAAACAATTTTCTAAAGTTCAGATTGCATGCTTGGTGTGCGTAACCTCTGAACTCTCCACTGAAATGGTTGTGATCTCTAACGATTATGTCTTTTTTTGTTTTTGAAAATCTCTTACCGCAAATATGACATGATGTTGCCTTACATGTGTCTAATTTTTCAATCATAGGTACGCTTGTTTTTATTTTTGAGTTTACAAATTGCGCAACACCAGCCATACGATTTGCAAACCAATCCATACAATCTGCACCTCGAAAGCTCTCGAAATAAGAAAGGCTATCATCATAGCTGCATTTTACATAGAAACCAGCACTATACGGAACGTGTTTTTGATATTTTATGGTTTTAGTTAAATTTACGACGCTACTTTCTTTATGATTTTCTAATTGACATTCAAAATCTGCATAAACAACAAAAGGAGTATTTTGTTGGTATGTAAAGTTTTTAAATTCAACGCAGCTCTCTTTAGGAAGGTTAATTTTATATTTATTAAATTTAGAACACAGTTTTTCATGTTCAACTAATTTATTTTGCTGATGGAAATAGTTCAGACATCTATCGCAAATAAATTTTTTCTCACGATGTTTATTTAACTGGCTACTAATAAGACGCGAAAGATTTTTAATCCAACAATAGTGATATTTAATTTCATCGATTGAATCATTATCTTCATTTGCTGGCGCTGGTGGAGGAGCATCATAATCATTTAAACGCGGATAATATTTATTTTGAGCTAAAAGTAAATTAACATGCGTATCCCGTTTATTTTCCGTTAATCTTGCTGGTACTACTATGTAAAATGATTTTTTTTCTGTTTCGATCAATTCTAAAGCGTAAACATTGACTGAAATGTTATTCATCTTTTCAAATTTTGAAATTTTTGTTAGCAGCATAGGACTATCTAAATTTTCTGTTTGTAAAACGTCAGTAAAGTGTGGATATGAGGAGGTTAGTTCTGCATGTCTTTTATTGCTAGGAGTCCGAAGAGCGCTTACAATGGCCCAGTAAAAGCAATTTTGATCTATATTTTTAATGTTTATACAAGCATTTTTCCTTATAATCGGTTCTGGTAGTCTAATATAAGATGAACCGTTTCCCAATTGATATTTACTGATATTAACAACTAAGGAAATAATTTTATTTAACGCAAATCCCGAATCTTTTTCAGCAAATTCCGATAATTCGTTTAAAAGTTTATCTTTCACATATATCTTAAACCACTCGTCTATTTGAGTTGATGTATCAATAATATGATTTTTAGTATTAATATATTTAATTCCCAAAATTTCATTATCCCCCGATTTCCTAATAAACTCCCCGCAAAATGTTGTATTTACTTTGAGCGCACAATGGGTGTTCAAAATATTCCTAATTTTCCTTTTAAAAACAACTACACAATCTGCTAAAAATTGATTCAAGTCCTTATGACGCAAATTAGCTATGGAACCGGTTTTTATTCTACTTTGAAAGCTCGATTCTACATTTTCCCATCTAACCCTCTGACCCAATGTTAAGTGAAGTCCTGCCCCAATATGTCTAGTTAAAATCAACTTTCTAAAATGTTTAAAATGCCCCAAATTTGTTTCTACTTTTCTACAGGTCCCTACAGATAATTTATTTTGCCTTCTACTACGAATTACCCGTTTACATAATCTAATTTGTTTTTCTATTCGTTTCAGCCACACTTCCGCGTCTCTGATTGTAAAATTATCAAATAAAATTTTCCGTAGACTAACAATTGATAGTAGAACACCGTCTGTTTGTTTGATGATCTTTTTAACCTTATTTGAAGACATTTGAAAAGACGACATTTTTTTTTTCAAGCAAACACATTACTCAAAAATATATAAAAATGCTCACCCTGTCCTCCTCCTCCTGTTCTCTGCTTTGTTAATTTTCCACTATTTTGAATGATGCTAGCGGTCGGCTTTTCCCTACGTCCACTTCCCCTTGGAAGATGATCGAGTATTTTCCGTGAAAAAGTTCGTCGATGACCGGCTGGTACGTTTCCGTCACCCGCTGTGGTAGAAATAGCACTTCCGGTCCTAAATCTAGTAGCACGGCTTCCCCAAATTTCGACTTGACCACTTTAGCTGCTTGGATTGCAAATGGTGTCCCGACTGGTAGGTCCTTTAATTTTCTGATAGGTTTGCGGTCTACAATCGAAGACGCAGCATTAATTTTTGATAAATCCATCTATAAAAAAAATTGAGTCGTCTAACTATTTTGAAGCATAACACGAAAAAACAGTTGCACTTAGAGACATAAAAAAGAAAAATATTAAATAAAATAGCACTTACTTTTTTTAAAATTTTCGCTATCTCGTCTCTCTCGAAGCACTATTGTACTGCGGCCGTTGTTCCAGCTTGCAGCGTTGTGCGTTAAGTGTGAAACAATGATGACTATTGCATGCGCTCGCTAAATATAAATACGTGGTTGAGATAACACACGCGTGCATGAGATAATTGTATCGTAAATATGCATATTATATGCATCATATTCTCAGTACCATTTTTATCGAGAAAACAACATTCATTGCGGTTGCAGTATTTTTTATATAATTTCTTAGTAATACATGAATGTATCGTTTGTCCGGCGGAAATTCCAATTACAAGTTGCACATGAGAGTAGAAATTTAGAAATATAGTAAATTCGTGTATGATTATTGTATATTTGCTGCCTAATTTTTTTTCAGTCAAGATTTTGATTGGGGGGTAAACGAATTTATATTTGCTATCTGAGATTTTTGACATCATTCTCTATCAGGTGTTGGTTCATGAAATTGGACATGCTCTCGGCATAGCACATAGTGCTTCTCCGAATGCTATTATGTTTGCCTTCTATCAGCATGAGATTCGTGGTCTAGATGTTGATGATATAAATGCAGTACAATATCTATATGGAAGAAAAAACAAATATGATTCAATCCCAACGTCTACCACCGCATCAGCAATACCAAAAACAACAACAACTATAAGATCTACAACTCGTAAGCAGCCGATCCTCAAAAATTTGTGTGATATTATTCCAGATTTTATGTTTTTAGCTATTGCTCCAGAGTTTTCAAATTACCGATTATATATTGCACATGATATGTTTATATGGAAACTAGACTTAAACGAAATGATTATCCCATCTCAGCCTGAACTTCTTGTCGATTATGTTCCTACAGAATTACGTCAATACACTTTACAACATATTTTCCAATCAACAAACGGTGACTTGATTACCATTGTGTCTCCAAACAACTATTTCTCAGCATCATTCCCTACCATTAAATTTCTTGATAATTTTTCAATTGATATACCCGATAGGGCTCGAATCAATGCTATTTTTCAATCAAACGCAGGACGGTCCTATACCTTTTATAATAATATGTCATATATAGAATTTTCTAACGATTTTACTGATGTGTTGAACAGAGGACGGATAAGAGACATATTTCCTGGGTTACCTGAAGTTTAGGGAAAAAATTAAAAAACAACCAGAACTGAACCGTGAAATACATAATTTGATTCTTGTCTGTCATGAACCAAATCAGTTGTCGAACAATGATTTGAGTCGATTAGTATCAACATCTAAAGTACTCACTGATATGTAGTTTTATTGAAAATACCTCTGGTTTGCGAAATAATATTGTCGGAATTTCTTGTTGCAAGTTGTTCAAGCGCGGGTATTCAAAACATGGCACACACACACACACCAATCAACCTTATTGTTATATATACTATATGTTTCAATAAAATATCCATTATACTATTTTCATTTTGAACGGTATCATCCTGTATAATAATAACAGTACATCGTATACAGGTTATGAGACATTCTGACCGACCGACCGACCGACCAGAGGAGCCCACCACGCTATTTAGGTCACGCCTTGCTATATACGATTTAACGATATACCGTCGGTCCATCGATCCGCTATTTTTCGATGCACCCCTGTATACACGTTGCCCCCCGTAATCCACGCCAACACCAGACAGGTGCGACATCGGCGCCATCTATGCGCGAGATGCCCAACCCATCAATGGCAGCTGTCCAATGACGCATAGATTCCGTTAGGTTTGTACACCGCCAAACAAATCTACGCCATTTATGCGCGAGATGCTCAACCCATCAATGACAGGTGTCCAATGACGTATGACAGATGACGTTTTAACGCCATCTATGCGTGAGATGCCCAATGACGCATGACAGGTGTCCAATGACACACAGATTCCGTTTGGTTTGACAGCGCCATCTAGCGGCGGAATCCCCAACTCATGAATTTCGATTACAGATTCCGTCCAACAACCTGTCAATGGCGCGCGACGCCAGCGCCTCTGGTGGCGGATTTTGGAAGTTTTGAGACCGAATCCCCATAAGACATCTACTCTCACTCAATACATAAAATAAACAATATTACTAAAGAACCACATCGATTTTTCGAAAATTCGTGCACTCCGCGTTTCTGATCGCGCTCGATCGATCGGTTGTTTATGATTAACTTGTTTATAATTCTTAAGTTGTGATTCGTGGATTTATTCTTGTGACAATTTATTTTAGGCTCATTAGTCAACATATATTTTTGGTATATCATGACTGAGCTGTAACGACCACCCATACCACCCACCCACCACCCAAAAAAAAGTCTGTCGACCACGCTATGGAGTAGACGCGCGTTTGTTGTGCTGCTGCAAAAATTGAATTTCTAATGAGAAATTGTGCTATTATATTTTTGATTCTTTCCAAGTGGTTTGTGCTAGTGATTGCCTACTGAGCAGTTGTTGTGCTATTGTGATTGGTGCATTGCTTGATAGTATAATCTGAATTTATTTTTTTCCATTATGAGCAATACCAGGCAAGGTAACAGGCGAGGCGAGGATGAATTGCTCGTAACTGTCAAGGATTTAGTCTCGAAGATTTGCTCATCTGAAGATTTTATTGGTCAGATTGCTACCTCAATCACGAAGGTAATAAGTGAACAAGTGAAAAAGGATATTGATTCTTTAAAGCAACGAAACAAAGAAGTTGCCTCACAGCTCAAAACTCACGGAGAGGCGATTGAGAAAATAATCTCAAATCAAGATAAGCAAGAGCAGTATTGCAAGCGTAAGACTTTGCGCATTTATGGTGTTTCTGAGAACCCTAGTGAAGATTGTCTGCATAGGATCGTCCTAATCCTCAGGGATAAAATGAAAATAAATGTAGAAGGACCAGCAATTGAATGCTGCTTTAGAATAGGGCAATATGACCGAGATAAGAAAAGGCCGATAGTACTTAAATTTAGTTCAATGTATTATAAACAGCTCGCCTATGATGATAAAAAGCTCTTAAAATCATCTGGAATGGTCATCCGGGAGGACTTGACTCAATATAAATTGAAGCTAGCTACTGAAGGATGCTATCACGAAAATGGGAAGAAATGGTAGAGTCTGGACGACAAACGGCACAATATTCTGCAAATATGATGGAGAAGGCAGAACTGTGAAGATAGAGAAGCCTAGTGATATTGCAAAATTGTGAGGTCCGTTTTGTTCATTCATATTGAGATGATAATGCAACCGTTTTTTTTGCAAAAGAAAGTTTGTACTAGATTAGATTTTTTTTTTATTCTTGAAGGCTACGTTCTGCCTGATCCTGTCGCTATTATTGATTTTTTATTCATGATTTTTAAGTTTTTACAGTGATGAATAGAGGATGACAGTCCCATAATAAAAACACTATTTTGTGGCCTGAATATATTAAGTATATCCACTTTTTTGTTTATACCTAATAATTTGTTTCCCAATTATTTTGATCACTCGACATTTCTTCTTGTTTATGTGTTCTCCTTATTTCAATTTCTAAGTGTATCGAAGTGAAGTTTCTTATGAATCAATACGGCGTCATGACGTCATCCTCTATTTTGATTCTGAGCAAGTAGGAATAGTTTTAGTTATTCTCATTTATGTATTGCTAACAGTTTATCTTTTTCTCATTAAGATGATTATATATCCATTTTAATCTGCAGCACAACACTCGTGCAATTGAGCTCCCACTTTCACGTGGATTCCTTTTTTTTTTCTCTTACTTTCTTTCGTACTAATTTTTTTTGAGACCAACAACTTTTTGCAGATTACAACATTCATTTAATTCTAGTAACCTACATATATGTGTATATGTGTGTATATATGTATATATATATATATATTATATTTTATCTACTATCTTGTATCTATCTTATTTTGAGTAGGCGCTATAACTGGTTGGCTTCTTTTCGATAACCATGCAAAATATAAACATAGGTAGCTTAAACGTTCGATCGTTGTTACCATCTATATCTAATGTTCGATCTCTAATCACTGAGCACTCTTTTGATATTTTTTTAATTTGTGAGACTTGGTTACATGCTGGAATTGATGATGATGCGGTGCACATTCATAATTTTAGTTTATACAGAATTGATCGACATAGTAGGGGTGGTGGATTACTCATATATGTAAAGCATACCATTAATAGTGAATTGATGCAAATTGAAGAAAAGTTATTTAGTGAGCAATTGTGGATTACTGTTAAGTTGAATAATAAACGTTTTGCGATTGGTGTTGTTTATAAGCCTCCATATGTCGAAATAAATAACTTTTTGAACGATTTTGAGACAGCTTTGTGTTTGATATATCCTACTGTGGATGATGTTATAATAGCGGGAGATTTTAATATAAATTTGTTGGACTTGAATAGTGCTGTTAATAACTTTTATTCTGTTTTAGAGGTATTCGAGCTAACACAAATTATTGAAGAACCAACGCGAATATCGGGTGTTTCAGCAACGCTCTTGGATCTTATCTTATTACGGGAGGAACATGTTTTAGACAAAAGAATAATTGATGTTGGCCAGGTATCAGATCACTTTTTGGTTTTTTGTAAAATGTCAGTTGGTAATCCACATTCAAAAGAAAAATTTATCACATATAGAAGTTTCCAGTTTTTCAATGAGGAACATTTTCTGAATGATCTCCGTGGTATATCTTTTTTCCAAATGTTCGACCAAGACAGCATTGATACGAAAATAGCCTTTTTCACTAACTGCTTAGTTGAATTATTCGACAGACATGCCCCTTTAGTTAGAAAACGCGTTACAAAAGCTAGGGCGCCATGGATGACTGATACGATCAAACAAATGCAGCAGCTCCGTGATGAAGCACTTAAAAGTTATAAACGATCAGGTACTCATGCGCACTTACAGTATTATAACGATTTAAAGAATTATGTCACTAGCGCTATTGGAAGAGAGAAAAGAGCGTATTTCTTCCATAAGTTCTTGCATAGCAGCTCTCAGCAAATGTGGAGGATATTAAAACAAAACAAGATGCTAAAAAATAACTTTAGTAACTCATTGCCCCCTAACCTAATGGATGTGAACCTTCTGAATGATTTTTTTTATAAATTCCATCTCTCCAAGTGAACCTCCAGATTCCTTAATAAATTTTTACAAAAATAACTGTCTGACAAACTCCAAATTCAAATTTAAAGAAATTGATGAAATATTCATATATCAAGCTATCTCTGCTATTAAAACAAATGCTGCAGGCTGTGATGGCTTGAGTATCTTTCTAATAAAACTTTGCTGTCCACATGTTATTCCTTATATCAGGCATATAATAAATTTTTGTTTGATTCAAAATGTTTTTCCAGAAGCATGGGGGAGTGTAGTTGTAAAAGTAATTCCCAAAAAGCTAAATCCTTCAGATTTTAATCACCTCAGAGGAATAAGCATTTTACCAGCATTGTCAAAATTATTAGAAAAAGCGGTTGACTTGCAATTGATGGAACATCTATCAAAGTTTTCTTTGCTTTCTCCAATTCAATCTGGTTTTAGAAAGAATTTTAGCTGTACAACTGCACTTCTACATGTAACAGATGACATTATCAGAGCCACTGATCAGGGAAGGTGTACAGTTTTGATAATGTTGGATTTTAGTCGAGCTTTCGATACGATCAATTTTGAATTACTCCTAAATATATTGCATTTTATAGGCCTCGATTCGGATAGTGTCAACTTTTTCAGTAAGTATCTAAAGAGCAGAAAGCAAAAGGTTTTCTTGGAGGGAAGTTATTCTGACGTATTAGCCTTAAAATCAGGCGTGCCGCAAGGCTGTATTATGGGTCCACTCCTTTTTGCAATTTATACTTCATACCTGGGCAAAGGCTTAAATACTTGCAAAATGCACTGCTATGCTGATGACACTCAGCTGTATCATACTTTTCTACCCAGTGATGTGGACACTGTGAGTGCAACCATCAACAGAGATTTATCATTATTGACAAAGAATGCCGAAGAACATTGTTTGCATCTTAACTCTAGCAAATCTAAAGTAATTGTATTTGGGCCAAAGCATGCGCGCCAGGCTGTTACTAACTCAATTAACTTTACCATCAATGCACAACAACTTGAAACTGTCAGTGAAGCAAAGAACTTGGGTGTAACATTGGATGTAAATTTAAGATTTGAAAAACATGTAAATTCGCTCATTCGTAAGGCATTTTCCTCTTTAAAAATATTGTACGGCAACAGACGTAACCTTCCCGTTAAAGTCAAAATAAATCTATGTGAGTCGTTGGTGCTCTCGCACTTCAATTTTTCTGATATGTTGTATGGCCCATGCTTAACTGCCACTTACAAACAAAAAATTCAGGTTGCGCAGAATTCTTGCCTCAGATTAATATATGGCATCAGAAGACGAGACCGAATATCCCATATGTTGAAAGATGCGAACTGGTTGAACATGGAAACAAGAAGATTTCTGCATGCCGCAACATTATATCATAAAATAATTATGTATAAGACCCCCACTTACTTATTTGAAAAAGTTACATTTCGAACAGATGTGCATAACATCAATATAAGATCCAGGGGGTTGCTGACACCGCCGATATTCCGAACAGCCCAATTTGAACGATCGTTCAGCTACCAAATTTGTTCCATTTATAACACCCTTCCGGTACAATATAAAACTCCGAGCATCTCAAGTTTCAAAACTCAATTAAAAAAATATCTCTTATCCCAGCAGTAGTAACCATGTTTCAGGAAAATATTGATACAAGTTTATGATTAATTTTAGTAGATGTATTAATGTAAGCACTGCATATATAGTACATTTAATATTCGTAATGTGTAGAATAAGTAGGTCTCACTCACCTTTTGTACGGACTTTTTTATAGCGGGTTAAGTGGAAGAGCAGCTACAGCTGAACTTCGCCCGTATTTGGCTATTTTTTTATATACTCAGTCTATTTGGAAATAAAGACGTTTATTATTATTATTATTATTCAAAAGTGATTGTCTTCTTAGTTTTCAACATAATTGTTTGGAATTGTGAGTGTAATGTAACTATAGATACAATGTTATTTTTTATAGATGAATAAATTGAACTGCTGATAGCAGGTACATAATTTTCCTAAAATGCTTTTATCGATACTGAACTTTCTGCAGCGCTACCGGAGCTGCCGCGTCTCGTCGTTGGTTTTCGTGTTTGGACAGTGAAGCATATCGTTGGCATGACCATAATAATACACTGGTTGCGTCTCGGCTCTCCCTTCTCCGAGGGATAATTCCGATGGATCGCCAAGAAACAATGCATCGGAATCACCCTCGTCTGCTCTATGCGATCACGGTACGGAGTGGATAACACTGACAACATCCAAAGGTCCAACTGAACACATGTACAACTGCGCGTGTACAATGCTTTCATTATCATTTCGAACCTGTCCTGACATCTAGCGGATATTCCTGGAACCAGAGCATTACACCCATCGCCTTAACGAAGAAAAAAGCATTTTCAAACATTCCATATGCCTACTTTGTCACCTGCCGTTTTGTCGAACGACAAAAAATCTCGCAGGCATCATTCAACGTCCCATGGTCTTAGTTAGCTTCGTAAAATTTGGTCTAATAAAAAATGTCGATTGCGACATTCACATTCGAGAATACCTCCCCAGACCAGATATATCCAAGTTGTTTGGTAAAGAAGCACTTTTCATTTTCTTATTCTCAGGCTCTGATAAAATACATGACATAAAGAAAAATTGATAATCGTAGCCACTCAATATATTCAATAGCTCGATCAAAAAATTATTGCATAAATTGAAATATTTAAATTATCCGACTCGCATATATTGATCTAGGAGAACTTTGAATTCAAACCACTTTTTAGATAGTGAAAATATCGAGTATTTTCAGGTGCACCAGCGAGTTTCCCCATCCAACAAAAAAATCGAGCTTTACAAAAGTACTTGAAATGGTCAGATGATATAGAAGAGAAAGCCATTAAGTTCATAAAGACATATATTCCTAAAGGTGCCTTCATTGGTATTCACTTAAGGAATGGCATTGACTGGGTGCGTGCCTGTGAACATATACCTTCTAGCCCCAACTTGTTTGCTGCACCACAATGCTTAGGTATGTGTAAATATTGACTTATAGGTGATTGTTAACCAGACAATTTATTCTGACAAAGTGTTTGTTTTGTATTTATTAGGAATACATTTTCAAAAATAGAAATTTTAAATATGGGATAAACAAAACTTGAAACAATCTATTATGTTCAGCGAGAGAATGCAAGGCAGGAAAAGTGTTATCAGACATTGTGCATGAAATATTGTTTGAGCTGTCATTTGAAGTATATGCATCAAAAACATTACTGGAGGTACAGAAAGAGCTCTGTATGCGACATATACAATTATTGTATAATCTTTTATTTTGATAGGTATTCGAACTGAACAAATCGAGATGAATCCACGTTTGCTTTGTAAACTGAGGATTGACAAGTCGACCTCAAATAAGCGTTAATGATACTATCATACCATTAAAGCTAAATGCTACTTCCCACCAGAGTCACATACTAGCGCCATATGAAAAAAAGACGTCAAGTGGTCTGACTCTGCACTTCCCACGCAACTCTTGTAATCACTTCATAAAGGTCCATTATTATAATAAAAAAGTTAACTATGAACCTGTATAACACAAAAATGGATCAAGTGAGCTAAACAGGCCTATACAATTAGTTTATAGTACCACCCATTTGATAACGCTGCGATCGAGAAACCTATTCTCTTTCCTTATTGAAAGTATCGACCATCTGGCAACATCAGTCATGCTATGCTCTATGATAGTCAGCTGGAGCAGCGTGGCGGTGAGAAATAAGTCGGCAGTCACAGATAAGATTTTGTGGGCACCTGGGTTATTTCGTTATTCGTAACGAACGTCAGTCCGTTTAATATTTATCAAAGTTTAAAGAGCAAATGAACGGAGAAATCTATGATGATATACAGATAAAACCAAATTTGTCTGACGGCTTGAGTTCAATGTGTACGAGAGAGAAGTGCGTATCAACACATGCTAGAAAGTGATAGAAGCCGACTAAAGACACCACATTGCCTGGCAACGGTGACGCAGAAGATCGCACAATCTGCCGCGTTACCAATATGTTACACCAGAAAATGTTCGCACAGGCTGTTGCAATAGGTTAGGTTACTGTCAAACCCAAGAAGGAAGTCTGTAAGAACATTTAATTTAATAATTTATTATAGAACTATCATTATTTCCACCGATGGTAATGGAATCAACACATCCTGAGTTATTGTTAGATTTTGTAACAGCGAGCGGTGGGGTACTGGCCGAAATCGCTCATCTATAATAAGGATATTCTTCGCGATTTGGTTATCCCTTTGGTTTTTGATGCGATCAAGAAAGTAGCGGAGGAGACGCAGAAAGGCTACATTAACATGGGGCTAGCCCTTCGAACCGGTATAGCGTTTTGTATATGCTCTAGTACTTCGTGATAGTACTAATTATACGCTTGGGTTATTTAAGAAAATGGTATTTAGACAGTTTGGCAATTCAAGAGTATTTCCAGATATTGGCGGAATTTGTCCTAAAACGTTTTCATTTTTTTCCTGGTTTAATTTGACGGGGGATTTCAATATAAATGGTAGATAAGCTTTTGTTTAACTTGACGTGTTTTTATATTAGTATGTATGTGTTGGCCAAATCCTGACACTGAATTTTGAACCAGTTAATCTTATCCAGTCGAGCTGAAATTTTGTATGCGCGTTTGATTCACGTGACAATGCTTAACAACCGCCATTTTGAATCCATTATAGCGTAAGATATAAATTGGCGATCTATCATTTTCATACTAACCTCTATTATATGGTTATCAAATGGAAGGGCTTGATAAGAGAAACACAATAAGCAAGATGACATTCTAAATCCAATCTGGTGACCACCGCAAGATCGCGTTTATTATTTCCATAGTCAACCCTGTGATATGGGTTCTAATGAAAGGATTTGATGAGAGAAACACAATAAACAACGTGATGTCATTCAAAGTCGAATATGACGGCCGCAGCAAAATGGCGATTTATAATTTCCAAAGCAACCCCTATATTATGGGTATCAAATGAAAGTGCTTGATGAAACATAGTAAATAAATTAACGTCATCTCCTGTATCCAATATAGTGATCCTTATTTGGACAATGATATTATGACATGGAGTTGTTCTAATGATGGAGTCAGGAGGTGGAAATGGGAACTCTGTAATAAATCGACGCAAACCGATCGGATTAATACTACTAATCTATATCAAATTTCAGCTATTTAACATTTGATCGCTAAAGGGTAGGTTCAAGCAATTGAACATGAATAATTAGTGCATGTGAGTACGTCTCCCGTATTAATAAGAATTTGTTATATCTTTTATTTCTTCTATGCATCGTATTCATTTGAGAATTTTTTTTAAAATATGCTCACATAAATATTTCCTTTTGTTTGCGACAATAAAACATCTTCAAAAACTTTTTCTTATGATATTGAATTTCTCAGAAAATGAACTCGCTTTTTTTTGATACATCACTTTTCTCACTTAAGTTCATGCTCGGGGGTGCCAGCACCGCTGTCATAGTGACGACAGTTTCTCACTGTTTCCTTTCTTGCATTCTTCCACTGGGCAGATAATTCTCGTGTAGTGCACTCGCTAAACTAACATACTTTTTTATTTGAGGCTATCAAAACGAGAAAGGAATCGCCACAAAAGAAATGTGCCTTCCAACCAAAGAAACTGTGATAAGACAACTCAAACGTGTGATAAAAAACATCAAAAACGCTACAGTGCAAGCAATTTATGTTGCTTCAGACAGTAACCACATGATAGAAGATCTCACAGAAGGACTGAAGAAAATGAAAATTCAAGTGATAAGGAATCTCAATGCGACACCACAAGTGGACTTGGCTATTTTGGCAAAGTCAAATGTCTTTATTGGAAATTGTATCTCATCATTCAGTGCTTTTGTTAAGCGAGAAAGAGATGCCAAGTCATTTCCGTCAGTATTTTGGGCTTTTCCCAAGGAGAAGAGTGGACACCTTGGTAGTATTCATGATGAACTGTGATAATAGTAAGATCTTTGAGTAAGTTTATTGTTTTTGTCATGCTTTCTGTAGTATCTGTAATAAGTTCATTTTTCACCGGATCACTCGAAATAGACAATGAAATCATAAAAATCCGACATTTGCTGTTGTGGGACTAGTTAGCATAAAATTCGATAATTTTTGTTTTTAGTCGGTATTTTGCATCAACTATAAGCCCAACACTTATAACAAATGTTTCTCTAGGCTCAAAGATTCTTGGTTACTTTATGAAATACAAGGTCTCCAAAACTAGCTGTTCATTCCTCACTGCAACGTGTTGCGATAGCTCTTGAGTACTTGCAATAACTACTCAGTGTTATAAAACTTATCAACAAATCAGTAAATTATTCATAATTATTCATTTTCCCGCTTGTTCTTTCCACTGTGTGAAAGCTTCAGAATTGTCGCCACATTATCTAAGTAAATTTTAACAGCTTTGCGACAAGTTTAGTGAAACACAGTATATGTATTGATTTGAAGAGATTTCTACTTTTTTACGGTCAAGTTTGTATTATTTCATTTTCCACGATTTGTGTTCTAATTTTAGTGGTCTATTCAATTCAAGATGTTATAATATCTCTTTGGAATAACAAGTTAAGTTCTTTGAACTGTTTTCCGTTTTATGAAAATCTCCATAGGAATATGACAAATACCTACTGTTTTTTAATAGAATTTCTTAAGCACTCTTAAAACAGTATTCTTCTAAACGATGCAAATTTTAAAAGGTGACTATTGAGGTGATGATATTAAAAAAATGCACGACTTTGAAAAAGTGTTGAATGTCTGTTAGGCTTTGGCTTTAAAGGTGCCCATTCTTTGCTAATATTGAGATGAGCCTCTTTGCATTTTTTTATTATACAAAATATTTACAGGGGCGGGAGATATTTTAACCGCGGATAAGGGCCACTGAGGCGATTATAAATAACACACAACAAAATAAAAAAATGATGTGTACTTGGGGTTCCACTATGTTGGACAAAAAAGAAAGTAATTCTGGCATTAAGATCACATATTTTGGTATATGGATGTGCATATATTCAGAGGTCGCGGAGAGATGCACGTTCACCAAAAATACTTTTTTTTAATATGATGTCTAAATTATTTTCATATTTGCCCATCCTCCCACAATTTTGAGTTCCGATTTGTGTTTAGAGGGAAAATATATGGATAAAATAACATAACACTTTTTTTTGTGAACCGTTTTTATTCGTTTCCTCTAAGATTTGTTCAACGACCCAAAATTTTAACTTCTGTTAAGCATGAAAAAGTACATTTTTTATTTTTTTATATATTCTTATAATGGAGATATAATATGAACAAGAAGAGAAATACAGTTCCAGAATAGTTGAAGTTTGATATATCCGTTTTACCCGAAAACGACACCCTCTATATTAAAACTTTCAAATTCACATATTTGGAAAGAGCACGGAAAATTCACTCTGATGATCCATTTTTTATCTGAGCAAACGATTTTGTAAGAGCTTGATATACTGATTTTGTTTATTATGGATTACAAAGCTGGATACTTTTTGGTTTATTTATGTTTCTGGTTAAGTAGTTATGCACCACATTAGTTCGATTTAGAAGAGGATTATATTTTCGATCATTTACTTCATCTAGAGTTTAGATTAATAAAAAGATACGTCCAAGTCCGTATTAAGAACTGAAGGGTAGCGGTTGCGTATCCACATATTGAGGATTTTTTTAATCAGGAAGGTGGCCAAATTTACATAAATACGATTATTACCCAGCTGAAACAGGTAGTGTAAGTGTCAACGTTGGCATGTTGGTACCCATCCAAATCAACGAATTCAGACTGGGTAGGAAGAGCCAGTCAAGGATTTGTTTGTCTTCTAAATTCGTATATTTAGTGTTGTCCGAGTGTTTGAAGATAATTGTGGGGTTAGACAATTTTAAGATTTGGTACTTCTTACATCATTTGCAAAGAGCGGCACAAGCTTAATTATAGTAAATGTTTCCATTGGTAAGTATTATTATTATGTTGATACAGTGCTGCCACTTTGGTAGACAGTGATAGACAAATGAGTCAAAAGTATACACTCAAGCTACGCAATCTTAATCCTCCTCCATCTAATCTATTCGAATTCGGTGATCCAAATGATGTGTGATTTAATGAAGCAAGAGATCGCTGGCTACCTTTGGATATGTTCCTTGTTAATATCATAAGTCTCCAACTAACGTGTATATCTTTTTGAAACAGAGTATGTGTACCCAGTTCATCCTATTCAATCTGTTGTGATACTAACTGGAAAAGAAATACAGACGTGAACTCATTCATAGTTTACAAGCTCGTCCTATCCAAGACAACCAGTCATTCCCTGCTTCATACCCTTCTAAATGGTGTATGATTTTATAAAATAGGTAACAACTGATAGTTTAGGGTTTAGGGTATAACGAGTTCTTAAACTTTGAATGAGTCCAGGCCTGTATATATTTTCGGCTCAATAGGAGAATCTGGGTACATTGCTAATTATACTACCTGTGATGTTCGGACAGTATAACAATCGTGTGTCTCTAAAAGAGAGACTTGCTCAATATGTAGATACGCAACCGCTAATCATTGGGTCTCAATGGGGACATAGAAGTATGTTGTTATTGGTCTAACTAATCGATAAGATGACCTTCCGAATCCAACACTAGTATCATTATTAGTAAGTTATAAAATTAATGGACCATGAAGTGTCCAGCCGGGTACTCCAAAATAAATAAACAAAATCAGTATTTCCAGCTCATACAAAATCTTCTGGCCAAATAAAAAAAGTGAATTATTAGAATTACGTTTCTGTGCTCTTTCCAAATATGAAAACAGAATTCGGAAATTCCAGTATACAGCTTTTTGTTTTTGGATTAAACTGTCCAGACCTGTATTTCGATGACATAAGCTGAGTACGTATACCAAGTTTCAGAAAAGTATAATGGGCAGTTAAAAAGTTGTGTCATCATAAAGAAATGTATCCTCTGTGTATGGTTAAAATATCTCCCTCTCTCAATGAAACACCCTGTATATGCTTAGGTTGTAAACGCGGCACGTTTTATGTGCTATTTTTTATACATTGAGGGTAGTTGTGTTTTTTCTATCCTCTATAGATGTCTAGGTAATAATAAAAATTCAACAAAAATATACAGGAACCAGTTTTTCTATTCCTTGCCACCCATGTAATATATTACATTTGTATACATACATTTACTAGATACTTAAGAATTCTTGATCCACAGAAGCAACTGATTGAGTGATATGAATCCATCTAGCACGTTTAAAAACCTGCAAAATGTGAAACACACATCACATTCCACCCATTTCATTATCAAAGAAGTTATTCAAGCATAAACATTTTAACAATTGGTTGGGTTAGCTGTTCACGAGGCTTGGGAGCAGTGTTTCATGTTCAGTTTACGAAGGTCTCATGATGCGCAGTTCTTCCTTGCTCTCAATAGAGATCCAAGATGCAGCATGGTTATGCAGCAGACGTTACAACTGACAAAAGTAAGAAAATAAATATTTTTAAATTCCATATTCTTTATTAATATGTTTGATCAGTGGCGGCTCGTGAGGTAGTGCCACGGTGCCATGGCACTACCTTGTCTTCTTCAAAAAGAATATTTTTTTCAATCTTCAATGTTTTACTTTATTTTCTGCTTTTTAATTTTTTTTTTTTTTTGGTATAAATTATATGAAGTGACAACACTGACAACGTGACAACACCGCAAGCACCCGAACCACGCGATACGGACAGCACGCCTTGACCTTGACGTCATCAACTTGTGCCAATTTTGGGCCGGCCCAAATAAAAAGAGAGAAATTTTACTAGCATCGCATACGAGCGACAGAGATAACGCTACCCTACACATTTTTATATGAGGTGAATAGCGAAAGACAAGTATAATTTGTGCCAGGCACATCATCAGTCGTAATTCGTTATCAAGTGATATCGGCGGTGTTTTTGTTCGGTCGGTCGTTTCGTTATGATTACGTCTAGTGCTGATTTCGGTCTTTTTTACCTGAAAAGTGAAAAATACCTTTTTTGTTTTAGTACGTCTAGTGTTAATGAACTGCTCTGTTTTGTGATCATATTTTTTACTGTTTTATTAAAACTAGTGAAAATGAATAAAATCGGGATATTAAAAAACTCATTTAGTGGTTTTTCGCTGGATCAAAAACTGCAAATTAAAGAATTAGGACGGCCAATACCCGATTTGAAAATTGAGAAACAAAGTGGTAGCGGACAAAAATCGCGCTGTCGCAAATTTAATAAAAATGTGTACGATAAAAACAGCTGGATATGTGGTTGTGAAGAAACGAATAAACTATTTTGTTTTGTATGTGTTCTATTTGGAGGTGACGAGACTTGGTCAAAAAAAGGTACAGACGATCTTATACATATATGGGATAAAATGAAGACCCACGAAAAATCTAAAGTCCATATGAATAATGTTTTTAGCTTTTCTATTCTTGGTAAATTAAATATAAGGACTCAACTCAATTCGGCTTATCGCAATGATCTAATTAAACATAATAATCAAGTGGATAAGAATCGATATGTATTGAATAAAATTATTAATTGTATAAGGTTTTGTGGAGCATTTGAGTTAGCCTTAAGGGGTCACGATGAAAAGGAAAATTCGGAAAACAGAGGCATATTTAAGGAGCTGGTGAATTTTAGCGCCGAATTAGACAACGAATTGAAAGTCCATATTCAAAGTGCCAAACTTTTCAAGGGTACCTCAAAAACAACTCAAAACGAGCTTCTTGAGTGCATGCTAGATGTTTATCATGAAGAAGTTAAGAAGGAGATTGCAAATTCTCCTTTTGTTGCAGTAATTGCCGATGAAACGACTGACGTAGCCTGTGAATTTCAGTTAGTTATTATTTTCAGATATTTGTGTAAAGGACAACCAGTTGAGAGATTTTGGAGATTTTACGTCCCCGACGGACACGATGCCAAATCAATCGCTGCATGCGTTTTAAATGTTGTAAATCCATAACTAGATCAAAATCCAAACAAATTAATAGCTCAAAGCTATGATGGTGCGTCTGTTATGAGTGGTGAATTGAATGGCGTTCAAAAAATTATTAAGGAAACTTATCCACTTGCAAATTATGTTCATTGCTATGCACACCAGTTAAATCTAATTATGACAAGCGCATGCTCTGTCAATAAGCAGGCTAGAATATTTTTCCATAATTTATCTGGATTGTGCTCTTTTTTTTCGACGTCTCCTCAAAGAACAAAAATTTTGGATGAAATAGTTAATTGCAGATTGCCAAGATCTTCCCAAACACGTTGGAATTTTCAGTGACGAGGTGTTCATACAGTTTATGAAAATAGGAAAGACCTGATTGAAGTTATGGACAATATAGAAAGTACTTCACGCGATTCTTCGTCGATTAATCAAGCCAGTGGGTACAAATTAAAGCTGCAAGATACAAATTTTGTATTTTGGCTAAGTATATTCCATAAAATAATGCCACATGTTGAAATTGTCTTTAACCAATTACAAAAAGTATGCACCGATTCTGTTAAGGTCAAAAATGATTTAGAGAATTTTGAAGCAGCAATTCAAACTATACGAGAACAAATGGATAGCATTATTGACGAGATTGAACGAGTGCAGAGAGAAACTGATGAACCGCCAAGAAAAAAAAGGCAAGTTGAAGAAGGCAGCAAAAAACGGGAAGCGTTAGAAATATGCGATGCAGTATTATCGCAAATAAGAACAAGATTTAACTTTTCTGGACATTTAGTTGCTTCTAATTTATTTGTGTCTGAAAAGTTTTCTGTTTATAAACATCAGTTTCCTGAAGCACATTTAAATGACACATGCACACAATTTTCATTTTTAGACAAAAACAGGCTTAAAACTGAGTTACAAGTATTATATCAGAGAGAAGAATTGAGTACTACTTCTGGAGCTGTTCCACTATCCATTTTATTGAACGAGGAAGGATTAAATTGTACGTTTCAAGAAACTCTTAAGCTCTTAAGTATTTTAATCACTATACCGATGTCAACATCTGAAGCAGAACGCTCTTTTTCAATGCTGAAACGGATTAAAACTTTCCTCAGAAACACAATGAAGGAAGAAAGGCTTAGTGCTTTACGAATGCTGTTTGCAGAAAAACATTTTGTTAGTGGCATTGAAAATTTTAATAATAAGGTAATCGAAAACTTTGCTACCAAAAAAGAAAGAAGAATGGACTTCATGTATAGAAAACTTTGAAGTTATAGGTACTTCTCCACACTTGTTTTATAATTTGGTGCGCGTGTGTAAATAGTTTTATTTTTGATTTTTTTTGGACATATAGATTTATTGAACCTCAAGAACTTTGACCACTAACTATCAGGGGTAAGTTATAAGTTATTCTTTACAATTTTGAATCGATTCAAAATTATGGCTTCCATTCTGGCACTACCTCACTGAATTGGCACGAGCCGCCACTGTGTTTGATTACAGTTTTGAAAAAAAAAACAGTATATGGATCTTGATTGAACATGCAGGAGATGAATGAACATACTGGTAAATAGTGAATTGACATTTGAGGAGCACTTCCAGCATTGCTTATAAAGAATACCTAAGATACTCTCATGTAGTTGGTTGATAATAAAAGTAAAGTCTATGTGACCATCTGATATTTCATGTATCACAAAATATTGAAGGTTTGTTAATGAATATGAATTCTATAGGCCGTAAAAGGAACTTTGGCCATTTGAAGAATGTGACAGGAGTATATATACACCACAGTTGTTCTGCTGGTATACAAAATAAACAATAGTTATTTGTATGCTGTAGCTATTTAGTACATAGATAAAAAAACAAAATGATGCAGATTTTCTACCTTTCCTGGACCCCTGGGTAAAGCGGATATAGATATCCTACAAAGTGAATACAAATCACAAATGGTTAAGAGTTAAATTTCATATAAAAACAAACTAGATAACTCCATCAATGCTCTCAAATAAATATTCATTATACATAACATTTCTGGTGACTCGCAGTTTTGCACAAATTAATTGAAATGTTAGTGCTTCTTGCGATCTAGATCCCTGAATTGTTCCCTTTTGATGTTCATATACCATTTGCAGCGCATAAATAATAATAGAATTAAGAGTAGAAATGATTGATTATCTCGTGAACCGTGCCCGTTTACATGATTTTCGCAAGTTGGCTGTGTAAATATTCAAAATACAGGTATTTCTAAAAACATATATGATTAGATTACAGGTCAGTCAAATGGACTGCATTATGCATAACTTGACCAAGCGTCATTTGATAAATTTACAGATTTTGCTGCCATCTGATGCACAGTAGTTCAACTCACCTATAAAAAATTGCAGGCTGTATCTCTATACAGGTCTCTACCTGAGGTTCAAAAGCGAAAACATTTTTAACATTTCATTGAGTTTCAGGTATAAGAGTTCTTGAAATAATGATTGCATACATAAATGTGTAATATCATTTTCTATTCACAGAATAAAAATCATTCGTGGCATTGATTTTTAATGAATTGTTAAAGTTTATTCATCCATCTGAAAAACAGAGATTTGTCTCTTGGTCAAGTCATGCATAACGCGGTCCAAATGATATTGTTAGATTCTGTTATTGAAGTACAATATCTGATTTATTGACTTGACCGCCACTGTTCACGAGACAATCAAGAACCTATATGAATATTTGCCTGTATCTACTTCTCCCAAACATAATTTGGAACTAGCTTGTTTTGTATCAAAACTTTCGAATAAGCGCTTTTGATTTATATGATCAGAAAAGTTTGAGATATCTCAAACCAATCATTTATATAAATTATAAGCACATTTATTTTGTGAATTGAATATTTTCCTTGAACATCACAGCTTGTTGTTTGAACAAATGCTTGACGATCACTAAAGAAATATGGACGAATATGTGTTTGTATTTGGTTGCGGTATCGGACTCATGGCGGGGAGAGTCTCCCATACTTCGTTGTTGTTGATATTAAAATGTTCATCATCATATTCGAAAAATGGTTATATTGCATTTGTTCAAGTCGACCCAGCTTGCAGCATCCAACTGGAAGATATTGGCTTCCATTAGTGGTACTGAAGATATGTCACTGGGTGCAATGAGCTTTGAATCTATTTCTGGTGATTGATTTTTGAAATTTTGGAGTTTCAGTTTCGAAGATGTACCACAAAAGAACTGGAAGTAAAATTTTGTTCTAGTAAAAGTCTTGTTTTATAGATTTTCAGCATTCATTTTTTTTTAAATAGGGGTATATATATATATGTAGAGAAAATAATCATGCGGAGAAATGTATATAACAAAAAATAGGAAAATAATGGGCAAAATCCGCAAAAAGGAGGAAAGTGGATTCGAGCAGACAATAGAATAGGTAACCCGAGCGATACATATTTCTGCTGGTTGGCTTCATCAGGTCCGAAATGAATGCACGTATGCAACTACAAAAGTAGATACACATGCTCATACATCCGGATACGGGTGTAACCTGAGGAAACGAAGACGGAGAGGGGAAAAACACACACGAAGTCCACAACAAGAGCCAACCTACACATTGTAGTATAAAATAGCTAGAAGACCTCGAATTTTCAAGGCTACATCTAACCACAACCACGCGGCCGGACTTCGTGTGTGTTTTTTCCCCTCTCCGTCTTTGTTTCCTCAGGTTACACCCGTATCCGGATGTATGAGCATGTGTATCTACTTTTGTAGTTGCATAAGTGCATTCATTTCGGGCATTTTCCTATTTATATTTATATACAGGGTGACTTCGAAGTTGAGTCATTTATTTTGACAGTGAGTAGATCTGATCAAAAGAAATGTTTTTTTCCTTTACCATTTTTCTGCTAAAATTAAAGTAACAAAGTTATAGCCCTTTGGAAGTTTGAGTACCGCCCTGTCTCAATAATAATATCATGTGCTCGTGTTTGGCAACAACGGATATAATCCGCCTTATCGGTTCATCGCATCGGAAACAAAAAAACGAAAGAATTTGGAACGATGTTTTTACAATTATTTTATTCAGTTCAGTTATACATACAGTCAATGTCAATCGGTAACGCGTGTGAATAGTGTCTGTTGCGTGGCTCAAACGAAATAAAAAATGGCACATGTTTATGCGGATCGGTTTCCCAATCGAGTGCAACCAATCCCTCGTGCCTTTGTTGATGTAGTACAACGGGCTCGTGAATCAGGTGACTTAAGACCTCACAGGGGACCTCACGATCAAATACAGGTCCGCACTGAAATACTTGTCGGGAGGATACTTTATAAAACAAGGTACAATTTTTTTTTTATTTTTACACACATTTTCTTTTATCTTCCTTCTACAATCATTATCTGAAAATGACTCAACTTCAAAGTCACCCTGTATATATATAACTATTCAGTTAATCCCGCGCCATTTCTACAAATATCAACAGTTTAGAACCAGATGTTTTAAAACACTCAACGTTGAGCATTTTATCTCGAACCCACATCAAAGTCATTCCTAAATCTAATTTTTCATCAAACGTCGACTCTGACACCCTGTAGAGTTGGAGGATCAAATACGATCACTGTGCAAATAAATCGAAAAAGTTGTTCAACTTTTGGCAATTTTTAAATTGTATTGTTGTTATTTGCCTTCTGCTATTTTTTATTGTTTTTTTTTTGTTTTATTACAGATATAATGGAGGAGTGTCAGTTTTCGTAGATATCAGAAAATAATTATTTCTTGGATACAAAAAATTGACAGGATTCATCTTGAAGGATAATTTACTCGTATCTGGTCATAACGAAACAACTAACTCCCAAAAACTAGAAAACCAATAAAAAATCAACGCGAAAACAACTATATAACCAAAAATACAAATAGCAAGAGGCACTGAACAACTACCGACTATAAAAAATTATAAAATAAGGGCCGTATCGTTAGTCGCTCATACAATTGTAGGACGCCTTTATATATGGCCTCCTTGATCTTCATAGTTTTTGCTATCTTTCAGAAAGACAGAGGTATTTCTAGATTTTTATTGACCCGTGTCAGCGCTCTATTCTGAGATTATGTTACAATTTATCTATTTGCATCAAATTGTTCATGCTTTTGATTTATATCATCTGTTTTGTCAGACTGAAATTTCCTACAAATTAAAAAGATAGGCTCACAATAGGAGAGCTGACTGACAGGGACCAGTAGAAATTCAGAAATATTCCTGACGTTCTACAGCAGAATATTATGAAAATGAAGAAGGTCATAAAGGCGTCCTACAATTGTAGGAATCTGCTTCTTCTGGCGTTCATTTCAGTCAGTTTGACACCAGGCTACTAGATGTTTAAAAGTATTCTTAAAACGAGTATGAAACATCTAGTCCAGGTAGTATCCTCGCATCTGATTGGGATCTGCTGCAACAAACGTACTCAATTATACTCGGGTACATCACACTCGGTCAGATGGAGACCATTTGAATTATAAACATGCAGCATTCATAAAGGTGGATCAGGCTGCGCGGTCTTATTTCATTACGATCAAGATTGTCGGAAGCTAAGTCCACTAAATTTTTTATTCGGGTTGCTTTAGAGAATTTATATACCGCGCTGAACTGACCACAGTAACAGGATTGAGTTCCAAAATTGAATTGTTTCATGACAGGTAGATCATGCATAACAGTCAATAATGCTCATTACATTAATATCTTGAATGTAGATTATTCTTCAACATCAATATCCTATCCTCTTTTTGTATTCAAGCCTTATATTGATATTTTCTGATTTCAATGAAAAATTACCCTCCTCCATTATCACTGCAATAAAACGAAGAAAAAAGAACGCAGAGGGCGAATACGAATGATACCATTTAAAAATTGCCAACAGTTGGGCAACCTTTTTGACTAATTTTCACAGTGATCATACTTGATCACTCTATAGGATGTCAAAGTCAGACGTAAGAAGGGGTTTTAATCAAATTTAGACTTTCACATTACTTTTATATAGGTTTTTCGCCACTTTAAGGAAAAATAATTCTGAATGAGATGAGATGATTAATTCTCATTCATCATCTAGTAACCTATCTGCAGTTGCAGGATTATCCTTCATTTTCGCGACACCCTGTATATCCTAGATATTTTTTAATACGGTTGATCATACATACATTTTGACGCTTTTTGGAGCGATTTAAAAATTATTTTCATCGTTATATAGGAGCAAACGGTTTTCATAAAATCTGACCTTGAGTAATGTTCTAGTGCCAACGACGGATTTTAATTTTTCCGTGATATTCATAATCTCAATACATAGTTGACCACAAAGAACAAACCTCATTGGTTAATTCGATCATTCTCTGACCAACCGGTTGGGCGCCATTTGCAAAGTAATGATTGATATACCATATATATATATACCTGCTATATGTAGGTACCTGTTTAAAATTAAATCTAAAGCCAGTGACAGTATTCTTGAGGCTCTTCTAAGTAGGTGTTGTGTGTTCTAATTCAGACTAATATGCAAAAAAGCGCAGGTACCTAAATAGTCCCCACTTCCTCGAATTAAATAAAAGCAGCCCAACAAACAGAATACTGCAAAGGTAAATGCCGAAATGCGATTCAACAAAGCCACTCAGGTAAACTGTCTTACGCATCTCCGGCTACACGACAATCCACCCATTCTAAGCGTCTCCTCCTCCCGCGATAAAACAGATAAGCGGCTGAGAATGTGTCCGTATGCGCACCAAGCTGGTATGCCGTGAGAGAGAAGGAGAGAGAAAAAGGCAGTAGCGATAAAGAGCGCAAAGAACTCTGTTACTATCGTTCATCGATATTCGTTCGAATCGTACCGAGTGCGATCAGTAAGGACGCGTCTGATTGGTGAATGACACGTTGAAAGTAGGTTGTGACGTCACCGTCTGAAGTTATAAATACATGTTAGGCGGAAACTTTTCATTTTAGTAGAAAGCTTTGATAATGCGGTTGTGAAGCAACACCTCGTCGAGGGTGTATCACCATACTTGTGAATTTCTTTAGAACGCGCGAAAAGTGTGTTGTGTGTAAAATGGCCAGCGAAGCACAGAAGATCATAGGATTATCATTGACGAAAATTGCACAGGGCAGGATGCATCGAAGTGGTGTAAATCTACATAAAAGTTTACTTGTTGCTACAGTGTTACAGAAGGCTAGATACATTTTCATGGAAGAAGCTTATAGTATGGTACACTACCAACTACCTACACCTGTTCAGGCTAGACCTGTACCTAAAGAAGATCTAACAGACACAACTAAAGAAACAGATTCTGAAACGACGGTAAGCGCTGAGAATTTCTCTTTTTATTCAAAATACATTCCAGTATACTAGATATTTTGCAATGCAGCAGACATAGAGATGTTTCTTTATTGTAGTCTTCCTAAAATTCTCTTATTTATGTGTCACGCTTATTCTGAGTAGGTATCGGACGAATCACGTCATCTTGTAATGGATTAAGAATGTTGAGATATTAATCCGTAGCATGCGAGAGCAACGTTGCCGAATAGCAAACAATGAAAGGTGAACAACTTTACTGACGTATGTGACGTGTGTTGAGCGTAGGACGAGTTCGTTCAATGTTGCTGCAGCTTATAAGCAGATCTGGATTTGTCTTAAGAAAACGTGTATACATTTATATAGGAATATCTCGGTGCGTTGTACATTGACGTAGGTTAATTATCAGTCAGGGTAATCCAGATATATTTAGACATGGAACTAAAGCGTGATTTTAACGTGAGTCACTAGCTGATTCGTCATCAGTTATTTTTTCTTCTACGTTGATTGCAGTGATAAGGTACCGGTGACACTTCGTTGGCAAGGACGGTACAGAGAAATTTGGACTATCGTTTTATGATTTTACATCCGGAATCATGGTTTTCGACATTATAGTGTACTTTGAAATTGGAAATATTACTCATTCATTGTGAAAATTATTCCGAATCTTGTCAAAACCATAAGTCGACTTTGGGAAAATGAGTATTCTGCAGTTTTTCCAATTAAAATGGTAGACTTGCATTTTTGATTTTTGTAGATCTACATCTCTTGCACTCATTTCTTAATTTATTTATTCAATATAAAGAATGATTTATTTTCAATGTATTTTTCCAACAAAGACCTTGAATACCGCTTAACAAATTTAAACCTGATTTTTAAAGTCTTTGACTCCAACTACTCGCCTTAAAATTGTAATTTAAACCGAATTGTTATAGATACATCATTTTGAGCTTACAAATGTTATTGACTTCATCTTGAAAAAACAAGTTAGCTTTTAAACACCAATGCAATTATAAAAAATGCGCCAATTTCCTCTTTTACCTCTAGCATTCTTGAAGGGTGAGCTTTGAGTTGGCTGTCATTAGAATTCTGAGTAGGAGGTGCTATACAGGGTGACTTTGAAGTTGAGTCATTAATTTTCAGATAATGATTGTAGAAGGAAGATAAACCAAAATATGTGTGTAAAAATAAAAAAAAAATCAAAAAAAATTTTACCTTGTTTTATAAAGTATCCTCCCGACAAGTATTTCAGTGCGGACCTGTATTTGATCGTGCGGTCTTGGAGCACCGGCATGCCCTCCCCTGTGAGGTCTTAAGTCACCTGATTCACGAGCCCTTTGTACTACATTAACAAAGGCACGAGGGGTTGGTTGCACTCGATTGAGAAACCGATTCGCACAAATCCGTGATGCCGCGGCAGCATTTTGTAAAGACTCCCCCCCGTAAATAAGAATCATGTCCACAAGTTGGGCATTTTCGTAAACATGTGCCATTTTTTATTTCGTTTGAGCCACGCAACAAACACCACAACATCGTGATAAACGGGCGGTACTCAAACTTCTAAAGGGCTATAACTTTGTTACTTTAATTTTACCAGAAAAATGTTAAAGGAAAAAAACATTTCTTTTGATCAGATCTACTCACTGTTAAAATAAATGACTCAACTTCGAAGTCACCCTGTATATTCTCGAAATTTTAGGAGCGTTAAATTGACAGGGAGTGTATTCAAACTCCTTTTCTGCTAGAAGCACTAGCGCGTCATATTTAAATTCGCTCTCCTTTTGCCCTGCGGGCCCTAAATGCCTGGGCAGGCAGCGTCAATCGAAGTAAACCGGCGATCCACACAAGAATTCATGTTTGTTTTGACGCGGAGTATAATCTGTGACACGGAGTAATTGAAGTTTAATTACACTATAGACCTTAAGCATGCAAGGTTGTCAGATCCTAATGAAAAAATAACGTTTTGTAACATATTTGATTAGATAAGATGGGTTGAGTAGATGGTAGATCTTGATTAAATGTTTTAATCTATTATTATTACACTTTTCTTTTAGTTCTGACATTAAATGTTTAAATGCTTGCTTTCTAGGTAAACTAAAGATATTCGAAAACGGGTGCCATGACAGATCAATATTATTTGTTTAACACATTTTAGTCGTTCTTAAACGCCGATTTTTAAATGAATCTGATTACAGCGGAAATCTCAAATTGACAGTTGCCAAACACGAAATGACAATTTGAGCTCCTGTATTAGAATGATATAAACAACAATGGCTCAATGTAAATAATTAATAATAATGATTGACATCTTTATTAACTTAAGTACCTATCTGATTTTGAAGAACCTGTTAGGTGGAGTTTAGTATAAGCTACTACGAGGGATGCCTTTCAAGTTTTGCATATAGAAACATAGTAGGCTGCGCGGATCGAACGTCAGTATTGAATCTTAAGTTTCACAACAATACGTGCAGTGTTCTCACTACAGTGAATTTTTAAGTGTCACCAAGTCATTAGAAAAATGGAACTCAACCGAGAACATTTTCGCGCCATAATTTATTACAACTTTCAGAGACAATTATCTCAACAAGAATGCCTTGCTGAGTTACTGTCTGTTTTCGGAAACGAAGCGCCACATCAGTCGACAATTTCCCGTTGGTATGGAGAATTCAAACGTGGGCGAGTGAGTCTTAGCGACGCACCCAGGGTGGGTGCACCAAAAACGGCAGTCACCCAGGAAAACGTCGATGCTTTGCGCAAACTCATCATTGAAGATAGACATGTGTTATATCGCGAGTTTGAGGCGTCCTTGAAGATCTCAAAGACCTCAATTAAAAAAATTTTACATGGAGAATTAGGAGTACGAAAATTAGTTTCTTGTTGGATACCCCACCTGCTGACTGAAGAGCAGAAAGCAGCCAGGGTTAGTTGGTGTCAAAAAACACTTGACCGATTCAATTCCGGAAACTCAAAAATCTGTACAGCATTGTTAGTGGTGATGAATCGTGGATTTACTGTTATGAACCAGAAAATAAACGACAGTCGGCTGTTTGGGTGTTCCAAGGTGAAGAAAAGCCAAAAAAGTCTTCCGTTCTCGAAGTGTTTCGAAAAAGATGGTCGCGACATTTGTGTCGAAAGCAATTCCTCTTAATGAGCAAAGAACTGTTACTGCAGATTGGTATACCACCATTTGTTTGCCAAAAGTCATCACCAAGCTTTGAAAAATCAACCCCGAAAGAAGAATCATCCTCCACCAAGACAATGCAAGCTCGCACACAGCCCAAAAAACAAGGCAGTATTTAAGAGCCGTTTTACACACAATTATTCCGAAAATTATGGTTATAATTATGCCGAAAATCTTTGCTGTCGTATTACACCTAAAATAATTCTTGTGAAAATTTTCTTGGTAAAAATATAAAACCCCTTCTATAGAATATGCGCGACAATCGGCGCAGAGGGTTATTTCCGTGCATGTCATTATCAAATGTCAACATCAACAACATAACCTCACTTAACATTTGTGGGTGTGGTCCTGTTCGAGTCGTACGAAGAAACGTTTATTGTTATTGTTTATTCATAATGTCGTGGACTCGGGAAGAGGTTACACTGTTGTTGGAGGAGTACTAAAAATGACCAAACCTGTACAAGGTGAAGTCACCCAATTACAAAAACAGAAATTTGCGGCGTCAGGCGCTGGATGCGATAGTCCAAGCATTGAGAAGTTTTATAATAACCAAGATCTCGATTTCAAAAATTAATTTAAATCAACGACGTCTGTTGTCTTTCCGATTATATTGGACGTCATACCCGTTAAGGTTATGTCCATTCGAAAATATTACGCTAATGCGCAGGCGTATCATATGAATTACTCGGAAATTTTGTTTGCAGGTGTCATACAGGTTTTAGAGAAAATCTTCATATTTTTTCCATGCAAATTTTCGGCTTTATTGTGACCATAATTTTCGGAGTAATTCTCTTGTGTGTAAAACGGCTGTAACGGAAGAAAACGTGGAATTTTTAGACCATCCTCCATATAGTCCCGATCTAAGTGCTAACGGTTTCTGTACTTTAACGAAAATTAAAAACGGACTGTGTGGTCAAAGGTTCCACTCACCAGAAGAAGCAGTTGACGCATTCAAAAATGCCGTTTTGGATCTGCCAGCAAACGAGTGGAATAAGTGCTTCGAAAATTGGTTCGAGCGCATGCAGATGTGTATTAATCTTCGTGGAGAATACTTCAAAAAACAATAAAGTCATTTAAAACTACGTACCGTGTTGTTTTATTTCCATATGCAAAACTTAAAAGACATCCCTCTTATTACCCTCAACCAATTTCCCAAAGGATGATAGTGATGATCATAGAAATACGTTTACAAGAATTTTGAGATATAAAACAAGAGTGTAATTAACCTTCAGAAATGATTGGTGTTTTCATTGAAAAAGAACATCCCAGCCACTCAAAAACAAGTAATCAGGAGTCAGAGCATTCTGGCCAGTTAACTCCTGATAATTTTTCCTGAAACAGACATGCAACAAAATTAGTGACTGAATGGTGCTCCTCTGTGAGGAAATAACCCACATCCACACATATTGGTGTATTAAACATGTGACTGGTTACAAGTCACAACTAAAAGAAAAATATGTACGATAATACTTTTGATGCAGTAGTCAAATAAATAAGCGAACCTAACAGGAACAATTTAATTTTTTGATGGAACACTGAGAATTAATATTTTTTGTATAGAACTATAAATGATTGCAGTTTTTTATTAAAAACTACATTTAAATAATGTGGCATGATTCTGAATTCTGATTTTTTTGTTTCTAAGCATTCTAAAATGTTTGTCATTCCTGAATGAATATTTTTGTTCGAGTCCCATGAGATAATTATGACACTATATAGGATACTACTATTGTTATAGCAACGAGACCCCATTGACCTTGCAGTAATCTGCAGTATGGTAGGGAAGCCGATGATTTTTTTTTTGTTATATTATCATCTCGTACTGATATGATACCATAAAAACTAGTCACATTTCAATAAAAGTTTGCTGTTTAACATCAAAATACGCAAGACTTGTCTAGTTTTTAACATTCCATATCAGTACGCGATGTAACTAAAACTTTGCGGTTGGCTCTTGGACTATTACGCGTTTACAAATAAATACAGCCATCATGTGCTGTCCTTGGTCACCGAGGCGGTGTTGCCGAGTTGCCCTAAAATCTTTACATTTATATACCCTATTTCACGAGTATCCGTCACGCTTTGACGTCTACTGAGGCGAACAGCTGATCAGCAAGTGACTTTTTGTTAGTCTGCAACGTTGGCAATAATGAATCGGGTGTAAATTTAGTAAACTTGTTTGTAGCGTTTTGTTTTTGTATGCAAATGCACTTCATTTAATAAAAGAGCTTTTAGCAAGTACAAAATAAATCTGTAGTGTACAAAAAGTCAAAACAAAATAGGGCTCTGTCTACCTGGCATTGACGGATCCGTGAGAATTATGTGTTCTTTGCGGATATGGGGAGTTTCGAAATATTACTAGATAATTAGCTGTTATTGTACTGTAATGGAAAATCGTGAAAAAGACTATACTAAACAATGTAGTTCAGCTCTTTTCACGGTTTTTGGTGGTTACATCAAAAAGTCGTTCGAAATAAATAAATATATCCTCTAAGGCCAGGCGATTGGTCGAATAAGTAATTTGAGGTTAGACAATTTTTGAATTTCAAGAGCCGAATATATACCCTATTTCACGAGTATCCATCACGGTAGAATCGCAGATGAAATATCTCAAAATTCCCATATCGGCACAGAACACATAATTCTGACGGATCCGTCAACTCCGGGTAGTCAGAGCCGTATTTTGTTTCGGCTTTTTGTAAGCTACAGATTCATTTTGTACTTGCTAACAGCTCTTTTATTTAGAATAGTTCATTTGCATACAAGAAACAAAACTCCACAGACAAGTTTCACTTGATTTATACCCGATTCATTATTGCCAATGTTGCAGAGTAACACAAGAATGTCACTTGCTGATCAGCTGTTCACCTCAGTAGACGTCAAAGTGTGAAATAGTAACTGTTTAACTTTATTGGATGAAAAATATATTTTATAGTTTGCTAATTGATGATAAATATCCCCGCCATGAATACATGTTCAGACAGGAGTAAATTTGATCAAAAAATGCGTTCACTACAAGTGCTGGTCAATCAATTCATCCAAAAAGGGTTACAGCCGTATTTAGACATTATCAGCTGTTTTTTGGCCGCCATGTTTTTGGAGTCATCTGTTATCTCTCTCTCTATATATATTTATTCACCTTGTCTGTCTTCTCTCTATATCTCTCGGGTTATACTCTACTATTATACCTAACTTCAGTTCTCTCTATGGTGAGTTGGACACGCGTCTAAACATTCATACTTTGGTTTCTCACATTATGCAAAAACCTTAATGGTTTCGGCATGTGTTTGTTATTTGATTCGTAGTGGGTATATGTTTAAATTCATGGAAACTCATGATTCAGGTAGCGTGTAGTGAAGCTCATAGGCATAGCAATCCTTAATCAAACTATTCCCGCGCACGTACGATGTACGTACGAGTATATAGTCAAAATCACGAAAGATGACTATTACGTCATGCCATAAATTGTACTGAAGCAATGAATGGACGTACGTCGATGATAAAATCACGATGTCAGGAACATAATGACAACAAATTTATATTATGACTTGCGAAGTTAGGTTATTTCACTGATTATTTTTATTTTCATTTTATTTCATAGTTTCGAGTGATACCTTAATAATAATTTTAGTGGGGAGTTTTTGTTTTGAAAAAAACAGTTATGACAAGACAGGAACACCAAAGACCAAGGTATTATTCGAAAACAACCTAACCTACTTTAACATAACCTAACTATTCATCTTTCAAATATGACCGATCATGCAACATGAAAACATCGTCTATCTTTGTCGGATGCATATTAGCAATACAGTTTATTTAGACAATAAAATTCTGTTTGTCTCTGTCTAACATATCTGAAACTTCATTAGAAATATTCACAAATCGCTGTCGTTTGTCTTTACTACAGACTAAAATGATGACGTAATCGTCATCTTTCGTGATTTCGACTATATATTAACACAGTATTGTATACCTCTAAAATAAAGGTCTTCATTTTTGCCAGGAATTAGGAATAATAAGAGCTCAGGGTTGAGATAACTGAAATACTCGAAGCTTTTTTATCCATTTAGAGCATCCGTGTTTACTAATTTGTTATTGAGGTAGCAGCAGTACATGATGGCTACAGCTTGAGTCCTTATCCTTGACTAAAGATATGAGAAATATTGATTATTTCGACTGTAGTGAGGCATGCTCTGCTAACTTAATGTTAATAATCTAGCAGAACATTTGTTTTCAAGAACAGAATAGTACCTAATTTGTGGCTTAGTGCTTGCTTCAGTCTTTAATTATCCCCTAATTATGAAGGTATAAAATCATTGCATTACTACTTGTGATCTACTAAATTAAAATACGTTTAACATGTCTGCAGACACTGCACAATTCATATGCTGGACCAACTTTTTTATTCGGTGTATCTCGGTATTGAGGCTTTGCCTTCGCAGCTCCTTCAGTATATACGTATATAAAAAGGCTTTTCGGATGATTTTGCTAAAACTTTTCACAGTTATGTTCTGTTGGAAATACTTCCCCATTACAGTCATACCACACCACACCTCTGCTGATAATGTTATTTTAAGTTGTGCACCTTTTAAGTACATTTAATATTAACTAGTAGTATTTATCCTATATCAGCTATCATCAGTTCTGGTAGCAAGTTCATTTTTAAATTTGACTCATGTTTATATTCAGTCAACAGCGTTGTGTAGAATATTTACGCAAGGTCATTCGACAATCTCAGTCGGAATTCATTATACATTCCCCAGTGGAATTAAAGAAAACCGTCAACCATTTTCAGCTTATTGGCTTCTGGATGTATTTAAAATTCATCATTGATAAAAATAGTTATGTTTTTGAAACAAGAAGTTACACATGCGCCATGCGCATATATGTTTTTTTCACTTCTTATCAATCTGATAGTGTATGAGCACTAGCGCAAAAATTCAATGATCAGATGATGTTGATATTATGACCAGTTACGTAAATGAAGTTGATAATAATAATTTGTAATATCTTCCCAGAAACGACTTTGTAATTATGTGTGATTAAATTCTGTTTAAAATACTTCCGCGGGGTACTCGGCAGAGGTAGAACCCAGAAACGCATCATCTCGTGTCCAATTTCTATTTTTTAAACAACTTGAATTTGGCTAGTCAAAAATGATGCTTCCGTATCATTAAATGTTATGTTTTGTCATTGATTAAGATTCCTTACCAGAAGCCCGAGTGATCTCTGCCGATTTTTCATATCTAACTTTCGTTGATCTGCACCGAAAGTAATTTTTCTGGCTTTCCGGTATTGTGTCTATTTAATCACATTGCTTTGATATCCATATTGATGTACAGTTTGAGTATGGCGTGTATACTATAATCTTTGGTCCCTAGTCTGGGCCATGTGTTTTTGCCTTGTAGAATCCAGGTATAATAGGGATCTTGAAGTGTAGCTTAGGTTCTTGAAATCAGATTTATATCCGTGGATATGGGTTATTCTCGCCTTTGGATATTCCACTATTGAAAAACGACCCTTTTGAGTCTAATTGCCTGAACTAGCAAAACTCACGTTATTTCTGCATTCATTTACTTGAATTGAACTTCCAAGATATACAGTATTATCGCTTGAAGTACCAATCAGAGCAAGCATGATTTAGGATAGTGACTCGACGAAGATTCCAAAGATAAACCTGAATTATTGCACACTATTTTTCCAATGTGTTTGTTAGGTAACTGTCTATAATCACAGTGGTTTTATAAATATGTTAAATAATATATCTGTCTATCTATTCCCTAGGGAATACCTAAATTATTCTAGTTACATCACGTGATCTTACGAGCTATTACGCAAACTCATGTGCTATATCAGACTTGCGATATGTGGAATCCTGTTCATGCAGAGTATAAAAGTATTTAGAAATCTACTAATATCACCTCGGACACCCATACTTCTATTAGTCTGATAACTTAGATTTTGGTACATAATTTTGCGTAATAGTTCTAAGCAAATTACGCCAAATATTTAATTTTTTGCCAAAATTAAAGGACGGAAGTGACTATATGAAAAAATAAGACAAATATTTACTGATTCGAATGCAATAACAAAGTAACAGCTTACTTCTTGCACTTTTCATTTCAAACACACGGAGACCAAGATGCTGTGAATCGATAAATTAATAAAAAAATATGGGAACAAACTGATAAATGTGGGTCATTCTTAGATTGCTAATGTCTTTCCTCAAAAACAAAGCATATCAATGAAAGTTGCTAATAATGCAGCCCGTGCAAAGTTAAATTTAAGAATTCTTTCAAATTGCGAGAATCTTGCACAGTATGCTAAAAAAACATTTTCGTAGATCCCGTTTTGATTATAATGTAATGAACCTATAGATATCACGTCTGAAATAATTTTTTGTCTTAATATCACAGATATGGGAAAAACATCATGAATGTAACAAAAGATTAAATCTAATGAATGTTATATTTTTGTCATATTCACTCCTTTTGTTGTCTATCAAAAATATTGTGGGTTGAAGAATAGTTCATTTAAAACAAAAAAAAAATGTGATGCAATGAATGTCGAATGCGGATTAGAAAAATATTTTTTTGGTCCTGTAGAATGTGTAGAAAATGAGGATGGGAATTTACCGATTTATGTCACCTTTTCTTGGTTTAGAATTATTTGTGAAATCTGATGTTGGGAAAATTTTTTGTAACCAATATTATGCCTTGTAACCACTACCAGAATCCAGTGGTATCTCATCCTCTTCTTGAACATGTTATAATTTTTTTTATCCACATTTAACCTTTGTTGCTTATATTCTTTTTCTTTAAAATGAGCTATTGTTCTGCCCAAAAATAGTTTTGTAAGTTAGGGCGCCGGACACCAATCAAGATAATGCAAAACTAAATTAGCATTTGTTGCTGAAAATATACAAAATTAGCGACCTCCGCAGTTCTGTATGCCTGGAATAATATTTATAACACTGAGACCTCACAGTTCCACTACATTAATATATGTAACCAATTTCGTATATTTTCAGCAACAAACTAGTTTACCTTTGAATCATCTTGGCCGGAGCTCACCACCCAAGACCTAATTTTTTGTTACATCTACAATTTTCTCCATATCTGTTAACTCTTTAGAAAATAATTTCCGACGTAAGTGATATCTGTAGGTGGCTCACTGTTGTCTATCAAAAAAAATTTTTCTAACATACCATATAATATTTTCGAAACTTGTAGTTTCGCCCAGGTTTCCCATCCATTCTGGAGGAGCATTGTTGTCCATTTCTGACTAATATAAATAAAACTTTCCATTTGTACATTCTGTAAGTTTGCTGTATTCATATTCATGTTTTTCTTTACAGGAGGAATCTTCATCATCCGATCCGTCAGACACTTGCGAACAATGTACAGAAAATCAAAACAAAGAAGGCCATTCATCATACACCACATCAGAAGTAACTTACCTCGATTTAGACTGTTCCAAGGTACTCAAAGACCAAAACACATCATCTCTAAAAAGACGACGGACAGTTGTGGATCGGGAAAGTGAAGACGCCGTTCAGTCCATCCTACCGAAACGGAATAAAGTCGAAAAGGATAACGAAGAAAACACCTCGCACAGCCAGCAATCAAAGAAAAAGTCGGAAGTGGGTCCCACCATGGAAATAGATCGCATCACGTCCCTAGTTTCGATATTCAGCCTGAACATAGGAGAGGATAAGCTCAGATCGATGTCCACACCAGATTTGTGTTCAACGCAAGCAAAAGATACTCAAGAACTGCAGTCTAGGACATTTTTAGCAATGACAGTATAATTAGTGATAATTTTGAGCATGCCCTGAAATGACAAATGACTGAATTGAGCATTTTCATAGATGGTTGAGAACGTAAAGTTTGTTCTAATAGCAGTTTATAATGGTATCTTTGCTTAGTTTAACGAAATTCATTATAAGCAATTGCATCTACTAGTTGACCCACAGGCCAGCTTCAACCTGTTAGAGAATAATAGGTCCATTTAAACGTCAGCTTTTGAGGGACCAGATTCTCCAAAAACGAGACTTTACAATATTAACCAATGTAGGCTATACCGTCAGGAACGGTTTTTAGCTGATGGTAAGGATCAGTGGAACTTGGGCTAAATAAATTGCTTTTAGAATGGCTATATACAGACTCAGCTAAGATCAAAACCACTTTAAACTGTTATTGGGACGGACTAACTTGAACATAAACAAGATTAACTTAATGCAGTTTTGGAGGACAAAAAAGGTGGCATTATTTCTATGCTTACAGCTCAAAATTTTGATATCCACCATGACAGACTGCTATTAACCCTGATATCTACAAGACATACTTTTCACCTGCATATTTGACGCAAGTTTTGGTGTTTTCCAACATGATGTTTGCATTTAAAAATGAGTACCCGAATACTCATATTGAAGTGATGGCTAAAAGAAGATGTTTGGGAAGAACACTTATCTAACAGTCTGACAATGCGAACTGGGATATGGTTTGAACAGACAGACTGCTGTTTTCACTTTTGCAGTAGTTGAATCTGGTAATAGATGGCACTTTGTGCTGTCTTATTTCGATAAATTTTTCGTGTGTTGTCCAGTGAGACCAAGCCCACACCATGCTGAGAAGTTGCCAAATATCACGAAACAGCTTTCGATGGTTGTCGATCTGTGGTCGGACGAATAAAAGCTATACTACTAATAATCACTTATCAGATGTCAACACCATCTCTTAATCAGTTCTAGATCACTGAGACTTGCGCAAAGTGCTTCAAGTTTTTGGAGCATATGTGTTAACTTAAACTTATATCGTGTTGAAGAATAAAAAATGAGTACTTACTTACGTCGATGTCTGTCAAATAACGCACGTAGAAGTGTTTAGTTGGCCTTTGGTGTAAATCGTGATATATGTTACGCAGATGAGCTTGTCTAAAATTTTTCGAGTTACTTGACAGAAGTAGGGTTCAAAGTATTACCATGTTGTAGTTTGTGTGTAGGATGGATCATCAAAATTTTTCTGAAAATTATGCAGGGATTGTATAGCATTGTTACACAAAGGCTATAAAAGATAATCTCTAGTATCTCTTTTATCATACACTTATTTTGACTGATTCTTGCCATAACATTGCTTAAAAAAAACTTCTCGAAACTTCGTTATAATCAGCAATAAAAGTTAGTCTGCGGGATGTCGCTAAATCGAAATACATTTTTTTATTCATAAATGCTGAAGAATTTTTTTTTAACAAGCTGGGTTATTCTATATGATCGCTAAGTCATATCCTACATCAAGCCAAAGGTGGTCCAGATATTTTGTAATTCATACATACAACTAAATGTAAGTTTGAGTGCTCCTCGGTAAAACGAAGTCCAGTCAATTTTTCATTAGGCTGGCTTCCATATTTCTCACCAAATTTTTTGTAAGTTATATGAATGCTCACGATAGAACCTTGAGTTATGACCACAATGTTTGTAGTATTTAATATCTGCGATAATTGTAATAAGAGCTATTGTGTTATTAAGAAAAAGAACAAATCTGGATGGAAGATCCACCAGAGTTGAGATGACAAGTCTCAATAATTAGATGAGGTGCTATATTTTAATGTTTGTCTTTAATGAGAAACATATGCTTTTAAGATACAACGAACAAGGAAAACATTACTGCTATTGCATAGTTAAAATGTATACGAAAATTAATAAATGTTTTAGTTATATTTTTTTATATAGAAATGTTTGTGGTTTCATGAATTTATTGAAGCCTAAGGTTTTTTAAATGTCAAAATTATTATGTAGGTTTAGGCAATTAACACGTATTTTAAATTTGTATGTTTTTCTAAAATTACAGTTTTGTTCCTCAAGGCACAAATTCTCACATTTGTTTCCATATTTGAGTGGAACACGCTTATTATGAATGTTTATCACAATTTGGAAATTATAAATGTAGTCAAAGTTTTAAGCAAATTATTGAAAGTCATTATTTAACAGGTACTTCAAGGGTCTGAGATTAAAGAAATGAAAATATTTAGTTACTATTTTCACCAAGTGGCAGCTTTGATGATAATCTGTATGCCTTAGCAGCTGAAAGATCAGCTTATTTATATTCTTTATTTTTTTTATTTTATTTAGAGATTTACTTTTATTTTAGTTTCGTCCATTGAATGTACTCTTTGTTATTACAAAATTGTTGCTCAGCAAACGTGTGAAAATCGAGTGATTGTTAAGCAAATTCTAAAAGATTGTTTGAGTGAGTTGGAAAAACGTTCATAGATGTTACATCTCATTTTCCTGAAGTGAAAGGTTTTTTATAAAACACTGAAAAAACGTAATACTTTTATTTTAAAAGGAAATATATGTCTTTTTATATGAATAATTTGTCTTAATGCTATACTTCGGACAGTTTATGATGTCCCAGAAGATCCTATGGTTTAAATATATTTACGGTTACAAAAATTTTGAGATTACTGATGTCCATCTAGTACGGTATCTGAACAAACTGCAATAATATGCAGATGGTAATTCCACAGGATCTTGAATTTTAACAAATAGTTTTCATTATGCTTTACAAATTGTGGATGTGAGTTTGTTCATATACAATTTAGTGGAAACTCCAACTAACAATAATTGATACACACCAACTGAAAGAAGTATAAAAATTCTCGAATAGTCGAATAACTGTGAGTCAACAGAAAATCAGTGTTTTTTGACATTTAGCCTATTTCCCAGTCGTAAAGATATGGTTTTCACTGCGAATGAAATATCAGCTGTATAAAAAATCAACTTAATTTCTCAAATGTTAGCGAACTTAAAAGTGGAAGCTGCAGTAACAATTTTTTACTATAAAGTGAGGGAAAGGCAAGCCAAGTGGTTATCTGGGGCCTAAGCATACATGTTTAAACAAGTTTTATGATGAACGTTTCTGCATGGCGCACACATTTTTGGAATCAAGGGCGGATTTTAGTATCTGTCTCGGAGAGGGTGCAGTGGTGGTCACGCAGCATTCATGAACAAAAAAAAATTTTCTCTCTGGGGGTATTATCGGCGTTGGAGGGGCGGCTGCATGCCTCAGCACTAAAGCATCGATTCTGACAGCAAATGCCCTTGTGACAATTGAAGAGCAGGGATGGGTCATTTTTTCACCACGGTACGGTAATATTTTCTTGAAAAAACTGGCCGTCTAGGGCGGGAGGCATCTCGCGTGCCAAAATCACGTTTTCTTTTTGCAAATTTAATAGTTTATTGATTGTATAATTTCACTCGTATTATATATATTTCTTTCTCAGTGATGTAGTTTTTCTCCGTCAGTTCCGGACTCTGGGATATTAGGCCCCAAGCGCCCATTCATGGACTAGCACCATTTTCTTTTCGTTGTGTAACTTAAGTTTAGTTATTTTGGTTTGGGTGCTTCGTCTTCCATTTTTTTTATGGGATTTTGTCCCTCAGCGGTGTTCTTTTTTTATATACCTTCAGACCGCGTGCCTTAATGCGTGTCCTGATGATGTTCGTACAATATCTGCTTTGTTTTTGTCAATAGAAACAGAAGAAAATCATCACCGTTTCTCCTCCAGTTAGTTGCAGTTTTGCAAATTGGAAGCCATTCCCTTAAAACAAACCCTGATGTGAACAGGTAAAATATAATTCTAATAAACAATTTCATAGATCTTTACACATTTATTATTGCTTATTGAAATTCTTAGATACTTCTTGATTTTATTGGACATTCTACATATTCAAATATGTGGTTAGTGTCTATATGGCACCTTCTATTACATGGATCATGATTTTGATTTTTGAGCTGCCATAACTTTTTAGAACAAGGGTATATTAGTTTAATACATTTTTATCTCTTTTTTTGCCTTTGCTTCACTTTTCTTGTACGAAAAAAAATGTACATAGTTTTGCTTGAAATGCGAATGTTTTCAATGAGTAGTTTTATCTCAGACAGAGAGTAGAGTAGATTTTTAAACAGTCTTTCTATCTCTAGGTTTTTTTTTTGTGTTACCACCATAATTTCTGGCGACGAGGAAAGCAGCCCCTGCCCAGTAACGTGCCCACTACTGACCACTTTTTGACCAGATAAGTTTAGTATTTAGGAGCAAAATATCTGTAAATACTTCGGGCGTATACCATGGCAGACGTTTTGCGGGGTTATCTCGAAAAATAATTTTGTCAGGTCGTATTTAAGATTTGTAACATACTTTCTCTTTTTCATTACTCGCACTCCAGTGGTGCAGCACATGTGCGTTTTATTTTTTTTTTAATCAATATATTGTGATCCATTTGATATCTTGTTTATTTGGCTCTCTCTGTGTGTACTGTTACTTAAATTTCGTCATTTCTGTTAGATTCTCCTTTTGTGAGGTGGTCAAGCAAAACAAGTTCCGACTAACATTTCGGGGAGTTGTGGCTTAATCCGTCCTAAGTCACGGGCGCTCTTAACCCGCACCTACTCTCCGCTTTATTGAGCTAGGGCCTAAATTTACACGCCACTAGACAACTGTTTTGCTTGGACCAACCGTTAGACAGTATTTATCATTAATCAAATTCAAGCGGATAACCAAATGGAAATGGTATTTACCATTTTGGGTTGGTATTTACCAATCCATTCAAGCGAGTGTGGTTATCAGTTTGGTCATAGGATCCGTGACGTCATGAATCAGCTGTTATATATGTTATAGTTATCACTACAAAATTGTGGTATTTACCCAACTCAGGAGTAGTTTTATATTTCTGGTTATTATTTGAAATGTGACAAGTTAGAATTTTGCCGGGTATTGGATATTGTTATTGTACTTCAGCTTCATTTTTGGGAAACTTGATACAGGCTTAGTTATACTCATTACTGTTGTTGGGAACACTTTAAATCTAGTTCCTATGCTTAACAAAGTATCCTGTGTAGCCATATACCACAAGAATATTAAAATATGGCCATATAAACTCACTAGATGATATCCACCTGTATACGGTTTTGCTAATTTCTTTTTTCATCATTTCTGCTGAATCAATAAATGTTTTCTTTGACGTGCGGAAAAATTTAGAGAATTGAAAGTTATCATAGCTACAAAGCCATGGTTCCATCATTAAAAAAAAATCTGAAAAAACATTTCTCCCATGAATATTATGAAAGGTTTCTTATTTAAACTTTCCATATACAGTTGTAGACGAAAAAGCACCGATTATTAAGTGATAATAAAAATAATCAGAGATTATATACGCGCTTTTCTAAAGTAAACAACTTGCAACAAAACCGCGGTTACAACCAACGCGTTCAAGCGATTCGTGTAACTGACGTCATCAACCCGTGTGTCATCTTGAACCATATTATAACCGCGGCACATAACACAGACACTTTGGTTATTCGCTTGGATTTGATTATAGTTCATAGACAATTTTGGTGTACAACCGGTCGCTCAGACGGAAATTAAAGGAAGTAAAATTGGATAATTGCAACGGTGGCTCAACCGGTGAATGAAAAAATACGCCTATAGGTTATAAGATCCGTGACGTCATTAATCAGCTGTTATATGTCATAGTTATCATCGCAAAATTGTGGTATTTACCCAACTCAAGACTAGTTTTATATTTCTGGTTATTATTTGAAATGTGACAAGTTAGAATTTTGCCGGGTATTGGATATTGTTATTGTACTTCACCTGCATTTTTGAGAAAAATGATACAGGCTGACTTCAGTTTTACCATAAAGTGGAGCACCTTATTAGTTATACTCATTACGGTTGTTGGGGACACTTTAAATGTAGTTCCTATGCTTAACAAAGTATCCTGTGTAGCCATATACCACAAGAATATTAAAATATGGCCATATAAACTCACTAGATGATATCCACCTGTAGACGGTTTTGCTAATTTCTTTTTTCATCATTTCTGCTGAATCAATAAATGTTTTCTTTGACGTGCGGAAAAATTTAGAGAACTGAAAGTTATCATAGCTACAAAGCCATGGTTCCATCATTAAAAAAAAAATCTGAAAAAACATTTCTCCCATGAATATTATGAAAGGTTTCTTATTTAAACTTTCCATATACAGTTGTAGACGAAAAAGCACCGATTATTAAGTGATAATAAAAATAATCAGAGATTATATACGCGCTTTTCTAAAATAAACAACTTGCAACAAAACCGCGGTTAAAACCAACGCGTTCAAGCGATTCGTGTAACTGACGTCATCAACCCGTGTGTCATCTTGAACCATATTATAACCGCGGCACATAACACAGAAATTTTGGTTATTCGCTTGGATTTGATTATTGTGTTTTATTAATTAACCAAAAAAAGGCGAGTCAGGTGCCCCCTTTCTATCAACAAATCACAAGCAATTTACATGCTTCATCCCTTTTCATTTATTACGAATCATGAATCAAATTCAAGCGGATAACCAAATGAAAATGGTATTTACCATTTTGGTTTGGTATTTACCGATCCATTCAAGCGAGTGTGGTTATCAGTTTGGTCATAGGATCCGTGACGTCATGAATCAGCTGTTATATATGTTATAGTTATCACTACAAAATTGTGGTATTTACCCAACTCAGGAGTAGTTTTATATTTCTGGTTATTATTTGAAATGTGACAAGTTAGAATTTTGCCGGGTATTGGATATTATTGTACTTCAGCTTCATTTTTGGGAAACTTGATACAGGCTTAGTTATACTCATTACTGTTGTTGGGAACACTTTAAATCTAGTTCCTATGCTTAACAATGTATCCTGTGTAGCCATATACCACAAGAATATTGAAATATGGTCATATTAAACTCACTGGATGATGTCCACCTGTATACGGTTTTGCTAATATCTTTTTTCATCGCTTTTCCATCATTTCTGCTAAATCAATAAATGTTTTCTTTGACATGCGGAAAACTTCAGAGAATTGAAAGTTATCATAGCTACAAAACCATGGTTCCATCATTAAACATTTTTTTCTGAAAAAAAAAAACATTTCTCCCATGAATATTATGAAAGGTTTATTCGGAGGTACCACCCGGCGGTTCTCGTAGGCGGAGCCAGAATTAAAATTTCCATACACCGTTGTAGACGAAAAAGCACCGATTATTAAGTGATAATAAAAATAATCAGAGATTATATACGCGTTTTTATAAAATAAACAACTTTTAACAAAACGGCGGTTAAAACCAACGCGTTCAAGCGTTTCGTGTAACTGACGTTATCAACCCGTGTGTCATCTTGAACCATATTATAACCGCGGCACACAACACAGAAATTTTGGTTATTCGCTTGGATTTGATTATGGACTCGTCATATTCTAATTATGCCATCTTGTAGAAGAGAAAGAGTGGCAATGTTAATGTGCAATTTGTTTTGAAATCCGACTACCAATAAAGTTAGAAAAACTTAAAACGATTTTTGGAAAATTCTTTTTTCCGTCTCTCCGGGGGTAGGTACATTGAATTTCAAAACTTCTTTATCGGCATTTTGTTGATTATCTTAATACGCAACTTAAGCGACTTCGTATCTGACAGTTTTTGAGATCCCAATGGTGAGGATCGAATTTGAAACATCCTGTATAGTGCTTTTAGCAAAATTAAGTTTATATCTAACAAGGATTTGAAATAATCCCAGTAACTTTTGATCTAATCTCTCCTAATCGATACTGATTCAGCTTGTGGAAAACTGTACATGAATCATTTAATTTTTGTTAAAAGTGTTCTCTCCATTGAATTTTTGCCGAGCTACGGAAAAAGGGGTCAGTTGCTCATTTTGGTGATGCTTGTGTTAGAATCTGTTAGCCCAGAGATTCGAAAATAGTTGAATGACCAAAATTGGTCACTTTTCATTCATCAACTCTCGGCCTGATAATATATGGCAACCAGGTTCAATTGAGGTTATTGAATGATTCATGTAGATTAATTTTATATAACGCGCGATAACGTTTGCCGCTCAAAATGCTCAACTCATAATAACAGCTGACATTTCAAAGAAATAATCTTCAAGAATGCTTCTTTACTTCGAGAATAACGATAACCCGATAGAGTTGATATTTTTTCTTTTAAAAAAGTTACTTTTACCTTTAGGCTACAGAATGAGAGAAATGATAATTACAGCTCCAGGAAAAATAAAAATTAGCGGTGACTTACTATACCCAACACATCGACGAGATTCACCTAAGCAAGTACTGTTTCTGCATGTAATGATGCCTCAGTATTTTTGTCAATTTTCTAAAGTAGATATTTCCCGTATGTTTTTTCATAACACATTTACCTCATAACAACTAGAATAAAGAACTACACAACTTAGGGCAAGCACTTTGATTTTTCGTGCCTCATACTCATTTTTAGCGCGCAAGGAAGGCAAGATATATTCAACATTAGGGATATTGTCATTAAGATCCGATTTATCTTAACGAAATTCCAATACCTGACACATTTATTTTATACTTATACAAGCAGCTGCCTCATTATACATACATTGTGGAAATCGCTCACTTGTATAGGTAGGTATACCCCCTAGACCAAAATTCTGGGAACGCCACTGTTTTCAGTGAGCTCTAAAGACCCCTAGATGCGATATAAATGAAAATAGGGATGTTCTCCATTTTTTCCTTTTAAACGATTTTTAATAATCCATTTTTTCCATAATAATAATCGATCTTTAATAAAACAATTATATTGTATCGACAACACCGTTTTTGCTTCCCAAAGCCTAATTTATTACTTCTATACTACTTTATGACAGTTTATTATTATGTTGACTGGAATACGGATTCCGTGTCGTGTGGTGAGTCATCGCCCGCTGTCGACTGCTCGATTGTGTCTTCGCGCGTCCGCCATCCATCGGTTATGTATCCGCTATCAACGAGTCGAGAAACACTCCAGCGTTTTCGCGAACTTTCATGGAAGTGATCTAGATGCCAGCAGGTGCTTTCAGACGTCTCGGTTATTATTGAATCTAGGCCAAGCCTGAAAATGCTCACGTACGGTCGCATAACTTGTTGCCTAAGCTTCGACCCTCCAAAGTCGTTCCATCGCCACTTAAGGTCCCAGTTACGAGGGCGTTACAATTTACAATATAAACTATCCATCTTAGTCGATTTTTGTAAATAGCGCTATGCGTGTAAGCCTTAAATAATGTTTTCCCTTCGCTCTTTTTGTATATACTGAAGCAGCCGTGCAGGCAGAAGCCTAAATTCCAGGGCATCGCGGCTGCTATGAGGATACCAAAGAAATTTTGTTGATCCGATTTTTGAACTGGTTAAGGTTAGTAGAACTGGGAAAAGCTTCATATTGTAGATGGTTCCACAATCTCAACACTTTTTGGGACAAAGGAGCGGTCGTGTCGGCCAGTTCTGGATGCACGAAGTTCGACACGATTAGGATGGGAGGCCAAAGTCAGGCGGGTCTGTCTGGTAGGCACATCGCGCGGCGGCATCATGGAGGAGAACTCTGAGGAGCAAAGCCTGTTGGTGTAGCGGTAGAAGAGAGATAGATCACCGACGGCCCACCGGTGTGAAAGGATCTCGAGACTGACTGTTGGAGAAGATTCATCGATCAGTCGGATAGCCCTCCTCTGGACAGCATCGAGAATAGATAATGAAGCAGGGGCGGTATTTTTGACGAGATGTGTCACGTGTTCGTGCCAGATCAAGTCCTCGGTGATCTGGACTCCGACCAGTCGAAATGAACGGCTCTTTAGCAGAACTCGGCCATCCATCGAAACCGGAGGAGCGCTAGGGCGCTTTTTGTTCGTCAAGGTACAGTACTGTGTTTTGTAAGCATTAAACTGTAAAAGATTCTGAATTCCTGCATATAGAGTCTTGTCATCAGCGAAGATGTGGATTGGGTTGGCGTCGTGGGATGAAGAGGAGAACCCGTCAATTACGACTGATATCTTGCAGCCAAAGAGAAAGCCAGCTACCCATTTGCAAAGCTTCTCTGGGAGGTCATAGGATGGAAGTTTGCATAAGACGGCAGCGTGCTAGGGTTGATCGAACGCTTCAGTGATATCAAGAGCAACGACATGAGCCTCACCATAAGACTGGATGAGTTTACTCCACAATTGCATGACGTAAGCTAATAGCTCCTCCGTGGATCGCTGGCGCAGTAAGCCATGCTGAATGTCGCGAATCAACCCGTGACGTTCGAGGTAGTCCAGAAGCTCACGATTTATGCACCTCTCCATCGCCTTACTTATAACAGAAAGCAGAAGTATATAGGCCTGTAGTTGTAAGGGTCGGTGTTAGATCCTTCTTTGGAGATGGGTTGGACATGAGCAAATTTCCAGTTTTCTAGGAAGGTGCGGATTCGTAAGATATCTGGAAGAGACGCGAAAGAACCGGAGCAAGCTCCGCTATGCACCTCTTCAGTACAATGACAGGAATCAAGCCCAGACCAGAAGCTTTGTTGATGTCGAGCCACAAGAGCACCCATGTCACGGTTTTATGCCTGAATGATACTTTCCGTATAGTGTAGGGAACCCTTTGAATCGACGGCACTTGGTCGTTGGGGGACGTCCATGGTGCGGTTACCAGCAAAGATCTTGGCAAGCACTTCCACCTTGGCCTTTAGGTCGGTTACAATCGTTCCATTCTGAAACGAAGGCTACTCTGTGAGTAGTTCCTTCCAATCTACGTGGCCAGCATCCAGAAAGACCGGTTGCCATTACGCTGCGACATTACCCTGTGCCTAACTTTTGTATCGTGCTAGTCTTTGGCATTGCTACCCGCTTCGTTATATTTGTTTCTGGACTCGGCGTCGGTGTGTTTTCTACAGTGGAATTTTGTAAGAAGGTTCTGTGTACCTTGAACTTCTGCTGGCGAGCAGTGTCGCACGATTTGTTGTACCAGCCGTTACACCCTGGTTTAGCCACTTTCACTGTATGAGGGTTGTATTCCTCCATTCCGACATGGATAATTTCGATTATCTAAGAACAGACAGACAAGAAGTCTCTGAGCATCTCCCAGTCGGCATGTCCGTAATGCCAAATTTTGCGGTCTGGGCGAGTTTCTGCTGCCACAGCGGGCTCTGACCGTAACCTAACCTTCACATCTTCGTGGTCTGAGATACCCAGGACAGCAGTGCTGTACGGGACAGGATGCGTGGTCAGAAAGAGATCCAGCAGGCTACTGGCATGTGACGAGACGCGGGGGAAAAGGTAGGGCTCGTCACCAGCTTGGTCAGCCCTTGAGTAAGAGCGAACGCTTTATCTGCACGACCTGCTGGATCGGTCTTGTTTTGAGCCCAACCAAAGCTCACTCTTGACATTGAAATCACCGAGGGAACTACCTCTGAAGCGGGGCGATTGATGTTCAGGAAGTCGATCTTCACATCGAGGTATCAAGTAGGTCGTCCCAGTTAGGGTCCGAGGGAGAGCGATAAAGACAGCTAAGAAATTTGGTAGATGTTTTGGAGTTGAGGCGAAGCCACAGAATGTCCTTCCGGTCTGATTCCAAAGAAACGTCTCTGGAGCAGAAAAGACTGCTACGGACAAAAGCCACAACTCCTCCGTTCTTTCTCAGATTGGAGTGCACCTCGTAATTTGGGAAGCTAAGATGGTTAACACGCTGGGAAAAGCTAGCGGGTGGTACCGCCTAGGTCGACTGGTCCTTATCTCCCACCTCCTTTAGATGTTAAATAGTCCTGAAGTGGCCAGTTGGCAGACTTGTACCGCCACCCGGCAATCGGTACTGAGGTATTCCTTAACGCATGTACAATCACTTGAACGGGAAGAAGTTGTATAGTGAATACAACAACTCCTGGAACACGCAGTTGCCACGGCCCCGCTCAGTAGAGTTAGTTAGTAGGGTCTGTTGACCAATTGATCTGCAATTTGGTACCTGTCTTTAGTTCTGATGACAATACAATTATGTAAATACATTATCATTCTAAAAAAAACAAACTGGAGGGGGGCATTTGAATTGTCAGCCCAATAAAATAGTAGAAAATTTCGAAAACTTTCTTTTGCATTAAATCCCTGCTGAAAGAATTATCAGATCGTAATTTGGAGGTCATTCTTTAATTCCTCTGACAATTTTACTTGGAAATATTCATATATTATAAGGAAAAATGCTTTTCAGATACAGGAGTAGCCATAAAATGGAATAGGTGCCAAAACGCTAACATTTACATTTTTCCCAAATCGCCTAAAACACTTGACCTTCTGCCAAACTGCCAACCACCTATTTGACAGAATTGTGATCATATTTTTTCCAGCTAATACTCGTTTTACATTGACTTTAAATCCACGAATTTCTTCACGAAATAAGTTCATGGCCAAATTTCAAAAGTATAAAACTTGTTCTAATTTTTGCCAATTTGGACGTCAAATTCCATGGTTTGGTTTGGTTTGGTCAGTCTTATGTATTTGTGATGCCAACCTTGATTTATTTCCCATTATATTCAAAACCATTTCAATTCAAGCATAGAACTTTGATATAACTACAGTATTGTTTTAGAGTGCCGTGCTACTGATTCGTCGGCTGGACGGGCCGCGAGTTCGAATCTCGCCTTCTGAAATAAAATTCCGAAGCCATGGATTTAGTGGTGTCATATGAATTGTCTAGAAAAAGTAAAAATTCGTATCTGGCTAATGGGACGTAAGTCCTAAAGCAAAAAAAAAACAGTATTGTTTTTGTTTATGAGATGCCTCAAAATCAAAATTATACATAGCAAAAGTTTGTTGTGTGGTTGGCAGCACTGGCTGCTGTCAGATAATCCATAAATTTGTCCATTGATGTAAACAAACGCGAAACATAAATCAAATCCAAGTGAATAACCAAAATTTCTGTATTATGTACCGCGGTTATAATATGGTTTAAGATGACACACGGGTTGATGACGTCAGTTACTCGAATCGCTTGAACGCGTTGGTTTTAACCGCGGTTTTGTTGCAAGTTGTTTATTTTAGAAAAGCGCGTATATAATATCTGATTATTTTTATTATCACTTAATAATCGGTGCTTTTTCGTCTAGAACAGTGTATGGAAGGAAAACAAACCTTTCATAATATTAATGGGAGAAAGTTTTTTTTTACAGAAAAATTCTTTTAATGATGGAACCATGGCTTTGTAGCTATGATAACCTTCAATTCTCTAAACGTGTCCGCATGTTAAAGAAAATATTTATTGATTTAGCAGAAATGATAGGAAAAAGAGATGAAAAAAGATATTAGCAAAACCGTATACAGGTGGACATTATCCAGTGAGTTTATATGGTCATATTTTAATATTCTTGTGGTATATGACTACACATAATACTTGGTTAAGCATATGAACTAGATTTAAAGTGTCCCCAACAACAGTAATGAGTATATCTAATAAGGTGCTCTACTTTATGCTATAACTGAAGTCAGCCTGTATCAAGTTTCTCAAAAATGAAGCTGAAGTACAACAAAAATATCCAACACCCGCCAAAATACTAACTTGTCACATTTCAAATAATAACCAGAAATATAAAACTACTCCGGAGTTGTGTAAATACCACAATTTTGCGGTGATAACTATGACATACATATAACAGCTGATTCATGACGTCACGGATCTTATAACCAAAGTGATAACCACACTCGCTTGAACGGATCGGTAAATACCAATCCAAAATGGTAAATACCATTTTCATTTGGTTATTCGCTTGAATTTGATTATAATTAGAATGACCTTGACAAGATCCATCTGATTAAATTCGTGAACAAATTTGTTGATGTAAAACGGGTATTAGAATCATATGTTCCTAAAGATAGCGTATAAAGTCGCCTAAACATTGTATTTCTAATAAACGTTTTAAATTCACCAAATCAAAAAATGTATAACTTGAATTGGCCACTGGCGTATCCAGAAAAAAGTTCTAGGCGGGGCTTATGGCGGATCCAGACCAGAATTTTGCAATTTAGGTACACATGATGTCATATTTTTTCTAGAAAAAAAATTGAGTAGTTAATGTTCAAATCTAAATACAGGTATCTTTCCAATCGACAGTAGTAATTCTTATTCAACGGAGACGCAGTAAGTAGGTGGTAAGGACACAACCTGTGAAGTGTATTTCCAAAGTATGTCTAATAATTTTAACATTGCCACATGGTAATGCAGATGTCGAGTGGTCATTCTCAACAGGGGAGATAATCAAAACAAAGAAAAGGAATCGTATTTTACGTTCAACTTTGTCCGGGTTACTTCATTTCAAACTGGATATGAATACAAAAAAATGTTGCTGCTTAGACTTCGAGTTAAGTGAGAAACATAACACAAAAATAATTTATATAGTATAGATAGAACAGACAACAAGAAGAATCTGATACAGATAGTGACTGAGTTTAAGTAACCCAAAAACTTTTATTTTGTTATGCAAAACAGAAATGGCCTTTTTAGTTATTGTATTTTATCATTTTTTTTTTATAGTCATATGATTTTTATTTTTTAGTTTCGTGTGATATTTCTTTAATATGACTGCGTGATTAATATTATGTTGTTTGACAGTTATTTGTAATATTGTATTGGTTTTTATAGTCAAATGTTTTTTTATTACAGTTGTATGTTATATTTTATCACGCTGTTTATAGTTTCATGCTCTTTTATATTGTTGTTCAGTTATATATTATATAATGGAATTTTGTTTTGGTTTTTGTAGACTAACGTTTTTGTTTTCTTTTTTTGACACAACTTGTATGATAAATGTTTAAATATTTTCTATTGTTGGCATGTTTAGACCCCTCTTTTATGAGAGTGCGCCTCACGATAATCTTAGGGGTACCGGAAAGTAGAGTTTTCCGATACCAGTAGCGGAGTTTTCAATGTTGGCTCTGGCAACACAGGATCCAGACTTTGAATGGAGTATAGCATGCTATATATAATAAGGAAAAACGTATTAGGCCATGCGCTCTGGGTTGGGAGGGGGTACTTGAGCACTTGAGCTACAAAGTCACCCCTGAATAAGCCAGCGTAGATAGGCTGGTATCAACGGTCAGGAATACAAAACTGCCCTCCAAACCAAAATGTTGATGAGTACCCATGAGATATGGTCCGCCAAGCCAGGTCGTTCAGTCTTAGTTTTGAGCTATAACTACAATAATAGACGCCTGTGCTTAGCCGATTGTCATCGCCTAACCACATCAGCGAGTTGACACTGAGCGCGCCAAAACACATCGAGCATTGGCTCGGTTTCGCGATCCAGGCTGTCTTCGGCAAGACAGAAGGGAGCGCGACGCAGCCACCCCATTGGCCAGAAAGCACGACAGATGCGAAACGCCGCTGCCGCTTGCCGCCTTAACGCCTGCGATGCGAGCGAGTGCGTTGCGTTCCCAGTTGCATCCAACGTGCGTGTAGGACGAAAGGTCCGAAGGGTGGTAGTTGCGGTGTGATGTGTGGAGTGCGTAATGAACACAAATATTTGCGCATGGTTAGTAGTAGTTTTTTCTTTTGTTTTTTATCTAGATACCATGTGTTTTTTGGTTGGAACTCGTGCACTGGTTTTGTAGGTAGTTTGTTGTTCGTTAATTTGGCGCGCGCGAATATTGAATTTAAACGTATGGTAGTTGGCGGTTAGATACAGAACATGTTTAGTGGAGCAACTTTAGCGTTTTCTCATTTAAAACTGCGTACCTTCTGTTGTTGCGTCATTTTGTGCGTTTTGATAAGTTTGAATTCCATGTTAATATTTTTCATTCGATTGGACCAGGTGTGGAACTTCCCAATTTTGTATGGAAGGGGTCATTTACTGTACGTTTTGATGATCCTAAAAGTTAAAGCATTATTTGATTTATGACTCCCATATGTTTTATGTCCAGGGAGGAGGGAGAGGGCTATTGCCTACAATTTCGTTGACCAAAAGAGTGCAATTCACGACTTTCCGTGGAGAGGATATTAGCCACATTTCTTTTCCATCTCCTGGTGACAGTTTTTCCTTCCCTGAAAGTAGTCCTGAATGAAACATTACAATTTTGATTAACTCATAAAACAAGCTGTACAAAAATGCTACACAATACATACACAGACACTTTTTTATAACATCGTGTAAAATTTGTTCTACGCTCTTTGGAGCTACATTTGTATGAACAAAGCTCTAGGTACTGTAGGAATATTCTTTATTTAATAATTCACATTTAAGAATTGACTTCATTGTTTATTATATAATCCTTGTGCTGCCATATTATGGAACGTTCTTTGTTATCTGGAGCTATTTTTTGCAAGACATTTCCGAATTTACCATACGCATTTATTAAATTTGATGAAAAACAAATAATTTTATAACAAAATATTTTTGTTTGGTTAATTATTAATGAGAAATTTTGAATCTATTGTCTAGTTATCAAAAAAACCTAATCGGACATAGGCATTTTCGTAATTTTGAATGATGATGATTTTTTTTATTTTATCTGGAAGAATTTTTGTGGTTGTAAAAATATTTTCCGTAATATAAAGTAATAAGTACGTTGACGTACCTACTTTGCATTAAAACAATTTGCGCGTTTTAACCTGTTAATGTCAGTAAATACCAGTTTGTTAGATGATGTTTTCTTTTGATTTTGGATGCCCAGTGTTCTAGTAACGTTTGATATCGTGCCAAAGCATAATACCGTTTAAAGTCTATTGATTTTTCTTGATTGTGAATCATTCTGGAGTAAGGACGACGCTAAATGTACAGTCAGTGCTGGAAATTTCGCATGAGAGGGTTCATGACGCTGTTGCCAGTTTGGGGTTTGCACGGATATAGCACAGTGAAGGGATGCGATTATTATTTGATATGGACTTTTGTGAGAAATGTCTTCTTGCACATCTATTTTTGTGATAAAACAGTATATGGACGAAAGAAGCAGGAGAGTTCAACATAATTCGATTTCTACATCACACTTTAATTCCGAGTGGTTAGGTCGGAGATATCAATGCCGCTCGTTTCCCAAAGGCTGTTCGTGGTCTGTAATTTTGCGTCACCGCGTAGTCCTAGTAAATGCTTCTGATGAATGCGATAATTATGATGCTTTGTTTTGAGAGTTCTTGATCATTTTTGGGTGTTTATTTATGTTTGGGATATATGTAAATCTAAAATTCCGAACCTTTTGTTTATCTGCGTTTTAGATTGTCTGATCACTTTGAGTGTAATGTCGTGTACGCCGCTGGGCGACGGTGTATCTTAATGGCGAAAAAAATTGAAAATGAGATATTGTGTTTTTTGGATGGGTCACGAAAAACCAGCTGTCGGTCTATCTGTCTGTGTGTCTGTCGATCTGTCTGATCGCTGATCCTTTGCCCGTCCATAACTTGAGAAGTACTGCTCGGATGCTGATGAAAATTTTCACACAAGGTTGCTACTAATGGCCAAGATAAAACACTCTGTATCAACTTATGCTTTTCGTTTTTTGAATAGTTTATACAGGTTGTTCAAGAACGCAAAATGAACGATTTTACGAAATTTTCAAATTGAACGCACCTTTTGATTATTTTCTTCACAAGCTTCTTTCTGATAAAGATTTAACGATGCTTGTAGGGACACCTTCCTGATTAACCGAGTTTAATTTATGATGTTTGATTTTTTTTATACTCCAACTACCACGAAGGCCCAAGTCCTAAACACCCATTGGGTATCGTGGGGCTATAGGGGGATACAGGGGAAAGAGGGAACGCCACACAAACTCTGGCAACATGCATACATTCTGGCTCCGCCTACGAGATCCGCCGGGTGGTACCTCCGCGTTCGACAGTCAGAGATCGTCTACCACCTACGGACAATCACAACATCCATAGCTAAGAGAAAAATGTCTCTTGGAACGGGATTCGAAACCGCACAGCGACTGATTAGGAGACCGAAGAGTCTACTACTGCGGCCACCGCTGCTGCCTAGGATAGATTTGATTCGTAATGGGAAAGCACAAATTTTGGGAATTCGTTTATTATGTGTTCTTGACCAGCATGCATAAAGTATCAAAGAAACTGAAAAGCAGCTAGATAGGGAGAAAATACGGGGTCATGAAATTGTTCTGACGAACAATTCAGTACTCTAAGCTTTATCAGTCGCGGAGGTGCGAGTTGTCAAGTTGGAAGTGTTTTCGATAGATTGTCCAATATCTCAATAATTTGAAAATCAAACCCTGCAGTGTGTTATATCTATATCAAATATATTCGTTTGAAAGGGCTAATCAAATCTGTTACAGAATTTAGGTCTTTTCATTCGAAAAAATGTACGTTTGGGTCACCAGGTAGTTATTAGTCACCCTGTAGAAGTAAGCATATTTTCCAAGTGAGGAGCATTTTGTTGGCTACAATTTTTGTGATTAGCTTTTATAGATATCATGCGTAATGAAGGAGTTATTGATCGAGCCCACATTGAGAACTCACCCTGTATAGGCCTTTGATATACTGCAATATGGTCATAATGACTAGGCGAAAGTTGCTATAGTTAGCCAAATGTTGATACAAAAATGCTTCTGGCCTGCGACCATTGAAAGTAAATTCAATGCCCCCTTGTCGCCCTAAATATGATCTGCCATAATAATTATGACACGTGAGTCTAACTGACTTCTATACCGAAATTATCATGGCTGTCTCGAAATTATCATAGCGGATAAAACATGTCTGACAGTAAGACGACGTCAAAATTAATTCTCCTTAGATGAGCGCCTTTGACACCGTTTGTGTATATAATTACTAGATAAGGCGTGCAATCGTCAGTGAAAAACTTAATTTTGTCTTTAAAACTATTTTCTTCCAATGGTTTCTTCTAGTTTGCAAACGAGTTTCTTTTTGATCAGGGCAGGCCCACGCCGTACCTTTTCAACTACGCAAAAAAATGTCGATACCTAGAATGTAATGCGTGGATCAATCCAAAACATAGTCAACATATTAAACATACAGTGGCAACATAGGATATTTTATTAAAAAATTAATTTGATTGCTTCGCAATCATAGATTGAAAAGTCACGTCCTCCACTCTTGAATATGCTTTCAAAACTCTAATAATAGTACATTACATACCTAGGTTGAGTAATGGTCGAACACGTTTATACATTAGTCATGTCTCACTAGTTTTCAAATAGTTCAGAATATAAAGCTTAATTGTATTGGCAGATTTAGAGAGAGGGGGTGCCCCCCCTTAGTCATTCAATTTGACCATTTTTTATTTCAAGGAAATGTCATGTAGATATGGCTGTAATCCCCCTCAAGACGAACGTCTTCCCAAAACTTAATTGTGCGACCACCGTTGCGCCCCCCAAATCCCCCCTAGACAGAGTCCTAAATCCTGCCTTGTTGAGTTGAAAAACTAACATAATTATAACGTTAGCACCTTACAATTCAAAATATTTTGTTATTTTTTATCTAGGGCGAAAAACGCTAATTCCATTTTCAGTGGGACATTGCAGTGAATAATGATGATTTTTTTGGTTAGCAGTGAAAACTTAGTTTTTATATGGACATTTTGAAGAAATTGTCAAATCAAAAAGCCTGAATTTATTTTTCTAACTTGTTATCTCTGGTTGGTGGAGGTGAACACAAAAAAATCTTTCCTAAATCCACCACTGTGCAGCTTCGCTTTCCTTCCCGTGCGTTCCCGCTTCCAGGCTTTCCGCAAACGAAATGGAAATCGTTGAAAATGGCAACGTTGGGATCGACCGTGACCTGGCTGTCGACAAGGAAATGCGTTGCGTTACGCAGAAACGCGACTGCGTGGACTCTCCTGCTTTATCTTCCTTGCTTCCATGAGCTTTTCAGTGACGTGTACATGCGCTTTTCGCTGCGTCACTGTTGCCACCGGACGAACTCCGGACCTCGACCATCCAGCGGCAAGCTTTAGCTTGGTAAACAAACGGGTTTTCAGGTATCGTGACAGTTTTCATGGATATGATTCAGAATCTGTCATCATGAACCATGAAATTTCATGTTTTTCCAAGAGACTTTATAAGTCGTAAGACAGGGTTGTTATGTTTTAATCAAAATGTTTAAAACACTGTTTTTTTGTCGTTAGTGAATTATTCAAGTTTTTTTTTTATATTCTTAAGTATGATTAAAATTGATTTTATTTTGCAAAACGAAACTAAAAGGACCATAGGTTAAAACACGTAGGTACTAAAAAATATACTTCATTTTTTATCACTTAACAAACATGAAAATAGGGAACTAATACTAGTGGAAAAAAGATGTTTCTTAACGAACAAGCGAACTTAATAAACTGCATTGAATTCTAATACTAGTACACTACAAGCCGCAGAATAATCATATAATATGACTATGTATTTACTTATATAATAACATTAAATAAGTTACTTAACAAATTTCTCTAAAAGTATACAATCCATGTTATTTAACAAAAAATCCTTAAATCTATATTTTTATAATATAAAATCATGGAAAATGTACATAGAAAAAATTTTTAGTTTTCACTACTTTTTACGGAACTCCAACTACAAAATGTACCTTTTTCACAATTCACCAAGCTACTTAACTTTGAGGAAATAGGTTCGGTAGAAACGTCATCATTGTCGGTATCAGAACTATATACTTTGTTTTTCTAACCAACTTCCTTGTTTATGTTGTTTACAAAATTGTGGCACTGTATCCATACTGCAGATTAAACATTTTGCTCTTTTATTTATTTTAGAGCCAGCTTTGGCATCAGTCTCCTTAAAATATTTCCACACGGGATCCTTTCTCCTCCCTGTCATTGCCTTTCTTTTTTGCCGATCTTTAATGCACAAAAAACAAAATACACCACCACGCTACAACTTCGCACATTTGACTGCTGGAGATTGGAGATCGCAACGCGAAAAATTATATCCAAAGGCAAACGGTACTTCCCCGACGTCCGCTTTTAAATTAGAGATGTGGTTTGATAGAGCTGGATCAAAAATAGTAATAACACTTTCGAGCAACTTCATTAACGTTGCTAGATTATATAGGCAATAGTTTCTTATCTTTTGTCGACTGTTTTAAACATGTATTCACAGTGTTTTAAACATGTTTTTTTTCAGTTAAATTTTAATTTTCTTAACACAAACAGTTTTAAACAAAAAAAACATGATTTTTGTTTTTTTAAACATGTTTTTTTTCAACCCTGCGTAAGAGAGTTAGTATTCAGAATATTTGGGATAGTCCTATTCCAAGTTGAAAAGTATTCTGAAATCATGACCATGTTCCGTGTTTGGCGTTTGGCATACCACATACGGGACAATTATGCTTGGTCGCAACTTCTTGTCTCTTTCCGGACCAAGGACTTCATACATTCATCCCTCTAGGCTATGGGTGCATTCTAAATCAACAGTGACAAGTAAACATCCAGTTACTCGCCGTAGTTATTTTATAATATTAGCGACTCTGATATGTGCGTCACCTGTAATATCCCAACTCTTGTGGCATTGATTCATTGATTGATAGGCTTTAGAAAGTTATGTAGGAGAGATCAGCTGTTCTTCTGCCACCATGAAAAGCCACCTCCTTCTTTGCCAAGTATCCAGAGTGTTTATAAAGTATCTAACAAAACTTCATGGGGTGTTTTATTGGGTGATTCTATGGAAAAAGTTTATATAATCATCCGTTTTCAATATAATTTTCAAACTTCCTTTGAAAATTCGTCTTCCCGAAAAAATCGTAATAACCTTTCAGCCAATATTTTTGAAATTCAATGAAAAATAAACTCAGTGACAAATAAAATAGGTACTTCCAGTAAGAAGGACTTTATTTGAATAAATTTATACATTTGGACATAAGCAAGAGGAAGTCGTGATTAAATTTTGAAGTGACAACATTTACGGGGTATCACTAGATTTCGCTAATGATGTGTTGGGCCACCTTGATGTCGTATACATTCGTTCAGTCTTCCCATCATGGGCAATGGTAAAAGATGAAGTTGTAGTATTTCTTAGATATACCGTCGCTCGGCATACCTTCTCTAATGCAAACTGAAGTTGACTTGGCATCATTTGTAATGGTACCTCCCGACTCATGCCGGTCCATTATGCGTCCCAAAAAAAGTACTGAGACCGAAAAAATTGGGATGATCAATTGTATAACATGAATGATGTTCAGGCTCGAGTGAGGAGTCGTGGACAATCACCTATATAACTTTTATATCATTTTTACACCATACATACACCGGGTAATGCTTTGTGGCCTCATAACATATGGTGGCGCAAGAAAATACTAGAATCACATTTTTTCCATTCTTACAAACGCTTAAAAATCCTATTTTCGAACAATACAATTCTCGTCCCCATATTTTTAGAGCTATAATAGACTACCTTAATAACGCTCGCGTCAACTCCTTTCCTTGGTATCCTAGATCTACAGAACTTTCACCCATTGGACGTTTGTGGGATGAGTTATGAAGGAAGTGACATTCGTACCTTATCCTCCACAAATGCTAATAGGCTAAGATATCTCAAGAAGACATACAACGTATACAGCGATATACCAAAGAGCAAATGTTTTCACTTTATTCAATCACGATTTCCTCTTGCTTATGTCTAACTGTATGCAAAATTTCATTCGAATGAAATCATTTTAACTGAGCGTTCCGTTCACTGAGTATAGCATCTGCAGACGTATTGCCGATTTAACTAAAATATTTAGCGAAAAATGCTTTATTAGAAGCACTTATTGACATGGCCATGTATGTCTGCAGATTCAAATCAGTTATGTTTTTGCTTTGTAGAGTTTGATTGTCTTGAGGCATTTGCTTACCTGGTTTTATTTACATGTTTGTGAATACACATTCAACCCTTAAAATTTCAACGTATTTCAACGTAATCGAGATTATAACGAATTTTACAAAAAAAAACAAATTTCCGGTCCTATGTTTGTATATATTTTTCCAGAATCACCCAAGGAATTTGAAGTTTGGTCAGGTACTTCACTATATTTACTCGTAAGAGAATTGCTGCATTGATATTTGCCTATGCCTTTAGGGTCTTATGGTAATCCTATACAGTCTTCGAGGCATAGCTATGGCCTGCTGAAGCCGTTAGAGCAGCTCACCCGTTTGATTTTACATAGACCGATTTTATGAGAAGTTAATAAAATTGATTATTTGACAGTTTTTGGGTCACACTGTATGTAGTTTATGTCTCCTATCTTTCATTTGATGCTCCTATACATCATATTAAACCGGATTTTTTCAATAGATGCCCGTCCTTGGATTTGTTTAGTTTTTACGTCTTTGTGTCTTGAGAATGTGTGTATAAAATGTTCCAGTTATTTTAGCTACTCGAATATGTATGTTTTGTAACAAGAAGTTGCTCCAGTAACCATGTTTGTTTCGATAAAGTAATCATAGATTTTTTATTTTACGGTGCTTTCAAAGTTTCCTTAATGTAACGTAAGCAGTATATTCGACATTCCGTCTATCGCGTTTCTTACATCGTGCGAAAATTGTCATCTAATATCATGAATTGCCAGAAAGAGCCAGTTGGAGAAAATATTTGAAATTACAAAAAGTACAATTTCCTGTTTTGAGGTGAACCAAGTTTTGAGTTTTGAAAGAAGTCGTATGTAGCTTAGGTGATCTTACAGAAACTTTGATAGCCGTTACTTGAGGAAAAGGATATTTACAATGATGCATTATTTTTTCTTTTTCAGATATTATTTTTATAGAGAAGACATACAAAACAATGCTATTTTTATACGGAACATAACAGTACAAAAAATACGATAGTACAAATAACTTGATACCCAATCTCAGCGATATTCAGGATACCAGTTATGACAATAAGGACATCTTTAATTCCATTATACTATAACCGTACGAGGACATCAAAATGATTCGGAGTTAGCGAAACTTCAGTGCGACAATGAGTGAAACTCTAAGTCAAGACCCAGATGGATTGGGTGCTGTTTATACAACGTTAGTACCGACTTACCCCCCAACGCCGGCTACACCGAGTTCGACGGTACAAGATGCGCCGTCCGGGGCAAATTTGCCCCCATTCTCAACTACGTTCACTTCAGATGTCGACTCGGGTAGTACCTTCAGTTCCATGCCGGATAGGCTGTTCAGCGATAGCCGGTTATTAGACATCTCCAACTGGGACTACTACACTGAAGCTAGGTTATTGGACCGGGGCGACAGTTCTTTAGCGATAATCAGTTCTCAACCTCAGTATAGACCATGGGAATCCAAATCGATAGATACGTCCACTTCTAGTTACACTTCAACAACTCCAGCTACTAGTGTTGCAGATGCGTTCAGTCCTTCAGCAAACTCTGCTTCGAAACTTCCTTCATTCCAGTCTCAGTTTCAAGCATTCAGCGAAGTTGTCACAACGAGTGATACGACTTTGACGACTCTTACGAATTTAACTCCGGTTTCGCCGAACTCCTCGAGTCCTCAAACCCATTTGACGACGTTGAACTCTAATTTCCACGCCTTGAGTGCCGTGAATCCAAGAAACTACCCTTTAGTGCCTGCTCCTATCCAAGCAAGAGAGATACCTTCCATCCAACAGCAATTCTTAGACGAAAGGCATATACAGTTGTATTCGCATCCTACTCCTGCCAATATTACGCTCAATAGTACCTTGCATCCTACCTTTTTGAATAACCAGAACGGAGCTATCATCCAAAGCAATCAATTGATCTCTTCGCCAACTGTTGTCACCGTGATAAAATCCGAACCAGATTTGAAGCTTTCACCTCTTCATCAAGACTCTTTGAAGCTCCAGAATATAGGTTTGCATCCAACGCAGTTTCAGAACCCCATGACACAACTGAACAGTGATAGTGGGTTGTATAACGGTATAGAGAAGAAAATCAACGGAAACGCCACTTCCCCGACCCGAAACGACTTCCGGAAAAAAGAGAGAAGGAAAATTCGTACCTCCAGTCTGGAAAGTTCTGTGGACAGCGACGGTACGTCGAGTACCATGGACATTTGCTCGGAAAATTCTGGACAAGTGGCCGCCATCTCGAGTACCGCGGGTTTCAAATCGCACCAAATGCACGCGAATAGTTCGGTCGATATGGACACTGACATTAGCGGCGGGAGCGTTGACAAGCAGGTGAAGAAGAAACGGAAGCGGTGCGGAGAGTGTGTCGGATGCCAAAGAAAAGACAATTGTGGTGATTGTGCTCCATGTAGGAACGACAAGAGCCACCAGATATGCAAGCAGAGGAGGTGCGAGAAGCTCACCGAGAAAAAGGTAAGACATAATCAAATGCATATAAATCTCAACCATTGTAGTAACCAAGACAGTACCCAACCAAATCGATTGTGTGGGCAAAACAATTAAGTTTTGCTGAAGATACTGCAACTCTTTATGAAGGTGATGATTGGGTTGATTTAAAAAACATAGTTGAAAATGATTTTGTCCAAATTAATCAGTTAGTTAATAACATTTACCATTTTCTTCCATCATAAATATCTGCCAAATTACAGAAACATCTCTTTTTTTCTAAATAATCAGAAATTGGAAATTAATAGAGTATCAGATTCAAAATACCTTAGAATATTGTTGGATCCACACTTGCATTGGATTGTTCGTATTTTATATGTTTTTAAAAAAGTTAGATTTCTTTCATATAAAATTAAATACCTCAAAGATATTCTGAGAGATATTTCTATACCTTATACCATACCTTGATCGAACCACATTTAACCTACGGTATATTGGCATGGGGAGCTACATGCTTAATTCATATTTAAGATTTAGAAGTCTTCCAAAAAATGATTCTAAAAACAGTCGTTAAAAACATAATTATATTCCAATATCTTATACAAAGAAGTACACGTATATATGACTTCATCTCTTAAGCCGCGTACATACCGAAAATCCAACGCCGAGCAAACGAATGCAAGCACATGTGACGTTGGCGTTTGTTGTTGGAAGGTATTGGGATGCGCTCGTCTACACGTCGTCCACACCTAAATTTATTTTCGAGTTGGACCGCGTTGGGTTAAGTTCGGTACTAATGCCGAGCGTCGAGTCTCCTCTCATCGAATGCAGGAGTGCAACAAATCCTGTTCAAACCAAATCAAACCTCCCTATTACTTACTACTACTATTACAAATTTACTAGTAACGATCGAAAAATCTTAGGCCGCGTTCTAATTAGGATCGCAATAATTCCCTGAGAAGTAATATAATTGGACCCAATTTTACTCTTTTATTGTTTACCCTTGAAAATGATAGCATGAAGAAGGATCAAGCATCAACCTGTTTCGTAATTATTTATGAACTGTCGGAGACGGTAGTCCCATAACCCACAAGGGCGGATTTAGGGAGAGCGAGCCCCACTCATTGACCCCCAAGTCTGCCATTTTTCCAAAAAATGGTATGTACTGCTGTATTTTATAGTAAAAACTACATTTCTCAGAAGTGCTTGAGCATGCAGCAGTCATCCCCCCGCTCTTCCATTTTTAGTCGCCGCTACGCCCCCCTCCCCCCGAGACGAAGATGCCTGAATGAATGCGCCCCCTCTCTAGACAGATTCCTAAATCCGTCCTTGATTTAACGCCCTCCAATTTCCTTAAGGCTCTTTACTTAGGTCCCCAGCGGCCACAAGGAGGCGCTATCGCCCACTTTGAGAATCTATGCTAGTATATCTATAATATTTTCATATGGCATCCTGAATCCATTTCTTGCAGAATTTCAAATGGGAGAATTTGTAGTGGCCGACTTGAAGCAACAATAAATGCTTTCGGCCCTTTTACCAGAATAACTAATATGTAGTTCGAATACATACTTCGAGAATACGTTAGCCTCTTAGCTTCGAAGCTCACTATATTCAGGATCAATAAATTGGAAATAGTAATAGTAAATTTTCAACAACTCATACGAGAGAGTAGGGTTTGGTGGCAATTCGAGTCTATAGATTAACAGATATAGTTTCCTAACCCATATAAGTAACAAAAAGGTTACATCAGAATCGATCAGAGAAAATTTGAAAAAAGTATTTCTGGAGGTATGTTGAACCCATATATGTGTATTTTGGAAAAATGTTTTTTGACATGACCTAGGGGTTTATTTTAGAAACTATATTATGATTGAAGTGGTAGGGGTAAAAATTGAAACAAAAACAAAAACAGACTATGATTTTTAATAAATACACCGTTCCCTACGGAGACAGTGACAAGAGACAGAATACCAAGCCTGAGACAAAACCCTAGACTAGTAACCATAGCGTGCTTGTAGATATTCCGTCATCGTCACACTATCAATATAACAAGATTCAAATTTAAAGTCGTATGCTAAGCATTTAGACGCATGTTTGTTATGCCTCTTATTGCCGTTTCATACGTCTCATCTTAAATATGATTTGAATGACGCGGACGAATTTTACTTCCCAAGCTTACTGACGAGGAATGCAATCGCAAAAAAATGCGAAAATGAGATATTATGTTGTTTTTTGGATGTTATATGGCATGTACATCCCGAAGAACCATGTCACTCATTTCCGTCTGTCGATCTGTCTGTGTGTCAGTACGTCGGTCTGTCCGCAAATCCTTGGCTCGTCGATAACTTGAAAAGTACTACTCAATTGGATAACATTTTTACTTTTTTTAGCGTTTCAGATGATCCTGATTCTTTTTGAAAAAAACGTATTAGTGAAAAATTGGGAGCTGGGTTTTGTAGGAGGCGGGGAGGGTATATCGTTATTTTTGATCTCATTATGTTAATACACTTCCAACCTCGGTAATTCTACGTCCTAATTAGACATATTTCACGCATATCATCATCCCCCTTCACTTGCCCTTAAAACTTAGAACGATAGAACAAGTTTTCAACACGCGTCCCTGCGTGTGCTCTCTGGCTTCACCACTCGGCGTGCCGGTCTCAGTAAGTGTCCTCACATCACTGACGTTGTGTCGCGCTGCCGCGACTGACGCATCATGCGATCAGGTATTGGGGAGAGGCGACGTTGCTAGATGGACGGTACTACGGGTAGGGCAGGGAAAGAATGTGTATGGTCTAATTGTATGGACTAGTTCGATGGACCAGATCCGTTTAATTTATTTGTTATACATGTTCGTAACTTCGACATGCTCGTAACTTCGACCAAAGACAGCTAACAATGGACAGCTGTTTCGTGCTTTTTAGCATTTCATCAGCATGGCCGAGGCTGGACAATGAACGAAAGCATGGCATCTATCCTTTATCAATGATATAAGGTCTATGGTGCTGCCTTATTTCAATAGAGGCTTGTGCCGAACAATCTTTCATGACGGTGTCGTTGCGTGGGAAGTGCAGAGTCAACCAACCTACTTGACGCCATTTTTTTCAATGAGCCTTGTGACTCGGTCGTCGGTTACGGTCTCCTGTCGCTGTCTCCAGGCAAAAAGGCACCTTTAGGAAATTTACAGTTGATATAGTTACATAGTATGGAAATAATTTTCTTATCACACTATTATTTCAAATTGAGCGAAAATTTCATTTCAGGTATAATAATATTATACGGGAAAACTGAAAAGCTCAAAAACCTTTGTTCTTATGTCATTGTTCTGAAAAGGTACATCTAATACGTTTAACGGGTTTGTCCATCAAACTTCAGATCTATGAATCCACGTCATGATGAAAAACGTACCTATGTTATAATCAGTATTATCGCACTTCCCATTGTTAAAGTAGATTTTTTAAATACGTTTTGTGTCTGTGCGTAACACTAGAGGACCATTTGGTTCTTCGAGCAGAACGCAGTGGCATATGCCGGAATATTTATTTGGTGCGCTTGTTGTACAGGCAAACAGCTGGCAGTTTATTCTTCAATGTGCAGCTGTTGGGCTTCGTGTAGGACATACTACCTGGTTTCAGCGTATACACACTATATGGCATATGTGGCGTGCTGTCTTTTTTTTAATTTCCGAACCTACACTTCCACATTTTGTAGCGAACTGTGTCTGATGTCTGGGTTATCGACTTCTTGCTTGTATTCGGTTTTAAATGGAAAGGACAAATGGGAATATGTATTTGGAAATACATATTAATTTTTTGTAGTATTTTGATAGTATTATCGTATTTAGGTCACTTGAGGAATGTAGACAGCATAAGTAGGTATAACCCACAACCACTATAGAGCGAAAAGGGACATCTGCACATACAAAGGATACCCTAGGAATATTAACTTATTTTTTATATTGAGGCAGCCACGACTGTGCAAACATACGTAGCAGTATACCATGACCCACACTGCTAAAAAGATTTGAGAATTGATTTAGCTTTCGAAGTGCGTAAAGTTAGATGGACGAGGAAAATATCGTTTTCAGACTGAGATGTCGATACTCTAGGAACAAATAATCTATCGTACCGGCCAGTACGGCAGAGTTAGACCGTCATTTAGGGAAAGTTTAATGGGTTAGTCGGACAGCTCTCCTCTGAGTAGCATCGACCATGGACAGTGAATTCGGAGCGGCAGCACTTTGAACTGTGTCTTATCTGGGTCTTGTAAGAAATAGTTAGTCGAGAAAAGTACTTCCTAGCCCCAAGCGATATATTGTTTAAGATAAAAGTGAAAAGCAAAGCTTTTTTAGCTAATACTGCGACTATTAGTATTTGCTTCGTTTTATAGTCTATTACCAAAATGGAAGAGAGTAGCTAACGCGGCTTGTTTATATATGGCGGAATCCGGGAGCACCAGCTTCGTCGAAATTATTATTTTTACCACGTAGAAAGTATTTTGAATGTAATGATTTCGGAGAACAGCTGAAAATTCAGACTCATTTGTTTATTTTGCCTAAAGTCGCAGTCCTGCATCGTCTTTACAAGCTCGTGGATGTTCAGATTCATCGTGAACCTGAAAGGAATTACTTACTGAATTACTAATTTTGTCTATCAAAAAAAATTGAATTCAATTCAATTCCAAAGAATGGTATAAAGTAGAACAAATCAATGGTAATCAAACATACATGAACAACAGACATTATCAAATAAACAATGAAAGTGTAAATATGAATAGTATCTCAGTCAATATATTATATCTGTAGTGCTAAAATTTTGAAAACGAGTAGGTTCATTAAAAATAAAATACATTCAATCATCAATATATTTGTGCCCTACAGTCTGATAGTTATTGATAAGTTATATCATGAGGATGGTAAAAGTTAAGCACTTCTCACTCATTATTCTATCTATATGTAACATCAAACTTGGCACGCATAAAAATAGGCAGGTTGAGCATTTTTTCTACAAGGTAGGTGTAAATTCTAGAAGCACTAATTGTTTAATTGAACTACAATCAAATAATGGTTTCAAAAAATATAGAATGCTGTCCCTCTCAAAAATATGTTGAAGCTATGCCCTAAAAGGATGAGAAACTTGAAAAACAAACAAAATGGTTTACGGCTGAATTATGATTTTTTGACTTAATAATTATCAAAAATTGGAAAAGCAACAAATATGTGTCACGATGTTTTGGTTTTCTTTTTGTTTTTTGTTACTAACGTCGCTTTTGAAAACTGTGGAAATATATTTTATCTACTGTGGACCTTCTATTCCTTTTCAAAATAGATGCTTATGATTTAGAAATAGTAAAAAATTGTATTCCTTAAATTACAAAAAACGCGATTTCATAATTTTCTCTCATATACAGCGTGGAAGTCGATTTCCAATCTTCAATTTATGAATTTCGTATTAAAAAGTCTTATTTTATGTTTTAGCGAAATTATCTAGTAGAAAATATAGGGTTACCTTAAATATCATAGGCCGCCTTGTATAATAGACGGGTCTTTGACCTTTAAAGGGCGTAGGAAATTTTCTTTTCAGTGGGGGTGAACCTCAAAAAGCATTATGAAACCGTTCACAGTGGCTGACCTACGACTGAGCTTCTTGAGGAAAGTCGGGACTGTACAGGGTCGAATTTAGGGATCTAAGCCCATTTTATCCTAAATCCACTACTGCGTACTTTATTTTTGCTTCTTTCACCAGTTGATAAGGAAGTATTGTGAAAATCGAACCAGTGGTGATTTTATGACCAAAACCGGCAAATATTGGAGCGTTTCCAAACTTCGCATTTCGATTGTCGAACTGCTGGTCATTTTTATTCGTCCTATTTTTTGAAAGGTCATTCGCAAACATTAGAATCTTTGTTTTTAGACATGACTCAACTTTCAGGTCACTTTAAGCCAAAATAAAAAAAATAGGGGATTCAGAAATATAAATCATGCATATCATATTCCACCTATTATTAATAACGCTCAGAATGTTTGTGTAATTATACCATTAAAAAGGTTTAACAGTTCGTGGAAAGTACTGAATAAGTCTTCTTGACTACATATTCTCAATAATGAAAGAATTTTGATAAGTCGCCACCTGAATTTTCCACTTTCTTGAAATTGGAAATTCAGTTATCTCAAATTGTTGATTACTATCAATGATATCAATAACTTGAACTTTCCAGGTTCAAGTATTTATACCTATATTTTGGCCATAGATCTAAGAGAACAAAAAGAGAAAAAAATAAAATTTTTGATCCAAAATAAATGCTTAGTGACTTTGGCACAAGATTAGGAACTTTTAAGAATTAAATTTGTGCATATTTGGAACTGCAGGTGAAAGTTTCTCAACCTATTCAATCATATTTGACTGAGTTACGTCAAAAATTACTACTTTATACTTTGATGACATTAAATTAAAATATTTCCCAAGGATTCCGAGCTTATGATGACCAGCAATAATTTAACAGCTGCATGCTGCAGGCTGTTACATAATAACAAAAACTGCATGATAGTTATACGTGCCATGCTTACTTATATTTAATATTGAATTTTAATTTATTTTTTTATGGAGATGCGCTTATATACAGGTTTTAACGGTCAAGTAATGGATGAGAAAAAGCGGTGCAGCATCCATAGAAAAGAGGTACATTTGAATATGAATCACTTGGACTAGACTGTAGTCCTAGACGTTGTAGAAACAAGTTTCCATCTTTTTCATTGTATCGAAATTAAATGGAATGAAATAGTCGTTATATTATAATGAAGTTTATTATTATCTACGTTTATCAATTTTGCGTTGCATTAAAAAATATGTATCAAGTTATCAAGCTGTAAATCTTGTTGTTAGGTATGCACTCAGGACCTTGTTTTGGAATGAATCACTTCGATGCTGGAATCTTGGAATATCCATATAGTTGACATTCACACGTCAGCTGCATACCTATTATGGTTTTATTAGTTATGGACCAAAACGAAATAAATAAAAATAACTGAAACTCTCTTTGACGCCTAAGAGCTCAAAGGCCTCTGTAAGGTTTTGAGAATTTGAACTAGTAAGACTTTCAAAAGTCATAAATATATTTATATCAGAAAGATCAAGCCCTAATTTTCAATCTGTACGGAAAGTACAGAATCAACCTAGTTTAGTTGGATTTATTATTAAATTTTACAGTTTTCGTTAAATTAACATCTGTATTTTAATAGCAGTTAGTGCTGTATCAGCAGTTTTAATGTTGCCTTATCTTCCGAAGAAAACCTTTAGCGACTTGCTCTCAGACGAGAGACTTGGAGGAAATCTGGAGACGTAACAATCTGGAACAGTTTACTGGTTCCAAAACGCAGTACTGTACCTTGGCTAACAAGAAGCGTCCTAGCGTTCATCCGGTTTCGATGATCGGAGCAACAAACGCTGGGTGCTAAGACGTACGTTTCTCCACATGATCTCCTCACTCTGTACAAGGCCCAGATAACACCTAGCCTAGAGCACTGCACATATGTTTGGGGTATTGCCGCCCCGACTACATTATCCATGCTCGATGTTGTTCAGAGGTGGGCTCTCCGGCTCATCGATGACTCTTCTCTAACGGACAGTCTCGGAACCCTTTTGCACCGACAGGCCGTTGGCGAGCTAGCCGTTTTCTACCGCTGCGTCAACGGGCTTTGCTCTTCAGAGCTAGACAGACCCGCCTGACTTCGGCCTCCCATTCTAACCATGTCGAACTTCGTACATCCAGAACTGGCCGGTACGACCGCACCTTTGTCTCTAGCGCATCGAGATTGTGGAACAATCTACCTGAAAAACTTTTCCCTGTTCTATTAACCTAAGGCAGCTTAAAAGTCTGATTATCAAAGTTTCTTTAAACTCCTTATAGCAGCTATGGTGCCATGGTATTTAGGCTTCTGCGTGCGTGGCTGCTGCGGTATGAAAATAATCTAGGTCTATTATATCTGCAACATAGAGACGATACAAAAATGGACGAAACACTCCAGGTACTTCAGATTTAATCACAATAGGATCGGAATTATTGCTTTAGAAGAAAATGACTCCATTATTAGTAAATTCTTGCATCAGGCTTCTGGAATTCAGGAATAGTACAGCTTGAAATTGTTTTTTCATGCTTTCAAATATTTGTCCTATCAACAGTAACAATAAGGTCAATTTTGCCCTAGAAAAAAAATATCTATTTTAATTTCGCGAGGTATCTGTACTATTTTTGTTGCACTATTTTTGTCAATTATGATAATTGTTAGAATGGGCATGGAATGAGCAATCATATCGTTGCCCATAATCATACCCAATATTCTTGTACTAATGCCTAAATTGTGTTTTACCGAAAAACTGACCAACTGACAACTATGCTTCTCCACTGTTTTCCATTTCATTCACTATCCATAAACGGGCAGAGATCAAAACTTGGCATCAGTGCATCGAAATCGAAAGTAAATGTCACTTTCAACAGCCTCTCTAGTGCGGCTTTAATGTAATATCGTGAAATTTGGCAACATTTGGCATTTGTAGTGGAATATGTATTGATTGTTTCAGGGTGGTAGTTGGGGGTTTGTATTGCATGCCGTATGCGGAAGGACTGGGTCAAACATTTATTGCACGAAATATTTTTGCTTTGCGATTTACTTATTAAGCCGGAAATCAAACACTATTGATATTTCACAAAAGCACGTCCTTTGCAAGCTTTCTTCTGCATAAAGAGAGTGAAAGAAAAACCGAATAACCGACCTGCAGGACACTACACGCCTTCGGAATTAGAAGTCGGTGCTTATCAATTGAGCCGCAACTCGTCGAGGACTAAGCTCGTTTATTTGTCAAGCTTCCAGTTAACATAACATTCTTGTTAGTGTGGGTCAAATCTTGGAACATAATTTTGAACCAACTAACCTCAACCAATTTGGCTGAAATTTCCTATACGAGTTTGGTTTGCGTCACAATACAAAATGAATTAACTACCGATATTTTGAATCCAATATGGCGGCGGGTGCCGCAAAATGGCGGTTTACATTTTTCATAGCTACCCCAATGATATAGGTATCAAATGAAAGGGCTTGATGGAAGAAACACAATATGAAAGTGATGTCATTCCAAATCCAATATGGCGACCGCCCCAAGATGGCATTTATAATTACTAGTCACCTCGCCCCTACGATATAGGTATCAAATTAAAGAGCTTGATTGGAGAAACATAGCAAGCTATGTGACGTCATTCTAAATCGGATATGGCGATTTATAATTTCCATAGTCACCCCTATAGTATGGATATCAAATGAAAGAGCCTGATGAGGAAAACATAATAAGCAAAGTGACGTCATTCTAAATCCAATATGGCCGCTGAATAACGATTTATAATTTGCATGGTCAACGCTATGATATGGGTATCAAATGAAAGAACTTAATGAGAGAATCACAATAAGCAAATAATGTCATTCTAAATTCCGTATGGCGACCACCGCAAAATATCCATGTATCATTAAATGATATATATCCATCGAAATTTTATATATATTTTTAATAAGTGTTATTTAGTCCTATTAGTAACATAAATAAAAATTATAAATACTGACAAGTTAAAAAATAAATAAAATAAAAAATACATTCTTAAAAACAAGCTTTTATTTAGCTGTTAATTAAACAAACTAAAAATTAAAAAAAAATCCTATTGAAAATATTTAAATGATAATAAAGCTCCTTTATCTCAAATTTTCAAATAAAAGCGTGTTACGTTTTGACAGCAGGATGGAAAGAGGGAGTAGCATGAAGAAGCTTCATTATAGTTTAAATATCCCCTAACGAAAAAAAAACTTCTAAAATTTTTGTTCGTTTTATTAACCGCTAAATATAAGCTGGTTTTCAAAAACGTATTTTTTTATTTTATTTATTTAGATTACGCGCGCTGTTCAAATTCAAGCATATCTAGTAGGTATCAATTTTTAATCCATTCAGATTTTGCATAGATGAAATGTGATGTCATTTATCTGCAAAGTCTCAAGAGCAAGACAGAAAAGGTAATATGTGGTATTTTAGATTTGACTCTTCTTTCATATGATTCCATGACGAATAGACAATAAAATAGTTATGCAATCACATGGATGCTGACGACTCACTTTTTTTCATTTTTCTCACTTTTTTTTATCCATCTCACTTTTACGCTTTTTCCATTGAAAACATTCAATTTTCTCACTCTTTTCGCTCTCGCTGTAGTTTATGAAGGTTTTCGAAGGAGCTCTCCTCGTTCTCTCAAGCCCCACGAAATTAAATCAAGTGATTTTTTTTTTATAAAAATTAACTATAACAGGTTTTTCTCCAAACTGAGCCAATATATATTACATGTGAAATTACTAGGATTAGTTGAAATCTACGTTGCATTTTAATTCGGCTTAGCTAAAAGGACTCGGTGAGCAATATAATACAAAATCGCTTATGAAGGTAAAGGTGCACATGTAAGTAACTAATAAGATGTTACTTAGATAGTTTGGCAATTCAGAGTATTTTATAAATTGCATTAACAGAGGAACTTTTTACAAGCCTTGTACAACTGTTCGTATGTTAGCTCGTTATTATGATGTGTGGCACAAATCCTGAAACTGAATTTTAAACCAATTAACCTTAGCCAATCGAACTAAACATTTTGTATGCCTGTATGGTTCGTGTGACAATCCATAATGAATTATCGGCCGCCATTTTGAATCTAATATGGCGTATGCTACATAATAGCGATTTATCATTTCCATAGTAATACGTTATGGGTATCAAATGAGAGCTTGGTGAGAGAAACACAATAAGCAAACTGACGAAGGCAGCAATTTGCCAATTATAACTACCATAGTCACCCATGATGAGAGAGATACAGTAAGCGACGTATCTCGTAGTAAGGAGCACAATAAGTAAAGTGACGTCATTCTAATCCAATTTGGCGGATATTTAATATGACAATTCGCAATGCAATATTATTATGACATGGAGATGATCTGATGATGAAGCCAGGTAATGGAAATGGGAACCCAACGAATAGAGCCTAGCTTAATTCCTAATGACAAGTAGTCTAATCCTACCGGCTGATGATTAGTCAACTATTGTGTAAAAAATACTCATAACTATATCAAATTTCAACTTTTTTAACATTAGATAGTTCGCTAAAATGTAGGTTCAATTAATTGGGCCAGAATACTTAATAGATATAAGTACGTAGTATTTACAAGAATTTGTTGCATTTGATCTTAAAATATGCATACATATGAATAATTATCTTTGGTTACGTCAATAAAACCGTAACAAATACCTTATAAGAGTTATTCTCGTTTTTTCACACATTCTTATATAAATTCACTATTTCTCACTATTTCATCACATCTTGTTCTGAAAATCTCACCCCTGCAATCACGGAAACAAAATAATTTATTTAAAAAATACTGATTCAAGCTAACTCTCCCTGACAATGAATCGTTGATAAAGTGTCCTATGTTTCGAGTGCAAAAGCTATACAATAAGTTCCGATTTCTTTGCTTCGAATAGATTGTGGGGTTGTCTGTCGTCTGGTTTTTCAATAGCTGGGTAACTAGAACTTCGATGTGATGTATCAGCTGTCTTTTATTTTCCAACTTCTGATCAACAAATCATAACTTATAATGCGACAATGCTGCTTTTACTTCTGTACATTTCGTGATGCTCGGTATGTGTATCTCGTATTAACCGGGACAACTGATATCACTGTCAGGCAAAATAGGTTAGAGATTGCGGTTTAACTACAACTTTCTACTTTGCCCACATATTGTCCTCTGGTTGGAGTTATCTACAATTCATAGTGAACTTTACATCCAAAAACGCTTTTTAAGGGTTGACCTGTGGCTAGAGATAAAATTACAGCTAAACTAAGATTGTAAACCGGACATATGCAAGTTTTATAAACTATTAAAAACTTATTTATGTAAGTATTTCTCTATTGGCAAGTATTTGCAAGCTCGGTGTGATGCTATCCTTTTTATCAAAAGCAGACGAAATAAATTCAGATGTTAACCCTGAGAAACTGCAAAAAGGGCGCTGCTGAATCGTCAGGGATGAGAGATGCATGAGTCATCAGTACGCTTCGTTCCCTTATTGATTTTGTTGTAATGGCCCAATAGCATGGCTCAGGATCACGCTTGTAAGGATTCTCTTTTCAAATTTTTATACAACATCTGTATCTTTGTTGATGTTGTTAGAGCCAAGTTTAATATTAAGTTTACTTCGTTCTAAACTTGTAATACTTTGGTGTGTCTCGTACAGTAACACTGACAGCAATAATCTACAAAAGGCTCTTCGCCTTTTTGCGATCTCATTCTGTCGATAAACTTGAAATTACATTTCCAGATAGATACTTTCCAAAAGATTCGAACTATAAAGCAAATACTTGCCTATGCAGTCCACTGATCACAATGGTTTGGAGGAATTTAATCATTTGTTATTTTATTTGTATAGTTTTTGAAATTGTGTTGAAAATGACAATAATCCTAAAATGTTGTTGCTAGATCAAACTATGTCTATCGACCGATCCAAATTTACAACTGATTCCGTAATTATTTTTTCGCTAAGACTCTTATGATGATGTTACTAACATCGGTTACATTAAAGCTTACTTTATATAGACATGAATTGCAAGTGCGAATTGGGCTGCTGAAAATTCATACCGTTCATGTAGATGCAAATTTCTCAATAATTTTAGGTGAATTTACTTTTATTTGTTGGTGGAATAGTTATTACCTGTAACTTTAAGGTTAAATTTCCAGTAATCTGTTGATTGTATGGTAAACTTGTACGAGATCAAAATAATGGAGAATTCAATTCTGTACAAAAGTAGATGTGTCACTTTTTACGATAGTCTGTGATATAACTGACGCTATTATCAGAATGGCGGTTAAAGTTCGGCACGGGTATTACGTATCTTGAAAACTGACATTATGTCGATTTTTTTTGACATTATATTGTTTGGTTTTTCTTCTACAAGATGTTGACTTGTACTAGCTGAAGGATACTTGCGAACTCGTTTTGTAGTTGTACGTGTTGCCTAAACGTCATAAGGCTTCAGTTATCAATGTTTGGCTCTGATGTGATGTAAAATCTGCTTCAAAGATGACATTACTGGAGGTAACGGCAATGCATAGGTGCGTAGTGAGGATTTGTGTGCTAGTAATACACCTATGTGTTTGATGATAATTCCATTGGATTCTTGTCTCAAATACACTTATTTAACTTATTTAAAGCTAGAATTTAGTTGCGCATCCACTTTTTCTTATCCATTCTGGAAATCACATATGCAAATTTGCTGAATTTCAAAAATGAGAGAGATAAGAAATAATTATATTCACTGTACACTGTCAAATACAAGTCATATACATGCTAACAGTAATCACTCACAACGCGGGCGAGATAGTGATTCACCGTAATTCTCCAAGTTTTTGGAAACACAAAAAACAAAACGTAAAAAATCATAATTTATAACTTTGAATATATCATGTCTTCAGAAAGGACAACATATAAATAAACCGTAATAACATCTAATAGATATACTTGGCAGTATATTCAGTAATGATTTTCTCGCACAGCAAATCACTGATTTTATACACGTGCAGACCAGTAGGTACACACAATCATCCAGTTGCGATCTTGCTATTCAACCAATTTTCTTCTCAGAGATGAAAACTATAGAGTACTCGGCTTTGCAAAACATATGCAACCGACAGTGCGTGTCGTTAAGCCATTCCTTCATAGATGGACACTCACAACGATCCTAGTGAGCAAACGTGGAATGACAGTTTGCACCCTAAAAACTACGAAACTACAAAGAAAAAGTTACCTATTCCTTTAAGTTTCTATGGAAGATGGACAAATACTCGTACATTCGTTCTTCTTTCATATCGGAAAAACTCCAGACAATGAAAGTCCGGAATCGTGGCTAACAGCAAACTGTATGGCGCATAAACGTCAAGCGACTGTGCCTCAGGCGGCCACGTGATGAGGATATTCGTAAATCTGTGCACCATTTTCCTTGTGGAGAGTCTGAGGGCTCACTAACGTTCTACGCCGATTGCTTCTTTTTCGGTTATCTGTTAGCTTTCAGATCTACCACAGACAAACCGGGTAACTAAGTTCATCGGACTATAACCACATTGCATACATTAGGTCCAGCTCAGGGTTCGGTGGCCCATCACGTCGGATCACCCGAAATGATCTCCCCATTCATAACCGAGACAACATTCATACCGCTGTTCGTGTCTGCGTCGAAGGTGACGAGGGGATCCCCTCGGCCAAATAATCCGTAAAAGTAGCCGTAGCCGTGCGGTCTCCGGACCCGACACAGGGCCGTTTCAGGGGTAAGGGGTGGGGGGACCCTGTCGTGGCACGCGCCACAACCGCGGCCAGGTGGTCGCGCTTACTTCGGCGTTGTTGGCGCCCGCCGCCCGGGCCTCTGCGCCTGAAGGGTGTGAGGGTGGCCCGCGATATGCAGTTGTGCTTTTCATAACAATATCCTTTTAACACATTTCAATGGAGGCTACTGACCGCGTCACAAATACAAATCTGTTGTTTCAGATGATATAATTGGATGCTGGAAATAATCTGTTTTGATCTTACGTTCTATACAGGGTGTCCTACATATAACTGCGTCGATATATTGCTCATAAAGTTGACGTAAGACAGATATGAAAATGCGAGTTTATGAGAGCAATTAGGCTGATATGTTGAAAATGGTGACATTTTTGGTTGTACCGCTACCCTACTAACTTGTTTATTTGAATACCCTGCATATTATTATACCACTTTTAATTCTATGAGAGATTCTAAATACATGTGATGTATCTATCATCCTATACCCAAGTCTAACCGTTTCTGATATATCTCATATTTTGAGAAAACGATGGCAAATACATGTCAATGAATGGTAACAACTTTTTCACGTAGTTTTGAGTATGCCAGATGATTTGTAACTTGTTTCTTATAGGTAGTAGTGGTCAAAAGAAGAGAAAAAAACAAATAAGACAAATGGAAACCACATTTTTTTAATTTCATCATTTTAAGCATTGGAAATAATTTAATTGTACAAGGTTGTCTATTTCGCAAATTCCGAATATGTATGTAAATATCTCTGTTGCTTTTTCAATCAGTTAATCTCAATTGGCGATTGTGTGGCGACAGGGTGATATCGTTGATAGTTTACATGATTTCCATCATGGCCAACTGAGATTATCTTATGATAAAAGCCTTATGCAATAACAAAAAACCGATATTTCCTTACGCGTCGAAAACTATTATTTTACATAGTTATACAACTTTATACAAAATGAACCTTATTTCCATTGCTTAATATATGATGAAATTATAAAAATCTTATTTCGATTTGAAATAATTGGCGTTCGTTGGGTTTTATAAGATGTGATTTCCATTGTTTTTTTTTGACCACCCTGTACGATATGTTATTCAAATCATATAACAAAGTGAAAAAAGAAAAGAAAAAAATGTTATAATTGATTGGCCTGCATTTGTCATTTTTTACAAAAAACAGTAAGTAGGTTGAAATTTATACGTAGCGTAACATTTAAAATAAACAAGTTAGTATCTATTTCTGATACAGCCGGAATTGTCACTATTTTGCAAATATTTCATCTGAATTGCTCACATCAGTCAGATTTATGATAACCCCAAATTCTATAATATTTAATAATAATTCATGCGAGCCCGCAAAAATTTTTCTCAGGAGGGCGATCATCGGCGAGAGATAACCGTTTGTGAAAGTGTACCAGCTCCTACAAATTTACAAGAGAGGATAGCAGGGCCGATCCTAAAAATCCATAAAATCCTACACAAAACCAACCATCTAACCAGATTATCGAGGGGGACATGCTAGAGTGAAAAAAAAAACATTGAACAAAAATTGAATTCCAATCTTATAACATAGGTATCAAGGCTTTTCTCTCGAAGCTATATATCAATGTTGTATGAATATTCGAAAACAAGTTTTAATTCTGAAATTCATATCCAGATGCTACATTTCTCATATCCTTAAACCCTCACAAAGCATAGAATGACACGTTGATCCGGATCGAACGTTCGAATTATAAGGTCTAGGTAACGGAAACGGCAAAAAATCCAGCAGACACGAGTTTGTGCCATCCCTGTCGACGTTGCCACAGTTACGGCCCTTTGTAAGATTTAATTTCTCGTGTAAGCACGGCCGGGGTTGCCACTTCTATAGTCGATTTCGCACTTCGCGTTACAGGTACGATCTTTGCTGTGTAAGCTTTCATAAGAGAATGGTAAGCTACGAGGTTTGCAAATTAAGAAATGAGACTGATCTTTTTTTTTTTTTTATTCAAATATAATTCCAATTTTATATTGTCACCCTCCTTTCCTTCTGAAGCGACATAGCGCTGGAGACGGTCCTTCCACTCCTCATAGCAGTGCTGGAACTCCGATACTGGAGTAACCTTTAGCTGGTCGGTTACAGCCGGTCGAATGTTTTCGACTGTCCCAAAAGGAGTTCCCTTGAGGGGGTTTTTCAACTTTGGGAAGAGAAAAATGTTACAAGTACCCAAGTGAGGCAAATAAAAGGAGGCTGATGAGCCTTAGGAATCTTTTAACTGGCCAAAAACTCGTTTATTGACATTGCTGTGTGACAACGAGCATTATCGTGATGCAAAACCCAGTTGTTCTTAATCTGATAAACTGTGTTGTGAGTCAGACATATATCTTCCCCGATCATTATGAATATCAACCGACGGATTCTGTCGATATTTTCATCGGTCCTTGAAGATTAATGCCCTTCGCTTCGTGCTTGATCTTCAATCGACTCGGTCTCTTCTGAAAATGTCTTAAACCACCGAAAAACCGGGGTCTTGACAAGACACTATCTCCGTAGGACTGCTGAAGTTTAGCAAGAGTTTCATGCCATTCATTTCATTTCATTCATAGAACACAATAGGAAAAACTGTTTCACCCGAGCGTTAAAACTTGTACTGAAGACGGATGTTCCCCTGTCTTCCCTCCAAGCCCGGAGCTTCCAGTGTTGCCAGATCGAACGCTACATTACCAGTCTTATCACTTGATTTACACACCTCGTATATTGGAAAACTTCATATTTTATGCTTGTACGTACTAGGATTTTGCAGTATCATAATTGTTGAAGAATCCGAATTTAGGGTACAAGCTTTTCAAATATTTTGTATATTCTTCGTGAACATCTATGGTACTCAATGGGGTATTTTTTATCCAACAATATTGCATTTCTAATAGGTGAATTTGATTGTTTACATACATTGTATGAATGAAAAACATATTGAAATATATTTTCTATTGATACTCCGTTGAAATAAAAAAATTGAAAAACAACCCATTCTATCGACATATTGCGAGTATTTGTAGTTTTTGAAGCGCTTATTTTATTTGACTCTCGCATGAGTGACAACTTCAAAACGTTACATCAGTCGTCATCATTGGTTGTCAGATAGTGAGTGTTCAAGTCATCGGTGGTTGTCAGAGCGGTCTGTGGGACCTTAGCTCTTGAGTCACAGAGTCAGTTTGTAAGTCTGTCAGGTCTGGTAACCCAGAAACCAGACAATTGTAAGGAAAAAGAGAGGATAGGAGAGAAGGAAGAACGAGAGCAAAGGGGAAGAAGGGAATAGGAATAGGATAGGCAGCGTTTAGGCATTGTTAAAATCGCTTCACAGATTTTGATATGGTCTAAAAATATTTGATTTCTAAAGATTTTGTCAAAATGCTCCAATTTTGGTTGTTCTAAGTTCACGAATTGATTTTGATTACAGTTCGAGCCGGGGCCTTTTGTTCTTGCGAACTTGCTCGACTGTGTAGTCCACTCACTCGCGCAACAGACGGTTGCTGTGCGATTCCGCTAGGCTATAGCGCCGCTGCGCCTGTTGCTTAATGTAGTCCTTTAGGTAAGGGACATCGAGGTTTCTAGAAGAGTTTCGTTAGAGACATACCATGGGGCGTCAGCAATAGTGTGCAACGTCCTGCTTTGCAGAACCTGCAGATTTCGCATGTGTGTTTTGGCAATAAAACAACAAGCCGCATATGCGTTAGTGATTGCTGGTCTTATGACCACCAAATAGAGTCGAAACTTGTTAATCAAACCTAATTTTGAAAGTTTACATAATAATGGGTAAAGCTGTCGAAACGTAATTTGGAATTTAGTTTTTAGCGCTTCTACATGATTCCGCCTTTGTCCAGAATGACACCGAGATACTTGGCGGAGGATTCCCATGGTATACGAGGTCCATTCATTGAAACTTCAGACGGAACGCCGCGGCGTCTTTTTGTCCAGTAGATTGCCTCCGTTTTCGTGTGGTTAATTTTAATTAGTCACCGATCTACCCAATCTAATACTCGTCCACTGCACTTTGCAGTCTATCATGGACTAGGTCACCAGTCCACGACTGAGCCACCAATGCAGTATCGTCAGCATAGAGATATACTTCACAGTTGCTGGGGCTAGGGACGTATGGATGTACAGTGAGTAAAGGAAAGGTCCAAGGACCGAGCCCTGAGGGACGCTGGCTGTAATCAGCCGTGTTGTCGACAGGACATTGTCAATTTTGATCCGAAATTTCCTACCTTCAAGGAAGGATTTCAGAAGTCTTAGAAGCCAAAAAGGGAAGCCCTTTTGGATTAGTTTATACAGGAGGCCCGCGTGCCACACCTGTCAAATGTTTTTGAGACATCCAAAAGCAAGATGCCAGTACTTTCGTTAAGGTTGTATCCTCTGGTTACTCGTTCCACCAGCCTAACCGCCTGTAGCTCCGTACTATGTTAAGACCGAAAACCGAATTGCACATCAGGAATCACATGGTGATGAGTGTTCTAAATCCACAAATTAATTTTGTTTACAGTGCGAGCCGCAACCTTTTCAGCTTGCAAACTTGCTCGACCGTTTAATGTTACATCTTCTTTATACAAACATAATCAATTCTTTACTTCGCTAAATTACATTTTTGTAAGATTGTACCCTACAAAGAATTGAAAAAAGCTTGGAAACCAGTAAAGCGAACTATTTGTATCATTTTACTTATTCAATTTGTTTGACATTAGAGTATTTACACGCTTCTAACCTCGACAATTCTGCAATACCTATAAGGCACATTTCACATAAATTTTCCCGTACATTTGCACGTAAGATGTAGGTAGAATGATGAGAAGTATTTCCGATATGGTAAGGAGGCAGTCCCTGACGATGCGCTGGCCTGGCGGTTCAGTCATCACAAACGTTGCCGTCACTGGTTACTGGTAATGGGTAGGAAGTAAAAGCCTGGTCGAGTTAGCCCAAAAAGATGGCGCCAAGCATATTAACTTTGCTCTGAATAATGCAAAGCATCTTGTGAAACGTTTGATCCAATACTTTGCTTTTTTGATGTTTTTGAGGGTAAGAAATTGAGGGTGGGGGAGGCTTGCAGGGGGTGATGGAGAGTGTACCTTAATTGTTTGAGGTTAGTATATATATACGCTTCTAACCCCGGTATTTCTACTAATGTATCTATTAGACATATTTTACACATAGATTTTGCCGCACATTTGCAGTCAAGACCGAATGATGGAAATCTTTCCACTACCCGTGCCGAGCCGACATTGTCTTTCAGTGGTATCTGCCGAGTAAGCGCAATGAAGATAGCCATTGTACTCGTCACGACCTGGCCGCTGCTGAGTTCATTGCAACTCTGATCAGATCTCAATGTGGCCATACGTGGACCAGGACTAATTGTATGAACATATTTAAATGATTTAATAATCCTCTATGACGGCGTTGCGTGGGAAGTGTAGTCAAACAACTTAACGCTATTTTTTCAATTAGTGTTGTACGAATAGAAGTACAGGTTTATGTTTTGATGCTTTATAAGCAACATGAAGTTATGTTTTACTTAAATATTTTGAGGGGTATAAAGGACAACAGGTTAAGGCAGGGGAACATCCCTTTGGGGTGAAATCGATGAGCTTTTTTAATAATAATCGCAAGTGCTCCCTGTTCGTGTCTTTGACTGGTTCGACATTAGTCAATCAACCCCAAGGGTTATTTATAAACATAAGGTGATGGGTAAACGTTGCGTGTTGTGGAATGCCATGGGGTGAGGGACACTTGAGGGGGCAAATTCGCAAGAAATTAAGGGATTAGGAATTAGGATCATCAAATGAAGTACGGTTGCAGGGACAGCAATTTTGTTACGTTATGATGATAGTTTTAAGATTGGCGTCCAACAATGTCTAAATGTTCTGATCACATTTTTTTGTCATTTGATTGGATATTAGAAGTTATTTGAAAACATACATGTACACCACAACTTGAACGTGCACCTTTATTAGTGTCTTATTTTAGATTTTGCATGTTGAATCTTGAAAATTGGTGCTCAACACTGGGTCACGAGTCCTAAAAAAATATACTAATTTTAAGTCCATTGCAAAGAAGAAAGCATGCATTATTTGAAAACAACCTGTAGTATTCTTCAAATAGGCTTAGAATTTGATAGTTATGGTATATACAATAATTACTAGATTGCCGCCCAATATGGGCTCAAATATTTTATGGAAAATTATTATCTCTCTACATCTGTAGAGGTTACAAGTAATTTCATAAGACAAGCAAGGCAAGGTGCAATAATTTTAAAATAGCCCTGATTTGGATATTTTTCAAGTACAGAACAGTTGGTCAAACATTTTTTATTTCATCATATTGAAAGTATTTTTAGAAGCTGAAATAGATTTTTACATCTATTTTTCAAAGATGATGCAGTAAACGGTTGATTGATTTAAATCATTTGACTTGAATCATGATTTAAATCAAGTGATTTTTTGATAAAAATCCATATTTAAATCAAACTTGATTTTTTCATGAAAAGTTCATCGATTATTTATAGTAATATGATCAAATCAGCTACATAAAATAAAAATACTTATTCAAATGCACAGTTTTCATGTATTAATGTTAACTATGTTATAATAGCAAACTATTACTGAATAAGAATGTCAATCAATAACTATTATAATATTTAAAAAGAAATACCAATTTTGTCTCCTTCTCATTTCCCAGTATATTTCAAAGTTTAGATTGGATCAGAAAAAATGTAGACCAAATCGTTTCTATAGATGTAGTGGAAACCACATCTGTGAACAACTGTTAGAAGACAAGCGTTAGTTGAACATGTTCATCTATGTTGTTCAACTGTGATTTCCACCATTGCATTGTTTTACATTTTTTATTGTGTCCTATGCAAACATTACTTGTTTGAATCCTGGATCACTCTCGACTTTAAATTTAACGCATTGCATCGAACAACGAAAAATATTCAACTTTATGGATGTATGGATATAAAAAACCTTCATGGTTTTGTGGGAATATCAATCTAAGGTGCCATAATGGTTCTGATGAACGGCAAGTAAATGAATGAATGTTTGGAAACGAGCAATATCTATGAACATTTTGGTAGAGCCTGTCATCAAGTAGGTGCTTAATGGCTATCTGCAAGAGGTTTATAGGAAAAAACACCCAGTATCACATATCAATTGAAGAAAATAATATAAACATGAATAAAAAGTCAACAATAGTAATTAAAACATGAATTTAATACAAAAATCAAACATTTCTTTAAATTTTGACTGAATTATATGTAATTTCTTGAAATTCAATAAGCTGGTGATGTTTCAATGACAAGCTGTCATCTTATACTTTGACAATATATTGTTTTCAACATTTCATAGCTATTTGTTGCTAAAATTTGTTAATTGGAACTTGAAGCTCATTCGTTGTATTTGACGGACTGTTACCATATAGGTGGAGAATATTTTTTTTTCCCGAGTACACATTCTAGGTTTTATTTATATTAGACATTATTTGAATACAGCTGATTATTGCATTTCAAGGAGTGACACACGTGTGGGATCTGTCAACTCTTGGTACCAGTCACAAAACATACTCTGAAGGTTTAATTCCATGCTATTCAATGACAACACAGTGACTTGTGTGGTTATCAGCGGCCATTTTGTGAGGGTGCGTCAGGGTTGCCAGATTGTGCATTAATATCCCGTTTCACTCTCCTGGTCCCAGTGGAGTAAGTTTCGCCAACTGTTGAAATATACTCTACTATGCTTTATAAAGGCTGCTACACACAGTGCCGGCGGCAGGGCCGCAGGGCAAGCCGCCGTACACCCGACGGCATACAAAGCCGCCGGCCTTGCCGTGGTGTGCTGGCGTCACTTCGTTCCTGGCATTCGAGCGGTAGTGTTGTGCGGTTTATGTGTTTAAACAAATTAAAATGTCGTTTAATTGGGACGACGAAGCTGTGCTGCTCTTAATTGAAAAATTTCATGAAAATGATATATTATGGAATCCCAGAAATGCAGCACTTCACTAGCTTTCTATGTGCCGCCGGCACTGTGTGTAGCAGCTTTAAGACTATTCGTGAAATTTTTCCCAAAATCATTGCACAACACTTGAAAAAATGCAAATGAAAATTCAAAATTATTTCCATGACGCCGCAAAATAGCTCCGTCGGTACCTTGGGTTATACATCTTGACAGTAGAGATGTTCGATACGATCCTATATTTAGAAGTATCAATACATTTCACGAGTATCGTCATCTTTCGATCCGGACTGTGTCAGAAAGAGTGACTGCCATTTGGCTGCGACATGACCCTGCCAAATCAGACATATCTTTCATCATTTTCAAAGAAATTGTACAAAATCTTCCAATTTGTGAAGTTAGCGAGTTTCACTTCATACGTTGTTACCAGACATGCCCAAATCATCAGTTGCTGCCGTGATATTCATCCCGACCACTGCATTCCCACGGCTAGGCGACCTGTATGTTAAATTTGTATTGATAGTACAGTGGGTTATGCTATAAATCATATGTCACAGTGTTTGTGCACTGATTGCAACGGTTAGATGATACCAAAAATATTTTCATAAATAGGAGATCTTCCCCATTCCGGATCGAACAATCTACCAAAGATGCTTATAATCATGACACCTAGTAAATTTTCATAAAAAAATTCAAAACCAGCAAATGTAAAAGATTCATTTCGCACCCTCCACCACGGGACGTGATCGTCGTTAGACTTGGCAACCCTGCGAGTGATAGATATCCCCGCCAGTCAAAAAAGAAAAATAGACAAACAATAAACATTACTAGTTTTTTTGATTTTTAATTTACAAGCCATTATCTGTGAAACATTTTTCATAATTTTTTGTCTATGTCCATAGTAATTGCATTATGCATCAGGGAGATGTAGGCATTGACACGTCTTACACATATTATCCGTGTTTTAGGATGGAGAGGACATAATGTTTTTATTGCTTTGGAGAAATTCATTAACCCATAAATTATTTGCCGCATTCCCATTCGCTGAGGGGGATAACGGATTGTTAAATGTAAACCTATAACATATATCAAAATACATTAAAGTTGTCCTGTTTTTTCTGTACAAAAGCATCATGTTGGAATCAAAAAGTGGTCTTGTTTATAATACAGTCGAATTTTCACGAGTTTATTCAATATTTCAATAGAAATGACTTATATTCAGAGACCTTTGACAGCTTCCGTCAAATTGCATTTCGATAAGGTATTTTCCCATTGGTCCATAATATTAATGTTGGTCAAATCGGCCCTAAATCTACCATTTGCATTGAGTAAATTAAAATTTACAATGAATATAAAAAAATTCAATTATTTTTTAAAATAAAAAAAACTTTGAGAGAATCAAAAAGATCATGATTTTTATCAACCCTGATCCAATAATTTGTCGTTTCTTTGGTCTATGCTGGGAAAATGTATTTGGAAGGTAGGATTTAAGATTATTTGAGCAAAGTTTTCATCTTTTTGAATGAATATTATTTGAGTTGTTGTTGGGGTAGGAGTTTTTTTAAGATTGGCGCGCAGCCTAGATTGTCCGAATGTTTTGTTTCATAACATGGGAAAGTTGAAGAAGGTGCAGGAAAACCTCAGGTCCAATATTTCTTATCAAATATCGGTTGACTTTGCCATTCGATAGGCTCTCAAAGTAAGGCTCGAAACGTGTTAGTATAAGTGTAACATGCTGGCTGGGAAAACAAAGCTGGAAAATACATGAACTAGATCATTGTTGTATGAAATACTACAAAAAGAAGGTGCATCAATAGGAAACTGCCTGTCACCATACTTAGCTGAGCTGTTCATAAATCGTTTTGAAGGTCATTTGTGTACTTCCCAAGGAAACCGCTTAGATATGTAGATGATCTTTTCGCTCTTTTGTCAAAATATCTGGTCCCTTAGAGAATTTTAGCAATTGATTTGATTCAGTACCAGTCCAACGGAACAACTGAAACAACGTGGATTTTAAGGGTTCAGGAGAGAAACGACACAATGTGCCATATATTATGGAAAAAATAATCAGTCAACAGACATTTTGAGACTGCACCAAATACATAAAAACTATTGAAAAAGTCTTTAAAGATTTAATACTCAGGACCATATATCATCAGTCTCGTCCTAAACTTAAAGAATAGGAACTGGGAAACTCCAAAGATACAGTAGACACACTAGAAACGTGAGGAATTTATGAAATGTAGTGTAGAGATTGTAGTAAGTCTTATATTGGACAAATTAGGAGACATATTAGAACTATATTCAAAGAACATTAGGTATGGCAGAATAGACAGTTCTAGTGTAGCACATTTTCAACAAGGCTGGGGTATTTTTAGATTTCTAGGATTATAGCTTACATGGATGATGTACATTGTCGGGTATTAAAAAACATTGTTTGGAGATTGGTAAAACTCTATATACTTAGTAACCATCTCAACTATTGTATTGTACTTCACTTCAACAAATGAATTAGGTAATGCCCTGCCGATATTGTTGAGATGAACCTTTTGATCAAACTCTCTGGTGTCGCCTCTGTGAGTTGTTTATAAACATTGGCCGAAGGGGCAAAAACCTCATTGGTATGGGATGAAAGGGCTGGGGATAGTGCCTGGAGGATGCCGTCTTCCCCCGTTGACAGTGAAGGATGGTCGGTCGGGAGGCAACGTCGACGTGGAGGCGTGTGGGGGCCTTCGGTATGGTTTTGGAGGCGCGCCTGAAGCCGTTATCCAAGGTAAGGGATACGTCAGACAGGCTGTAATCCATCTGTCAACTGGTTGCATGCGATCCGGTGATGCCCCGCTGGCTTGTTCGCACGACACGATCGCAAGTCCACTAGTACGGTCAGTTTGGGTTGGATCTATGGTTATGATATTTCATATGAGGGTATAGGCTTTGGGATTGAACGTTTGGATGATGCGCTTACGTTTAATATTAAAGCAGAATAACGTGATTTTGGATTTTGAGAAATTTTTGATCACATTGTGTTTTATAGGATAGTTATAAACTGCATCAATATGTTCTTGCAGTTTGACAGCAGCTTGTTGGTCATGCAGATCAAAATGGTAGAGCAACTGAGTATCATCTGCGAATGCCTGCATTGAAGAGTTAGCTGCTATAGAAGGCAAATCGGCAATATATCGGGTTTTCCAATAGGGGCTTGACAACTTTGAACTTTCACTGTGTACGCACCTTTAAATCAATTAGCGAAATGTCAATGTCAAAACATTCAGTAAAAAAAACATTTTCATTATTTCACACGAATCAACAACGCTTACAAATAATTAAAATTTACTACCGAAATTCCGAGTCGGTGACTGCAACTTTAAGAGCGTTAACGCCAACTTTGATCGTGATTCTCTTCCCAGCAGACAAGCAATTGATAGTCTAGTAAAAAAAATGAGTCCACATATTCGCTGCTGGATGTTCTCGTGCCAGTGAGACAACGGGTTGGTCGAAGTACCGGGAATATTGCTGCCGCTCGAGCTTCCATCGCAAACGTACAGAACACGTCGATTTCACGGCGATCTCAAGAATTGAGCATCGCCCAGACCACACTATGGCGAATTTTGCGAAGAGATCTTGGCCTGCACCCTGATAAGATCAAGTTAACTCAAGAACTAAAGCCGTTCGATCATATGAACCAACGTACGTTCTCCAATTCGGCTCTAGAAATGTTGCCAGAAAATGACCAATTTCATCGCAAGATCATCTTGAGTGATGAGGCGCATTTTTGGCTAAATCGTCAACAAACAGAATATGCGTTACTGGTCAGGTGAAAACCCTCATGTGCTTCAAGAAACACCACTCATCCAACAACTGTATGATGTGGTTTTCATGCCTGTGGTGTCATTGGGCCGTTTTTTTTTCGTTGATAAAAATGACCGTCACGTTACGGTCAACGGAGATCGCTACAGAAACATGTTGCAACGTTATTTTTTTGGTCAATTGAATGGGCTAGACATTAATGATATGTGGTTTCAACAAGACGGTGGCACAAGCCACACAGCGGGTGAAACAATCGACATAGTGAAATCAAAATTCGGTGAACGTGTTATATCGAGAAATGGTACTGTCGAATGGCCGCCTAGATCGTGTGATTTAACACCTAGACTTTTTTTTGTGGGGTTACATTAAATCATTGGTCTATGCCAAGCCGGCGACGTTAGAGGAGCTTAGAGCCAATATTGAACAAGAGAAAGCGGCTGTTTCTGCCGAAATGTGTGGCCGAGTCATTGAAAATTGGGTTCAACGAATCGATCGCTGCCAACGTACCCGTGGTGGACATATGAACGAGGTGTTCCGACATTTAGGCTTCTGCCTGCGCGGCTGCTTCGATATATATATATATATATATATATATATAAAAAGTTCGAATTCCATACATGAATGTTTTGAGTATACTTCAATCCAATAATAAAATTTTCGAGATATCTCAAATGGTCTGCGTTTTATTGAAAAGTCCTTAATGGAAAACACTTTATATTGGAAATATCAAGGGTTCCAAAACAGACCCTTGTGGTACACAGATATGATGTTAGTAGAGTTAGAAAAAGTATTATTAATGACGACATATTGGGAACGATTAGCCAAATATTCAGTGAAGAATGATATAAATTTATTATTAAATCCTAAATATTCCAATTTAGCAAGAAGCAGCTGGTGATTCAATTTGTTGAAAGCTTTAGAATAATCGAAAGAGATCAAAATAAAGAAAATATGTTTGTCTTGAGCCCGTATATATTATCGGTTATATTAAGCAGAGTGGTAGCAGTCGGTGGTTTTGGTAAACATCAAAAAGTTCCTAAATAAGTGACTTCGGGCAAAGACGATACGGCATAGTGAATTCTGTATTCACACGTATCCTTATTTTTGTCTTTGATGAATTTAAAATTGGTATTTTTGTGCAGATCATATGTGAATATGAAAAGAAAAGCAAATCATAGATCATTAGGAATTTGATTGTAAAGTCGGTAAATGTTGTATGAGAAAGATCTACAAAAAAGAGAAGTTTGATGAGCAGGAGGTGACGACACCGCAAATTTAAGTTATGAACATCGGTGCGAAAAGTTATTCTATTGAATAAATAAGGTGTTTGCTTAAAAAGCATAATTTTGTGAAAAAGATTACATGCATGCAACTCACATCGACATCACATATTCAACCAGTTTGCATCAAGCAACTCATGTGACACTCTTTCAAACTTACGTATACCATAAATAAATCGTAGGCAGGACTTTTGTACACGTTCAGTTCTATCCATGTCAATCTTGTCTAAACGAAACCCATAAACGCTGTTACAGAAATTAAAATGGCTGAGTACTAGTACTTCACAAAGCAATATTTTCAGTTTAACAGGTAGGACATATCGATGAGCATACAGAACTTTTAGAGAAACATAAGCTTTCTGGGTACATTTATTAATATGAGGCTTAAATCTTAGATATGAGTCAAATTCTACTCCCAAATTTCTCACAGTGACAGAACAAGGTATAGATTCACTTTTTATTTTGACATGAAAAGTCGGCTTAATATTGTCTTTCAATCTGCCAAATAACATGAGTTGTGATTTGCTTGCATTAATCTGTAGACCATGATTTTCCGAAAATACAACTAATCTTTCAATATCTCGATTAATGATGGCCAATGCATCACGTTTCTCGTTAGGATTGAAAGAAGAATAAAGCTGAGTATCAGCATACAAATGTACCTGACAACATCTTTGGAGGACATACTTTTATCTGTTTCTACATATTGTGTTCTGTTAGTTAAATAGTGGCACATAAGCGTGCTAGCAGATTCGGATTCAGATAGTGTAAAATACCAAACAGCATTTCGTGATTTGGTTTATCAAATGCCTTGGAGTAGTCCAAGAGGACGAGAGCGGTGGTTTTTCCGGAATCTGTTGCTTTGAAGATGTCGTCAGTTATATTTAACAGTGCAGTTTCGCAGCTGAATCCTTTCCTAAATCCCGAATGATGGTCAGGTAACAAATTGTTCTCAGTTAAACTCTTATTTGTTGGTCCAATATAATCTCCATTAGTTTTTATAGCAGTGGTAAAATACTTATGGGGCGAAGATCATTGTAATCATTAGTTTCAGAGTTCTTTGAGATTGCTATAATTTTTCCATGAGTCTGGAAATTCTCTATCTAAAATACAGGAGTTTATTATATTTGTAGTGTAGGGGAACACAATAAGATCATTTCAAGATTTAAACCATCAGCACCTATGGCAAGCGATTTAATTCTGAAAAGTGAATTTTTAACGACATCCTGAGAAACTTTGTGAAATTCAAAAAGAGTGTTGTCGTTAGTACGCCTATTGCGGATAATAGTAATCCAACGTGTCATAGTCTATTGATGAGCTTGCTCGAGAGATCTGAAGAAAATGGTTATTTATGTCATCCGGATTATTCAGCTGATCGGGAATGCTAATATTTAAATTTAAGGATTTTTTCCAAAGCACTTTAGTTTGATTGATATTTTTATCAATACAGTATTTCAAATAACTTTTCTTTTCATTATATACGACAATATTCGTTTGATTTTTCATTTGCTTATAATTTTCCCAATTGGCAGCAGTTTTGTTTTTCTTAAATTTCCGGAATATTTCGTTTTTTTTCCTCAAGTTTTGGTAAATAGATCAATTGTTCGAAAGGAGAAATTTCCAAAAACTGATTGAGCAAGCCTTTATCTAGATTTCCTAAGTTTCTGAAGCGGCATTTTTTAGAACAATTTGTAACAGATTTATTCAGTATACAAAAAGTTAACGAACGATCGGAAATATCTGACGTATTTTTTGTACCAACAGTAAAGTAGGTTTTTTGATTACCTGTACCAGATCAAAACCTTCAATACAATCATAAAGCATAGTACAATAACGATTTGAAGAGTCAAGAACATCAACATTGAAGTCACCGCCACAAATTGTCTTCATATCTATGAATTGTGTTAGTGTCTCCTCGAAGTGTTTAATGAAGTCGATGATTAGTTTTAGGTGGTCTGTAAATACACCCAACAGCATAGCTTACTAGATGCAATTTCAATGAAATCCAAATCTCCTCAGAAATTAAACTTGAATAGGAAGAGACAACTGAAAACTTCAAATTATTATTAATATACATACCAATCCCTCCTCCTCTACCATTTCTATTTTCTATAAAACAGTAATTTTCTATGGATACTAAATTATTTTCTATACCTGAATAAAGCCAAGTTCCCGAAATCCAAACGATGTCAAATTGATGTTTTTGAATAAGATTTTTAAGATCTGAGAAATGAGGCACAAGAGATCTTACATTCAAAAAAGCGACTGAAAGTTTTTTCATTCAGTGGAATATGAAAAATAAAATTAAGAATCAGATTCTACAGAAATTAGAATAACAAAAGTAAAAGGTTTTCATCTTCATCTTCATTTTTTATCATAACTTTTTTCCCATACACTTGAGTGAAGATTTTCCCATTAATTGTCTATACCATTTTGCTTGACAACTTATCGCGTGCATACTGGAACAGTTGGTACCTATTCTTTACTAGTTCTTCAGTGATAATCATTTTTGTGCCTTTGAGTTTTATCTTGTTAAAATATACTAAGCTTCTATGCAAGGAGCTATCAAAGGCAACTATAACAGCTCGACATTTCGAACTAGGACGATAACAACGAGAAATTGCAATGTTCGTTTTATTCCCAGATTATTTTTAAAAATGTCGTGCAACTTACGTTCTAATAAATCAGAACTACATTCAGGAATGCCATAAACTCTAAGTTGATTTAGTTTAGAAGTCTGTTCCAGCTCATCTATTTTCGCACTCATATCTTCCTGATCTTCCCGTAAATTGACAACCTTTTTATCAATATCGTTAATCTTCCTTGATAATTCCTCAATTTGTTCACTCATTTTTTCGTAAACTTTAGTTACGAGTTTAACAACCAGTATATCTATGAATTCTTTATAGTGTACAATATCCTTGGCCATATCCTGGGTAATGTTTTTCAACTCGGTTTTTTGTCTCTCAAGGCTTCTACACACAGTGCCGCCGGGCAAGCCGCCGGCTAAGCCTCCGTGCACCCGGCGGCGTACAAAGCCGCCGGCCTTGCCGCGCAAAGGAGCCGCCGGGGTGTTCCGGCGGGTTACGCGGCTTGCCGGCGTCACTTCGTTCCTGGCATTCGAGAGGTAGTGTTGTGCGGTTTGTGTGTTGCACTTCACTAGCGTTCTATGTGACTGTCACAACCGGAATGATGCTTGGCGGCTTGTGCCGACGGCATTGCCGCTCGGCATAAACCCGGCGGCATTGCCGCCGGCTTGTGTGTAGTAGCTTTTAGTAAATACCATGTTTTTGTATATTCAGATTCCGTCGATCAAATAATACAATCAAATTGCACTTGTACAACAGTTAATCCAATTTTAAAACTACTCTGCTGTATGCAAGTTACACAACTCACTGTGTAAAAATCAGCTGGAACAATAACGTATAAGAGGACTGAAACTATGAAAATAACTGGAACTGGGTAGACACGTCTTCACTCGCTGAAGGTAGACATAATATAGTGATAGTGGATGGAAAATCTCAAATCTTTTGTGCGAAGTGATGGAAGCAGACACTAACGTATACTTCAAGTGATGCCATGAAGAATCGTCCAAAATTTAAAGCATCCATGGTTATTCTGTTCAGTTTTTTTGTATAAAATTTAGTTTCTAATCAAAGTGGATACTTTATATCTTTTTGATGTTTGCCATGTACGTTCTTGGTAATTACAACTAACTACGAAATACGGTTTATTTCTTGAATATGGATTGATGAAGAATCATATTAGGTTCCCTAAATTCTATATTAATTAAAATTCCTGTAATGATGGCAGAAACGTTAAGGTTTTCACTTTACTCAGCGCCCCCGTACATGTTTTTCATTAATCAACAAGAAATCACCTAATTTGTGCTTAAATCATTAGGATAAGCTTCATATTTATTTGTTTTTGTTTACAGTCCTGTAAATTATATTGTTATATTCTGACGAAAGTAGTTTGAGTGGCTATAGTTATTTTCTCCAGTCCATACCGTGCGAAGTATTTACGGTTAAGGTCGGCTCAGATTCGATATGTACCAGAGAGAAGCGATGAATAATAACAAAAATCTATTTATTTCCCTGTCAAACGAGTATGTAAATACGAGCTAATATTTAGAGATTTGAAATAATTTCTGCACGACCAACGCCAATGTAAATTAAATGCGGTAGCAAAAAGACTGTATCTATTGATAAGCTACATCCCCAGAGAAACAGAAAGAGTTGGAAAGAGTTCTTTGTGACCTTCCTCATTGTCGTTGCCAGACGGGAGCTTTATTCCTAACTCTTCCTGACATACGTATTGTACGCTTCCGTCTCTCTCTCGTACGCATTGAAATCCGGCCGACCTCAAATGATCCGCACGGTATACTCCTACTATAGTATGTAAAATGACAATTAGTTTTCTGTGTCTATCACCATTGTAACTGGACTACAGTACCCCTTGAGGCTCGCGTGGATGGCTAGACGCCGTCTCAGACGGCGATGCTGCCGTTGCCGGACCTTCGGAATGGAGGACGACGGTCTGCCGCGCCGCGCGAGGCGTCAACACCCTTTGGAAATTGTTCCGGAATACGAGGAGGAAACCCCGGAAGGGACGATGAACGATCCGGGTGGACGGCGGCTCGATGCCCGGAGCTAACGGTGTCTGCGTATTTATAGAAATACTTCTGGACGATTTGCATGTGGGAAATAGTTCTCCGGGGATAACTGGGGAAGTTTGGAATGTCTTCGCTGATAGCTTGAGTGCTATGCAGCCTATAGGTTATGGGGGCTTGGTCAGTAGAAGATACTGAGAGCAATGACCCATGCACCCTCAGATCTGTTGCTCATATTTAGCAGTATGCACTGGATGTAGTAAAGGATTAAATGAATGAATAAAGAAATTAGGCATACCGGCCACTATAAGGAGCCGGCGCATAGGCTGCATAAACGGGCCCTTATGCACCAGTACATTCCCTAGGCCTCAAGCTCCGCCCTTCTAACAAAGTTAAGTATAGCCCTGAGTCCAGCTCCTTAACATTGCCCAGAATAGGCTGCAATTAGTGTAGTAGCTCAGAGCCTGACAGCGTCACAAAACATGCACCGAGGACTCTTCGTGTAACCCGCAGCCCCGACACTAACGATACTGGATGCATCGCTCCTAAACTATCCAGAGCATCCCTGCATTACAGAAAAAGGCTCGAAATAATCTTGCAAGCATTTAGTGCCGTCAACGCAGCCTGTATGTGTGAGAAGAATGTTATTAAAGGATTACTATTCAGCTAGTGAGGAAAGCAAAATTGGTAGATGTTTGTAAATATGTCCGAATTGCTTGGAAATCCAGGCGGACCGATGCTGCGAGGAGCGACCATCCCCGTTTACGAAGATGATTATTTGACCAGCAATCACTTACGCACGTGCAGCATGATGTTTCTTCGCTAAAACGCATTGCGTAGTCAACCTTGTGTACTACTCGTATTACTAACACCCCATGGTATGTCTCCAATGAGACCCTCCCCACATAAACCTCGACATGTCTTACCTAAGGGACTATATCAAACAACAGGCGCAGTTACGTTAAAGTCAGGCGGAATCGCACTCTGTTGCGTGAGTCGGTAGACTACACAGTCGAGCAAGTTCGCTAGCATGCAAGATCGCGGCTCGCACTGGGAACAAAATTAAATCGTGCAATTGTAATTACAATTTTTCCCATACATACAAATTCCTAAATGAATTTTTGGATCAATTTTAAATTACGTGATACCTGTTAACAATGTCAAGGCACCCCTTTAACTGATGCACTTCCTCCTCTTTGCTCTTCCCCCTTTCTTCCTTCTGCTTCCTTTCTTTCTCCCTCGTCTGGTATCTGGGGAACCAGACCTGTCCGTAGGTTTTACTGACCTACGATACTTTAACCAAGAGCAAAGGTCCCACGGACCGCTCTGACCGAAAATGATGAATAGAAAAAGAAATGAATGTAAAATGGCTTGATAATTCCAGATTGTATATCTATAGATTTTTTTATGGAAGAAATAAGTACAAGTAGACAAATAAAATGTATGAATTTATATGAATTTGTTCTAATTATATATACATATATATATATATATATATACTCGTATATATATATATCTACATATATACTCGTATATAATATCATATTTTTTACATATCACAACACTGTATCACCGACTGAAATATAGGTAGAGCTTAATTTTTCCTTTTCTGACATTAAAAAAATATTTATATGGAAAACTGTTTCAATATAACCCTTTTTAAGATCTCATTATCGTGGTTTGATTGTTTGACGTTAGGGGTATATGGGTTAAACGAAAAATATTGATAGCCTAGGCTCAAAACGGTGCGGCGTCCACATTAGAAATTACTGATTACCGGTGTTGACTGAGAATATAACAATTTGGGCCACAATCATTTTTTTGTAGTATCGTTAGATGGATTATCGTCTTGAGATCAAACCTCCCCATCCCTACTACCAAGGTTTTTGTCTCTAAATGTTTTTTCAAAAATGATCACGACTCTCTGAAACGTCAAAAAACGAAGATTGAGTGATTTTCATTTTTTTTTTTTTTTCGGTTTAGGCCTTTTTCTCTGCCTCCAAAGGACCGATTTTCAAACCGTCCTTGATATAGTAGTAACATTGTGTATTTCATCGACGGAAATGAGCGGCATGGTTTTTCGTGATCTACATGTCTTATAACATCCAAAAACATAATAACTCGTTTCGCGATTACAATACTTTCCCGCCAGTAGCCGTGGGAAAGTAATAAAACAAATATCAAATGTCAAAAACTGTCACCTGGAAGATAGATATAGAATATATTCTCGTCAGTTGTACTTTGTAACAAACCGAAACATTAGTAAAGAAATAATTCATAAATATGTGGTTTGATTAGGCCAGACAATAATGGAGCAGTGCTTATCCCACATGGTGAGTTCTAAAATATACCAAAGTTACAAAAAATAGCCTGCAGCTATTTCCGATAAGGTTTTCGCTAGGACCATTTAACTATGATGGTGAATATCAGATAACCCTAACATCCTGGGCTAAAGGCGCATGGATCAAAAATGAAAATCAATTCTGTTTGTTTTCTGACGACGCAAATGTCCGCTAAAGCGTCGTCGGTCGCTGCGATTCCTGTGATGTTGTTAACATAATTTATTGTGCACACAAATAATCGGTATGATTTACTCATCACAGCGAACAACAATCTCATCCAGAGTAGCCGAGAGCTTAATTTAGGAAATAGATTGTTAAATCTAACAGAGCCAACTTTGCATCCGAATGGATGTTTCCGCTCAGAATACATTCTCGTATTTAAATCAGCGTGTAATGTTATGAATTTTAGTTGGCGATCAATTTGCTATTTTTAGAGACGCTTCTTATCTCGTCAGGTAGTTTTCTCTTCTTCCATGCTTGAGTAGCCACAAAAAAAGATGTTGAAATGGAGTAAAAATGGCGTCAAGTAGGTTGACTCTGCACTTCCCATACAATTCTGACAAATGAACTTTGAATATACATCATGCATAATATCTGACTCAACTTTTGTACGCTCTCGTATCTTTATTGTTATTGGTTATGGTGCTTTTCGGTGCCGTTGTAGATAATTTGTTGTGAAAAAGGACCGCTACCTGGAACTGGCCTATATAAGGGCAGTTGCATCGAGGACATCTCATTTAAGGGGCCCCAAAATATGGCTCCATGGATCCTAGCCCAGAAAAAAAATATGAAAATCATTATGCTGCTAGTACACCTCCCCACGCTCTTCGTTTTCAGTCACAAATAAGGCGCGACCTTATCACCACAAAGGGCACTAGCGCGGATGGAATTTGTGCTGCCGCCACGTATGCATCATATCCGCGTGCAATCACCTGCTATCAATTGCTATTTGGTGAAGCAACTCCTTTCTATCTCGTCTGTCCTCACACTTCAAAGTTCGTTTCGATGCTGTTGACTCTCATAATACAAATTTTCTTGAAGTAACCGAAAAACCCTGCCTTTAGAAAGGAATTTTGTCTAGTATTTTAACCATTGGCAGTTAAAATTTTAATCATATGTTTGTTTATAGAATCCGGATGGATGGTGCTTATTTTTTATATTGGTTATGTATCAGGTAACCAAATAAGATCGTGTGGTTTTCAGTAGAATAATATAAATTTTTATTGAGAAACAATAAGACACTATTTATTCGTCGAAGTAATTACCATCACATTCAATGACCTTTTGCCAACGTGGAACCAATTTTTGTATGCCGGTATTGTAGAACTCCCTGGATTTGGAGTAAAGAGATTGGCGGACTGCATTTATTACACCATCTCGAGTTGAGAACTATCGGTGCCTAATACAGTTGTCAAGAGACAAAAAAATGTGATAATCACTGGGCGTAATGTCGGGAGAATATGGCGGGTGCGGTAACGTTTCCCAGCCGAGTTCAGAATTTTTTTTTCGGGTCACTTTTGCGGTGTGAGGCTTGGCGTTATCCTGCAAGAATATCACTTTCTTCCGATCGATCAAAGAAGTCTGTTCCTGGATGATTGCTGCTTGTACTCGTTGAAGCTGCTCACAATACAAGTTAGCAGTGATGGTTTGACCCCTTTCAAAAAACTCATAATGGAAAATTCCAGTTGCTGTCCACCAAACACACAACAAAACCTTGTTTGGGTGCAAGGAAGCCTTGGGCATGTGTGGTACCGAATCAGTAGGCGACAACCAATGATTCGAACGCTTAGAATTCGAATACAAGATCCATTTTTCGTCGTGGATTAATAACCGATTAAGAAATGGTTCAATAGCGTGGCGTGACATGTTTGCTGACTTAATTTGTTATCATTTGTCAGTTCATGTGGGACCATTTGCTTAACTTCCACTTCTTTCCTAGCTGATGAAGATGCAAACGAATAGTTTCAGGGCTTACTCTGAACATTTCTGCAAGTTGTGAGAAAAAAAGGATTCATACTAAAGTGACAAGTAACAAACAATCGCTATCGATCAACAACATCCATGGCAATGTGCGATATACAGCAACCGCACGAACTTATTTGGTTACCTGATATAACCAGTTCCACTTAATCCTCCGCAGAACGGGTGATTTTAAATGTAATCATGGCACGGGTGTGGCCTACGAGGACATAAAATATTGATAAAAATGATTTATCAAAAATATTAATTTTTGGAAAATTGAACAATTCATTTTTTGTTTTAATATTCATTGGGGAAAAATGGCTCACAAACTCATTTTAAATAATTTCAAAGTATTTGTTTTATTTTGTTTAGAAAATGTGACAATTTTTGACCATTGTAGGAAGTAATTCAACTTAATCCTCAGTTACTTGGTGGACACAATCAGCACAGAGTTGTTTGGCATGGTCTAAATAAAGCCATTTTTTGCATTTTTAGGGAAAATATTGCGTATTGTGATTTCTGCAATAGATGCATTTTCGAGCATCTCTAGAGATATGTTGATTTGTGGCTCTTCTTTGCAGTTGCGGATTTACTAAACTAAGTGTTAGGTTTATTAGAAATGATCTCTTCTTGACTTGGTCAGTTTGTTCGTACCTTGACTGTGTCCATTTATACCTGCAATATTTATCATGTTAGAGCCGTTTTACACACAAGAGAATTACTCCGAAAATTATGGTCATAATTATGTCGAAAATTTTTGCTGTCGTATTACACGTAAAAGAATTCTTGTGAAAATTTTCATGATAAAAATATAAAACCGTTCTATCGAATATGCGCGAGAATTGGCGCAGAGGGTTATTTCCGTGCATGCCAATATCAAATGTCAACGTCAACAACATAACCTCACGTAACATTTGTGGGTGTGGTCCTGTTCGAGTCGTACGAAGTAGCGTTTATTGTTATTGTTTATTCATAATGTCGTGGAATCGGGAAGAAGCGAAGAAGTTACACTGCTGTTGGAGGAGTACCAAAAATGGCCAAACCTGTACAAGGTGAAGTCACCCAATTACAAAAACAGAAATTTGCGGCGTCAGGCGCTGGATGCGATAGTCCAAGCATTGAGAAGTTTTATAATAACCAAGATCTCGATTTCAAAAATAAATTTAAATCAACGGCGTCTATTGTCTTTCCGATTATATTGGACGTCATACCCGTTAAGGTAAGGTCCATTCAAAAGCGCATTTCTTGCGGCCCGCGAACTCCTTTCTTGCGGCCCGCTTCACGGGTCATGTATACATCACATGTATAAATTACTCTCAAATACCGAATATGCACAATTCTTACATTAACTCTGTAATAATGTTGTATAGAAAGATTTTATAATGCGGCCCTCCAAACTGCATTTTTTTAAGTGGCCCTTGGGCCACATTAAGTTGGACAGCCCTGGTCTAGAGTAACATATTACCCAACACTGTAGCTTTTTCTGCAATTGGCGATAAAAATGTCCCAAACTTCTCTAATAGGAACAAGTTTGTCGGTGTCCTCGTAAAAATATTATCGAATCTGAGGCTTTGCAACAAAAACTTCATTCTTCTATGTCCCATAACGGCCGGAAAAATCGCCACCCCTGTACCATTTGTAGCCCAAAATTCACGTAGATATCGATACTTTTGAATGCTCCAATCAGTATAAGTAAACCAATCAACGCCTTTATTTCTACATTACTGGTTGGTATCGCATCTTGTGGGTCTTGATAATTTTGTAATATATTTGTATTCTACACTATTTTGTCCACAATACTATCATCAATGAAGATCTGTAAGCTTTGTAACGCTGTTGACGAGTTTCTTACATTACCCTTCGGTCCCGGTAGATGAGAAATAATTTTCTGCATCTTTGTGCGAACATTGGGAGGGTTCTTTCTACTGTAGTCTCTGAATCTGGACTTGATCTTTCTGATAAAGCAAAAGGTTCATCGAACATGTTGGTATCGGGAACGTCTTGTTCTGTTTCGCTATCATGTAGTTCTTCACATTCTTCAATATCAGATTCATCATTTTTCATTGAATGATTGAATTTCTTCCCACAGAGCCCAAACTCTTGCTTTTTCTCTTTCATAAGGATCATTTGAAGTCATAATGATCTAAAATATACCGAAATAGCTGAATATAACATATAAATAGTCACAAAATTAAATGCAACTTACTTGAAATTTTTGTCACGTTAATGCACGGGTAAGTCCTCACAGGACAAATGACGCAATAATACCAAGACAATGGCATAAATCAGACTGACCTGTATACGTATACCCACGATACACATACACTGAAGATAGGATATTGCGCATGTGAGCGGAGCTTCGTGACGTCACCCGGAGAGTTATCGGCTCGTGGTTACTAGCGGTAGGATTGTCGTAACGTTACTGCAGTTCACGTGTATCGTGGTTAATACTATATGGCGCGATTTGTTGGTGTCTTTTGGTGGTTTTGTGACTTGTTGTATTAGTTATACATACCTTCTATACCCTGTGTGGTTGATAAATTGATAAAAATGCGGTGAGGTGTTGTTAGATGTAATTCCGACAATCAATCTAAACGGAATCTTTGCAAAGCCATGAAGTTCCACAGTTTTCCTCAAGACCCAAACTTTAGCAAAAAAATGGCTACATCTCACAAAAAGATAAGACAAAGTCAATGTAAAAAGCGCTAGGGTTTGCTAGAAAATGCTCTAGAGGATCTGAAACGACGCTTCAGCGTCGAGTACCTGTTAACAAGACGTCTTAATCAAGATGTGATAGAAAACTTTTTCGGAGTAATTAGGGCAAAAAATGGTCTTCTTGATCATACAAGTCCTCTAGATTTTAAGTATAGAATAAGGTCATATATGTTTGGGCGAACCGAAGGCGCATACTCAGAGTACCTATTGCAGCGTAGATTCAGAGGATAATCCAGACATTCCACTAACCACTAACCGCATCATTAACAAGAATAAACTGAATGCACCTGACGTATCAGCTGACTATACCGAGCAAGTTTTAGTGGAGGAAATAGCCCAACTAGTAAAGTAGTGCTATAAGCTTTTGGTAAAAAAACTGTTCAGCCGTAAAAGCTCTCTATTGTTGTTGCCTGAACACCAAAATGCTGGCTTTAATGTTGTGTGGAATGCAAATTTGCTTTCTTCAGCATATTTGCTCTAAAATTAGGTGTTTAAAATATTCTCATAGCATAGTTATACAACACCTTATAAGACAAATTTTGAACGGTTGCATAAACGTTTATACAACTATTTTATACGGCATATCTGCGCGGTAGTGAAAATAGTTGTGTTGTGGCATCCATGGTAACGTTTATACAACAAACCCGAGCCCTGTTGTTTTGGTGTGCACATTTACTTACTTTAGCCAACAAATTTCTCCCAACGGAAGCACTTATACAACTGTCGTTTAGTAACTGTTAAAGGCTGTACATCAGCAACAATATTACAACTTTTATATTACAAAATTGCTGTGCTCGGCAGACATTTGTTGCTAAAAATGCTGGTATACAGCTTCACCGTAACCTAACTTTCTGCTGTCATCTTTTTAGTTAAAATGCCATAACCAATATTTTAAGTCATGCATATTGGTTTAAAAGGTTTTATCAACTGCTCAAACAGGTGATACAGATCTGGTAGAAATTCTGGGTAAATCATTCGACTCTGTCCGTATTTCATTTTAGAGATTTGTCAAATTGTTGTATAACACTTGCAGACAACATCAAAATATTCTAATAAACCAAAGACAACATGGACGATGCCATGATTATACATAGCCACCCGCCATATTGAGCAAAAATATGTTCCTCTATTGAAAATTAATTAATTAATTATGTTTCAGTTTGACACTACAGATATAAAGTGATAAACAGGATTTGTGGAAGATTTAATGTATATAAGTTCAGTTTTCCATCTTAAAAATCTAGACATACTTTTGATCATTATTAAAATATGAATCAAATACGAAGCCCGTACAAATTGCGTAACTACTTTGCACGATAATCACAATAAAATTTGCTGTGCAAGTTATTCAATAGCCCTATATCAGCGTGTAGAAGTTTATCATATACCTGTGTATGAAATTCACAATGGTCGATATGTAAGTAAACAAGATGACTGTAATGTGTAAGTTATCGCCTATACAATACGTAAGAAATAGTTTGGTTGCAATAAGGTAGAATCATGTAATGTAACAGAATAGTTGTATAGTTGACAAAAACTGAATCTTGCACCGACGCAAATGTTCTATAGCGGCTGCAAGAGATTTACACTTTTGTTGTATAATTGTTACCTGCAGCACTTATACAACCTCTTAAATGACTGAAGTGTCCCATTTCGTTCGTATAGCTGTTCTAAGAGCGTTTTGCCAATGTTCTTACAGCATGCAATGCTGGGTAACGAAGACTGTATAATCGTTCTTGCAACTCTAATAGGAGTGATAATTGTTAGTTGGGAGATGAGCTCGAGTATGACGGGCTGGAAAATTTGGCTGGCTTTGTTTGCAATAAATTGCAGGATGAGATATTGAAAAGTTCGTCAAATGAAATTCATGGATAGACCATCTTAGTGAGGGTGGATTATCAAAACCTTCCGCAACTTTCACGAATCAAATTGAGAAGCTGAACAAGGTATTCACTACATTCAACGGGGACGGAATAGTGACAAAAAAGCAAAATTTTATAGGTGAACTTCTGGTGAAGAGCAGCAACATTGACTGCCCTGAAAAAGCTAAAAAATTGTTTTTCGGGTCAAGGATGTTCTTCCGGATCAAAGAACTGAATAAAAGTTTGAAAGACCAGAAAAATCGTAAAAGGAAATGGAAAAAAATGGTTGCTTAGACTAAGTCATTTCCATTTATTGTTATACCACCACCTTACTGCAAAAACAAGATAACTCAATTTTTCTACTTTTCGAGTTGCGTTCATTTTCACACTTACATATACTTAGGATGTTCTGTGGAATAAGGATAAATGTGATACAGTATTATGACATGAACATGCTAATCCTGCTCCACAGAACATACTAAAATATAGGTAATATAGAAAAATGGAGTTATCTTGTTTTTACAGTGAAGAGACGATACGCTCTATTGTGAAATAGGAATTACAGGGTTGAAATCTTTTATTAAAATCCACCATTTTGTTTTGTATACAATTTTAATGTAGCTAGTGTCACTCGCACCGCTAAGACGAATCCAACGATACCTCATATGTGAAAATCTATCAAGCCGTTTGATCTGTAGCTTATGAAGTAGGAATTACAAGGTTAACATATTTTATTAAAATCCACCATTTTGTTTTTTATAAAAGCTCAATGTAGCCAGTGTCACTCGCACCGCTAAGACGAATCCAACGACACCTCATATGTGTAAATCTATCAAGCCGTTTGATCTGTAGCCTATGAAGTAGGAATTACAAAGTTGAAATCTTTTATTAAAATCCACCATTTTGTTTTTTATAAAATTTCAATGTAGCTAGTGTTACTCGCACCGCTAAGACGAATCCAACGACATCTCATATGTGAAAATCCGTCCATCCATTTGACCTGTATGTGAAAATATGCACGTTATCCATATCAACCCAAATGATAATCACTCTCCGCGTGACGTCATGCGAAAATCGAACAGCGGAGCATACGGCCCTGTACACTGTGTATACCTTCCGAACTCGTATACAGGATAGAAGAAGGTAGGCGGAGATTCACTGAGGTAAAATTACATGCTCCAAAAAGCCGATGAGTTGAATAAGTGACGGGCCTCACAGGACACACCCGTTCCCGGAGCACGAGCACGGTGGCAAACCGGGACCCCTAATTTCGAAAATACCTTGATACCGGACCAAATAAATATCTTGAAAATAACAGGATTGGAATAACAAAGATCGGAAAATTCCCCCTATAACTTCCACCGCCAAACAATTTCAAAGAATGGGTAGGAGGCTCAAAAAAAAGGAGTCTGGGCGATATTAATTTTTTCTTTCCGTAGCTCTGATTGGTTTCGAAAAAACTACTGAACCTTAGCGAAGACCGATCGGCGAAAAAGAGTGAGTTGTTTTTTCTTCTTGTAAATCCCATGTAACGTTCAAAAAATAATCATATCTGATTATCAAAATGTTTGGCGATTACAATACATCCTAGCCGATTGGCGATTTTGAGAACACAATGCACAGATTCAGCTTAATCCGGAATCGAATTACATCATCAAAGAGCTTCTTCCTCATGACAAAGTGCGCCGAAATGTGTAATGCAGTTTTATGCTGATTGGTAGTTAAACAGCTTTACAGAGATTTGGTATAACAGATGATTATTATAATAATAAAGCCCTATTATAATTATAAAGCCCGTGATTTATTTTATAATGAAATGGAATCAGCTTAATATAGGTAGTCTAGAGCCGGTGGTGGGCGGAGCCACACAGCTGTCAGTATTACATGGACCACGTGTTCACCACCAGGGGTGTCCAAAATGCATCGGAAGTGCCTGTTTTATAGTGAGATGATTTTAATATTAACTGTCTTTTCAAGTAATATGAAATCTTTTGTATGACAAGGTAATGTTTTGTGCTGGGGAAAAGGTGGAAAAACTGTATCGGCAGTCTAATCTAATCACTGAGAGATCCTGGATTAAGTCTTAACTAAATTTTACGTTGCGAAAATCGTCACTTACATGCCTTTATTTCGTCGGGTTTGGAAACATTAGATTTTCACAGTAGCCTCTTGCAACAACGAATATGAGATTTCTCACCTAATATTCCAAGAACGTAGAACTTTATTGTTTCAGAGCATAAATATTACAAAGAAATCGGTCGAATTTGTTTGAAATGATAATACTTTCATTCCTAGTACTCGTAATCTCGAATCGTGGTCATACTGGAAGGGGTGCAAATTCACCCAATTTTGAGGCATAATATGATGGGGTAAAAATCAAAAAAGTAGTTGTGTTTACTAGAGACAGTGCTCAAACTAGAACGTAAAAAGAAAAGATGCCATATCTTTTATAACTCCAAACTTTCCGATACGCAATCATTGAGTTATTGTGGGTTGTAGAATTTTTCAGTTCCAGTATTTTTTGCTCTCTTGCACTCAAGAAAAAATCCAATATACATTTTATCAATGATGTGCCAAAACATAATTTTTTTTTAAATTTTAGATGCTGGTTTCAAGACCAGCGTCAAAAAATATTATGATCTTATATTTGTTCGTAGTGTTTATTCTAAAATTTCTCCGGAGAATCTGCAGCTGAGGATACCGTTATCCTATATTCCTAATCCTAAAAGAACTGTTTTATATCTTCGTAGCGCCAGTTGCTTTGGACACCCCTCGATGAAAAAAGAGCACCTGGTTGGCTACCGGATATATAGGCAGGCAGACGGTTTTCTACCGCTTGCACCCAATATGGCATTCACATATACCTTGATACACTTTTCAGTTTATCGTGCATTGTTTAAGAAATAAAAGAACAATAAATTATACAAGTTTAAATAAAATAACAAGCTTCGTTAGGCACTGTTTACTATCTATGCCAACACAGAGTGGTACTGGTTTTTATATTTTTGCTAGAAATGTCAAGTATTCGAAAATTAATGGAAAATGACAAATTTGAATTTTTCATTTCAATAGATCCGCCAACCACAAACGCTTTAAAGCACAAACGTTTAAATAATATATCTTAAAAATGTCAATAAAGCTGATGCAGCGGTTCCCAAGCCTTCGCGGTAGCGTAAATGTGGAGAAAGGCGTAAATCGAAATACTTTGCTTTCCCAGAATATAATTTGTTACATGAGAAACTGAATAATCTACTTTTCCAAATATTTGGTTACTGAAATTCCCTCACATTTTTGAAGTTAGCAACTTCGGTTATTGTAGGGGGTTCAATTTAGGAAAAAATAACTCAACTTTCGTCACTTTCTACTAACTGCAATGTCGAAAGAAGAATTAATGATCAAGCAAGAACTGAGTAATGTTTTATGTTTTTATTTTTTATTTCAATTTTTTATTTAGTTTCTTTATTTTTTTGTTTTAGAATATGTATCAAGACGGATTCCTACGTGGTGAATCTCGGAGAGGGAGGGGAAAAGGCAGAGGTGGATCGGTAGGTTTTTACCTTTAATAGTTGATTTTTATTATACTAACAGATAGTAGCAAGTAGTTTTATTGATTCATGTTAGTTTCTTTATTTTTTTTTAAACTAATTGCAAGAGTGACGTGATTTTCCACTATTTTTTGGTTTTATCCGTATTATAGTTTTCAACAAATTTTGGTAACAGATAAAGACTTGCATGTTTAGAAGCTTGTTTTCTAAAAACCGTGACATCAAAAATGCATTTGCCGAGAAAATAAAAATATGTCGAATATCAGTACAAGCTATACCGAGAATACATCGTTGAAACATCACAAAGTCAAAACATTCAGATTGACGTCAAGTAAGTTGAGTCTGTTGGCATAGTTATAATGATTTTGCACAGTTACTTACTATATCTGCAAATTCATTTTATTATGGAGGTAATTTAAAATTTAAGTACCTAATAACATAACCTTGATACGGTGATCGTACTCTAACCGCTGTACCTATTTTCACAAGTTTTGTATAGTGTTAGGGTATGTTCTGAAAATCGGTTAAGGTATTCAGACATCGTGAGCCCTATTTTTGTCTGTTGTTGAGATTGTCATATTTTTGTTTTTCGTTCAGTTATATTAAAATATATTTCGATCGCGAAATTTTTCGATAGTTAATGCTTTGCTACCTCAACAAGTCGAATTTCCATTTAACTGACACAGTATATTACAAATTTCGTTTATGTATGTTTCTAAGCTCTTGATCAGTATCATCCATACTCCCATCACAAATACATGTGTCTGATTTCTTCGAGACCAAAAAGGTGTAGATAAGTTTTCACTCTAGCACGCCCTTGCTATTCTACTTGATTATACAGTCTTTTCATAAAGTTCCCCCTCTCCATTTATTTTTTGAGCAGGTTAAGTTAGCAAGCTGTAATTCGCGATAATGAAATTGATGCATGAATTCCATATTTTGACGCGAAATTGACATGTTTGTTTGAAAATCTCAGGATGGCGATTTTGGACCATTTTTTAAACTGGAATGAGGGGACATATGATTCTCAAACTTCTTAAAAGTACATTTAACTCATCAACTAATCATCAAAACGCTATAGAATGTTATATCAATCTTCTTCTTTTGGAAGGATCAATTCAACTTTGCTACACTATAGCATTTTTATGGTTGCTTGTAGAGTTATAAATGTTTCCATGTACAAATGATTTCAATTTCTATCGTTATAATTTACTCATAACTTCATCAGGTACCACATGACTCCCGATTTCGTTTGAAAAAATGACCCAAGATGGCGGTAGCAGTCATGCATCAATTCTATCACTCCAAATTTCAGCTTGCTAACTTGACCTTTTCAAAATATAAGATTAAGGGGTGTGAACGACTAAAAGAACTGTATATCTTTTATATGTATCGTGCACAAAATACATCTTTGTTGCCTGGTATTTAATTTTATTGTACCAAATTCTGATTCCGCCCTGCAGTAGCGAGCGCCAAGCGTCGAGCCACGAATTTAGGTAAAACTAGGGCATTAGCCTGTAACAGTGAAAGTGGTCCTGGAGGTGCGCGTCCCAGCAGCCCGCTCCGCTAGCACAAAGCACCAATCTGGAGCTCATCCATTCTACACAGCACGACACAGTGTTGCCAGCACCCAGTTACCCAGTTGTAATAGCAACGGCTTTTTATAACACTGTGCGAATGTTGCTCAATGGGTGACGTTCAAATAATTCTAAATTTGTGTGGAATGTGGATATGTTATAAACGTATCCTACCTGAAAATAGCTAATCCAATACTATATTCCCGCGTTCGAAAAATTATCCGAGAGGAAATGAGATACCGTAGCGTGATCTGGAAGAATTTTTTCCCTTTTTCTCCTTTTCGCACTAATTAGAAATCTTTTTTGAAAATGCTAGTGTTTCATAGATGACGCTGTGGCCAAATATGAACTGATATAGTTATAGCTTGTATTTGGCTACTGCGCCATCTATGAGGCACTAACCTCTTCAAAGTGGATTTATAATTATTGTTGACAGGAGAAACGTAACTGTGACAAATACAGAAGTTTAGTAGGTTAGCTATCATCAGGTAGAATCCGTTAATCTATGGTTATAGTCAAAGTCCGAACACAAGTCAAACCTTAGAATGACTAGTTGTGTCGCTGGGTGACCGGCGGTTTTTGTCAGTATGTAAAATACTTTTGAATGGCGTCTCACGGAATAAAATCATTATATAATGATCATGCGGAGAAAGGTATATAACAAAAAGAAGGTAAATAATGGGTAAAATCCGCAAAAAGGAGGAAAGTGGATTCGAGCAGAAAATAGGATAGGTAACCCGAGCGATACGTATTTCTGCTGTTTGGCTTCATCAGGCCCAAAATGAATGCACATATGAAACTACAAAAGTAGATACCCATGCCCACACATCCGGATACAAGTGTGTAACCTGAGGAAATGAAGATCCTCCTTTTGCGGATTTTGCCCATTATTTTAATACTTTTTTGTTATATAGCTTTCTCCGCAAGATCATTTTCTCTTTGTAGATCCTTTGGGCTTGAAGTACCACAGCAAGTGGCTTTAACCGGTCGCGTGGTTGTGGTTAGATGTCTCCTTGAAAATACGAGGTCTTCTAGCCACTTTATACTACAATGTGTAGGTTGGCTCTTGTTGTGGACTTGGTGTGTCGTTTTTTCCCTCTCCATCTTCGTTTCCTCAGGTTATACCCGTATCCAGATGCATGGGTATGTGTATCTACTTTTGTAGTTTCATAATTATGTGCATTCATTTCGGGCCTGATGAAGCCAACCAGCAGAAATACGTATCACTCGGGTTACCTATCCTATTTTCTGCTAGAATCCAATTTCTTCCTTTTTGCGGATTTTGCTTATTATTTTCCTACTTTTTGTTATATATATAAAGATCTACGTTGTACAACTCTAGTGGTTTTAATCAAGGCAACAAAAAGCAACTTATTTCTATTATATAATTAAATACATTAAAAAATATATGAGTAACTAAAAATTAAATTTATTTTGTTAATATAAAAATTATTGAGGGAAAAATGATAAATTATACCTCAAGGAAGTCCAAGTGTAACTTTTAATGGTTTAAATAAAATATTTGTAAAAACATTAATCATAAAATATTAATATAAAATATAATTTTAAATGATTATAAGAAACAATTTGAATATTATCAAAATCAAGTCATCGCTCGATTTTTATTGCAGTTAGGATTGCCTTAAGCAACTTATAAAGCTTTTGAGGTTTGCCATCAGATCCATCCTATTTTTCAATCTATGGTTACAATTATTTATCAGCAAGAAAAATGCAGGAGACTGTATCGCATAATCAAAGCAGTATCAGCTTTCTTAATTCGGCGGTCTGTCGGACTTTAACCAAAATCTCCGGTTATTGCCAGGTTTGATAACTCTCTAAACTCTGCCTATGACCGTTACATAGAATATTAAAATATTACCTGATACTTTATTTCTCTCCATATTCTTCAATTTTTGCGCATATATCAAAATAATATGTAACCGTTGTCACGCTCAAGGTGTAATTGATACTTTGTAGTTGATAGGTTTTTTTTAGTTAAATCGTATTTTTTTCTGGACCAGAAGTACTGGTCATGTCCAAGTGGCACAGGGTGCTTCTTGTTAATTCATGTCTTCATCGAAACTCGGAACTTTGTCTCCGACGTTTATTTTATGGCGTGACAAAAGTGAGCGAGCCCTAGGTCATTTCCATCACTGACAAAAAGTATTTAATACCCTCAGCATGTTTAAAACCTTTCGTGCTATTGAAGAGTCGCGTTTCTATAACTCCGTTTATATCAAAAATATCTCTCGATAGGCCGTAAGTGGCATTAAACGGTTTGTAGAAACATTTCATCAATTCTTTTTTGATCTCATTCTGCCTGTTATCTTTTCCCTCTCATTTCTTTCGATTTTATTTCTGCGTTAGCAATCTTGATAAAATGTCACTGACACAAGAACTATTCACGTAAGTTTTTCTGACCGCTCTCACAGCAGTGACTTACTTGAACTCATCAAAATCCACAGAACTTGTAGTTGCGTATCCAATCTATCATATATTTACTGTGCCAAATAGTTTAATTAATCTGTGAATTGTGAAATGAATTTGAATAGGTTAGAAGGAGCCTATATGTTTACATTGCATTGTTTGACGCCAAAATTTTGTAGTTTTAGTGAATACTTTTGGCTCATTTGCCTACCATTGCCTACCAAAGTGAGAGACGTATTCAATTAGCTAATCATACTGGGTGTAATCACATTTAGCAAGGCAGAAATACTATCTGTGTTGCGATATGAAACATCCAGTCACTATTAATAATCAGGGGCAAATTAAAATAGGCAAAAAATTAAAGCAAACATTTATTTACGGTATAGTATATGAACAAATTCTGCTTAATTCGTGATTTTGACAGGTGAAAAATACGAAAAATTCTTCATCGAACAGGAACCGAAAGCCTGATATTACAAATAATGGGACACCTTGCGAATCCTACTCGGTTTTTCTAAATACTCGTAGTTGTCGTGATCCGAGTAAATTCTTGCAAATATCTAGTCGAGTATCTTATAGAACTCACTGCTACTATGTCATTGTCACTATATTTATCCATAAAAAGATTTGGAAGTCTTTTAATCAGTTTGATATTCATGTTTTTTTGGGCCTACTGAGGAAGCCTACAATGACGTGGCAATAAAGTGAGAACGTAAAATCACTATTCATAATAATAATAAGTTTCAGTTGGACTTTTTCATTGTTCTTCATAAACACTGTCCATTTATCAATGTTGTTGAGGTATACAATCTTGTCAACAAATCTTAGATTCGGACTGACTCAAAGAAACAAGGAGTGGACTGAAATAAATCAAAATTACGTCACAACTGTTTAGGTAAAAGCCCAACACCAATGACTATAACACTTGTCGATCAATTATTCAGCTTAAAATGGACAATTGTCTGGAACGCTAAGACTGTATGGAATCCGCGCACTTTTATGTTTTCGCTGAAAAATACGAATTTCATGTGAAATGTCAACAGCTGTCAGAGTGGCGGCTTTAACCTGATAGACTTTTAGTATCATCCTGACTACAGAATATGAGATTTTGGAGACAAACAAATACACTTGCTCCTTCTGCCTAGTCTAAATTCGTTGATTAGAACCGACGTTTTGGCTGACCAGCAGCGTTTTTCAAAAAATGCAAATAAAATTATTTTGAACTATATTTTTGAAAACATCTGTTTTCACTTAATGACAGGATCAAATATTAAGTAGTCGTTAACTTGTCTTGTGTTGTGTAATGCATACACAACACCCCATGCCAGAAACTCAATGGGGGTTAAACGGGGTGATCGACTACGCAATGGTCCTACTGCGACGATATTCCACCTGTTTCAAAATCTTCCACTTAAATGCTGCCACCGTACCCTTCTAAACGTTGTTTCCTTCCCCCTACTATCAGGTTTATGTCACCGGTTATCAGCCAGAGGGTAGGAATACCACAAATGCAAAGTGTACGAGCGGATGTATCAATAAAATTTGTGGTTTCTAACACTTATTTTAAATAATGTTGTGTTAATTCACTCCGATTATGCATACCTACTATGTGCACAAACCAACTATAAAATGCATAGAGTTTAAAAATCGCTCTTGGAATATTTGACGTCATTTGTATTGTCTCTTATGACGTAATCGCAAAAACAGTATGCATCTTGTAGAACAATCCAGGAAGTGGCTGACATTTGTTTAGATTGCAAACAGATTGAGCAGTTGCAGGTATTTTAGAATTCGTGATGATTTACAAAACTATCGGTCACCCGCCAGCACTTTACTACAGCAACAATACTTCTGATTTTGATGTATTTAAGTAATGTCTAATTTTTCAAACATGGCCTATGAACAACGTGCATAATAGAAAAATCAATAACTTAGCGTCCATTTTTAATCGTGTTTAACAACACCTTGCCCACAAATCTCTGAATTTCAAAAGTTATCGTGGTAACAGAATATTTCATCAAATATAACCTTGTTTGGTATACTGTGCCTTATCTCTATGTTTGTGGCCCTTTTGACAAACCAATTGCAATTTTGGAAGAATAAGAAAACTATGAACAGCTTCCTTTTTACAAAGTACCTTGATTTCTAAAGGCGTTTCGTTTGGGAGAGATACACTTTTTATCTCCTATTATTTCACAAGAGAGCTCTGACAATATTATTTATCGAGGAACCAGTGGGTCTATTGCTATTGTTATTGTCTTATTTGCTTCAACTCGTACCTCATGGACATCTGTGATTTCAAATCAAATGCCTTAATATGGAAGTTGAGCCATATATATTTTGTTTTCCAGATATATTTCATTATATGGGGACTCTATACCTATTCCGTCAAAAATTATAATAAACTATTTGTTTGCAATCCATTCTGTTTGACGGGTGTGCGTTTTTAGGACATGTATCTTGTCAATGTCTGTATTTTTGAGAAAATTTCTTTTTTTAATATAAGAACAAAACGCTGACTTACTTTGCAACTACAGCTGAACAGTGACGTCTTTTAAGGTATATGCTGTAAAAGTTATCTTCCATTCAATATATGATGAATTAAAAATGCGTGGTCAATTCGTGAATTGATGACAGAGTTTCTGGTATGCATTTTTGTTTTCTATGTTTACTTAGAGAATGGCTGGAGAAGCAGCCTTAAGGCATCAGTAAAGCCTTTTTTTAATTAGTTACAACAGATTAACTGAGTTGTCTATTCAGTTAAAACACAATCAGTGAGAAGAATTCGTTTCATTTTAGACTCAGTCAAACCTATATTTCAAATTGTAATTTGAATTTATTACTCAGAGAGTCAGATGAAACGCCTGTGAAGTCTTTTTTCCTGGAAGTAATATATGTTTCAATTCCTTCCCAGTCATGGCTGGATGAATGAGAAAAACACTCTTTAGTCAAGTATTACACGATCTCCGATGAAACCGGTTGGAAAAAACATTCAAACCACCCCACTGCCGCCGGTGAATCATCGGCGAAGATGTGGCAACAGCGCTCTTCCGCACCAAATACACCACGACCGGGTGCGTATTGATTTTCGAAGGGCGCGTGCGCCCTTCGCACGCACAACATCGCAACCACGACGCGTCGCAAACGCACTTAACCTCCAAATGACAGCGTAACCTGATTCGGCCGATGCGAATGCCACCCTTCAGCCCTGTGCGTCTAAGGGATACACTCGCATCACATGCGATCACCGGTGCCAGTATTTATAATATAAATTATGTACAGCCTCGCCAAAATCATACCGTGGCGCGGCGGATGCAAGTTTTATTTTCTGAATGCGTAACGTACCAGAATCCCTTCGTACGCAATCGATATTTATTGAATTATTAGCAAACTCGTTTAAAAGAGTCTCACCATTCCATCTAACTCTAGACCTCTTTTTAACTAGTTTTATTTTCCGAATGGGTAAATTACCGGAATCCTTTGATGTTGCCTTTTCGCGGTCGCTATTATTGAATGAATATTTCAGACATGGAACTTATAATTTTGGTTATATGGAAGCAAATATGTTTAAAAGAACAGGTTTTTATAACGTTATAATTGTTTTTGGTAATCTCATTTTTTGAATACGTAACGTTCTGGACTCTAATGATACTCTATGGACACAAACGATGTTGTTTATATGGGAGGAAATATGTTTAAAAAATTACGGTTTCTTAACGTCCTCCCTACTTTCAAAAATCCTTTTAGCTAGTGCCATTTTGTGAATGCGTAACGTTCCGGACTTCCTGTTGGTGTAGCTCTTATACGGTCGATATTATTGAACGAATATTTCTGTCAGGAAAACTTACGATGTTGATTCTGGTATATGTAAGGAAGCATGTTTAAGCCTTTCTAATGTTTCAGCTGTTTTCAAACCTTTTTTTAACTAGACTCGCTTTTGATTGCATAACGTATTGGACTCTATTGGTAGCCTTACGAGGTCCATATTATTGAATAAATATGGAGACATACGATGATGATTGAATGGAAAGAAACATGTTTAAAAGCTCAAGCTTTCTTAACGTCCCACCTGCTTCTAAACGTCTTTTTAACTACTCTCATTTTTTTAATGCGTAAGCGTAACGTATCTGAATTCCTTGGTAAAGCCCTTGCGCGGTAGCAACGACGGCAAATATTTTTAAATGAATATTCCAGTTCCGGAATCTTACATTGTTGTTTATAAGAAATGGGAAATGTTTAAATGAGCGCAAGCCTTTTTAATGTTCCATCGGCCACAGCCTCTTTTCAACTATCTAATATTCCGTATGCGGAATCCCTCGTGTTGACCTAAAGCGGTAGACATTATTTAATTATTATTTCAGTTATATTGGTTATATGCTGTGGAAATCTTTAAAAGACCAGGATTTTTTAACGTTTCACCTGTCTCCAACCCTCTTTTTAACTAGCCTCTTTTTTCGTATGCGTTACGTATCAGAATGCCTTATTGATGTAACCCCTACCCAGTTTGATATTATTGAACGAATATTTCAGTTATAGAAACTTACGATGTTGGTTATATGTTGTGAAAATGTTTAAAATATCGTTCTTTTTAACGTTCCGTATGCCACCAAACTTCTCTTTAGATAGTCTCATTTTTCGAATACCTACGTTACGTACCAGAATCCTTTGATGTCGCTCTAATGCCGTCGATAATATTGATTGAATATTTGTTATGTAAATTTACGATCTTGATTATATGGTAGAAAAAAACGCAAGATTCCTAAACGTATGATTCTGCACCTCCTTGTAACTATATTATTTTATTCATGAAAACTTAGGATGTTGATTATATATGGAATAAAACATGTTTAAAACAACTAGCTTTCTCATCGTTCCATCTGCCTCTATACATCTTCTTAACTATAGTCTCATATTTCGGATGCGTAACGTACCTACCAGACTTCCTGTATCTTGCCCTTGCGCGGTCGATTTTATTGGATGAAAATTTCAGTTATGAAAACTTTCGATATTAATTATATGCAATAAAACATGTTCAAAAGAACGTTCTATTTGCCTCTATAACTGTTTTTAACTAGTCTTATTTTCCTAATGCGTACCGTGCCGGAATCCTTTGATGTTGCCCTAAACGCGAATATTTCACTTCTTGAGTATTTGAATATTGAGAAAACGGGGTTTTTTTAACCTTTGGTTTTCACAACACCTTTTTTAGTTTCACTTTTCGAATGCGTATTGCACCGGAATCGCTTGATGATTCTCTGACGCGATCGGAATTGTTAAAAGCATTTCAGTTGAGGAAATATCAAGGTTACAATGTAACGTTCCTTATACAGGGTGTTTCACATTTGACCCTCACCATTGGGATCTCAGAAAATGTGAGATACGTGTAAGTCGCTTAAATGAAGGCAAACATGCGTATTTAGGTAATCAACAAAATGTCGCTTAGAAAGTACCGAAATTCAAAGTACTTCCGGAGAGAGATGGAAAAAAAACGCATTTTCCCAAAATCGTTTTTTTTCTGACTTTATTTGTAGGCGTTGTAAAATAAATTCCACATTGGCATTGCCACTTTTTCTCCTCTACAAGATGGCATAATTAGAATATCAATATTACATATTGGATTTTTGCACAGTATTCAATTCGGAATCACTTTTATTCTTTCCCGCCTTTTTGAGACGTGATTCTAAAATAAATTGCATGTTACATTGCTACTTTTTCTCCTCTACAAGATGGCTTAATTAGCATTTCATCATGACGTTTCGTGTCTTGTCCTCCAGCATTAACTTTATTTTTTCTTGTGGGCGCATATTCGATTTTTGCACAAATGAATAGAGTTTTCAATTCTGATTTCAAAAATGTGTAATATGTCATACATTGACATTGCCAAACCTTAGCTATTCCAGAAAAACAGAAGTTCGTATCTAGGCTTTGGAATTATCAGATTTCATTTGTTTCCTATACCAGATCAGACCTCAAATATCAACAAAGTTTGGAAGACTGAGAAGAAGAGACATAAATCGAGTAATAGAAAGGTCAGGCTTTGCCTACAAAATAACGGACAACACTTTGAACATGTGAGCTATGATTTACCTCTGTTTATTTATAATTATTATTGTTACTACCATCAATAAAATTTTCATTTTGTGTTCAGGTTCCACCATACCATTTTACTTCCTTATAATGTTTGTCCAACAACAAATTCATGGCCAACTAAGGAAATAGTTCTTTTAAATGTACAAAATTCCAGTATGGCGTCCATATGAAAAAACAAAGGCCATCTTGTAGAGGAGAATAAATGAAGATGACAACATGCAATTTATTTTGAAATTCCATCTCAAATAAGGTCGTGAAAAAATAAAAGTGATTTTGGGATAAATCTGGTATACAAAACAAATGATAAATGAACATAGTGAAATTATAATTATGCCATTTTGTAGAAGAGAAAAACTGTCAACGTCATGTCTCTCTCCGGAAGTACTTTGAATTTCGAAAGTTTTTAAGCGGTAATTTGTTGATTACCTAAATACGAAACTTTGTCCCCATTCAATCGACTTCGTATCTCTTAGAGTTTCCGACATCTCAATGGTGAGGGTCGAATTTGAAACACCCTGTATATCTCCACATTTTTTCAGGTTATGATTATTTTACGAATATTATTTTGATATTGATATTATATTGATGGGATCAGCTCCTTTGCTTTAATAGAATTTTGCGAATTGGTCCAGTGGTAGCGGAACAAAAGACATTAAGTATATTTTAGACATTTCCGGTCTTTAAAAGTGTACATATCAAAATCTGCTAAGGCGAGGATCAAAAAGCTCCTTTACATAGGTGGAGTTAAGGGGGGGGCATGGAGCAGCATTGCTCCTCAAGTTTTGTTGCCGTCACGCTTCTGTCATCTCTGCATATGAAGAAACTTTCAATATGCACTCCCCGCATCAAACTTTCTCCAACTCCACCCGTACTGCTTTCTCGCTTTTGGGGGTCATTCCAGTGGCAGTAGAGTTGCAACAAAACGGAAAATAAAAAAAAACGTTCATCGGACATTTTTGAATCATGTGACTTCTGAGCAGTTTTCAAAAATTAGGGAATGGCAAATTGGAGAATCGAAATTTCAAATCTTCGTTATACCGAGAGCGCATCTGCCTAAAATTCTGTAAATGAAGTAATTTTGTTTTTATATTTTCGTCATTTCTTTTTCTTTTTCTTCTTACATCTTCCGCATTCCACAACTTGTGTAGAGTGCACTTATATAGACCAGAAAAAATGGGGGTGCAACATTTCCAAATCATTTTATACATGATACCACTTTTCTAAGGACTTTCAAGAGGATACCTACTTATTGAAAAATGATTTCCAGGAAAATATTAATTTCCGTTGATACTGTGACCCCCTGTTTACTAAAAAAATACGGTACTGTTGAAGAACACAATTACCATGTCCGTGTCTGATTTGCATTGGAGGTATTTAGTAGCGTGATATAGGAGCTTTTCACGCTGAGCTATTTTTTTTCTCAAAATTGTGAATCGCCTCCGTTGTTTCTGCGTAAAAGCTATAGGCAACCATTGGTGCATCCGACTGCATAAAGATACACTCGGCTCGCTCTACCAGTGGTCCTTCTAGCCGGATACCTAAAAGGTATTCTCATGGAATTGACTGTAGTTAACAGAAAGCAAACTAGAAATTGGAGCAGTTGAAATAATTTCCAGGCGAGTATTTAATTTCCAATATTCTCCGAAGTTGAGTAGAATAAAAAATTGCAGTATGTTCATTTCGACTTCTGATGGAACTGATTCTTTGACTCATGCTAATCGTTTTTCTAAAGATGTAAAAGTTTTCCAAGCTTATTTAACCTCTCACCCTCTTACTCTCTCTCTCCTCTCTCGAAGTAATCGCTTATTACATTCGCAAAGTATATGAGCATTATGCGAATTCAAAACATGAATCAATATTCCATGAAAACATTACTTCTCCCTTGTGCATGCCGCTTTACGGTCGACTTGCTTTTCGTTAACCTCCGGCAAAACTCGGCTGTAAGCCCCACAGGTATAATCAAAGACCTACGTTCAGGCATCCTGGCCCTACTTTCCGTAAAAATTGATTGCATGTAAAGCAAAGGTACGTTTTTTATTAAACAATGCGCTGTATACATCACGGGAGAGGTTAAGGGAGTTGAGGAAGTAATTTTAGTATTTCTATTAGTTTTTACTTACTATTGCTAGTAGTGCGGTCATAAACTGTTACTAGTGCGTATCACTATCCGTTAATAGATAGAAAATGTGTGTTCATTAGATCAATAGGTAGACGTATTTTTATATATAAAGATTGTTATGGGTGTAAGGTTAGGCAATTACTTAATTACCTAACGTACCTGAGCCAGATTGTCATCCTTTGCGAAATTTCAGGTATGGTATGATGGCAAGGCCCTTCGTAGCTTATGGCTATATATAATAGAGTGAGCTTTGAACCTTATGCTATGTTTAATTTTCATTTGTTAGCATGTATATATCATAGGTTGTGTTACGAAATATTTTATTGATAGAATGCTTGATGGGATTATAAATAGATCAATACCAACGCGTTACATGAGCGACCTCCAGGAATATCGTTAAGCGGTAAAATATGAAAAGATTATGTCAATATACATGCTTATGTCTACCTATATATTATCTATTTTATGAAGAATAGGTCATAGTACGCCTCTCTTTGGTTTGCACTCGATACATTTGTGTCACGATATGTTTAACTTTGTATGATTTAGTCTAAACTTGAAGGTGAAATATATATGAGTATGTCATAACGTCAAGAGAATTACATTTTTATTAAAATGATCATTTGTCATTTCATTGTTTTTTTTTCATAAAAAATATGAGGGAGACTATATACAACCCGTAACTCAAACTGAAAATTGAATATGATCATTGTTGAATATCGCAGCTGCTGATAACTAATTAACTTGTAAGGAATATTCGGGAAAAAATATACAGGAAGAAGTAAAATGTGTCTCTAAACTCTAAGGAAGTACTGACATCTTAAAAATGGACCAAACAATCAACAAAACACGTTTCATGTGGTTTGATTCTTTTCCAATTTAAGGGTTTTGACGTAAACATCATATATCTAACTTTAATTCACCAAAATCGACCTAGATATCACTGAAGTTATATACAGGGTGTTCCTTGATGATATGCGAATATTTAAGGGTGTGAATCTACATGAAAAATTAATGTTAGTTCACTTTATAAACTATGGTCCAAAAATGTTTCCTTACAAAAACTCGGGGTATGTTTTAGGAAAAAATGGAAATTAATTAATATTCTCAGAACCGCTTCAGATATCTCACTGATATTTACTACCTAGTGAAAGTTAATAAAGTTGCATCTTTTTCAATGCTAAAATAATTTTTAGCTTTAACAGTGGCGTGCGTACGGGTATTGACTTCGATATTTTTTGCCAAATAAAAATTATTTTTGATTCCCCGTTCAATTTAAAACAAATGATCTTTCTCGAATTGTTTTCCTTCGATGCGAAATTTTTGAGTAAAAAATAAAAACAGTTCTATTGTCTAACTTGCAAAATTATTATTAATTCAATTGGAAAAATTAAACACATTACGGGTAATGAACAACAAGAAATGACAACATAAACATAACATTAAAACCAACGAAATGATTAAAAAAATTGTTGAAAATGCCCCCCTCACTTAGAATGCTTCCACCCTCCTCATGGAATTACGCACTCGTTGAAATATCCCTGGAGTGTTTTTTATTCTATCACAAGCTGCAACTATTCCTTTTCTTAATTCCTCTACAGTGTTAATGGGACTTCTGTCTTAACACAGCCCCACAAAAAGAAATCTAAACTGTTGAGGTCTGGGGGAAATAATTACGAACCGCTACACTGAAATGCGCTGGTGCACCATCATGCATGTACCACATATTGTTTCTTATTACTAACGGAACATCATCAAGCAGCAAAGGCAACTGTTGTTGAAGAAAATTGAGGTAAGTCTGTCCGTCAAGTCGTCCCGGCAAGAAGAATGGACCAATAAAGTGGTTGTCAATAATTCCTGCCCATACGTTAACCGAAAATTGGTGTTGGAAATCGGTTTCGGTTACGGCATAGGGATTTTCTTCTGCCCACAAATGATTATTGTGGAAATTCTGAATGGCATTTCGAGAAAAATTAACTTCGTCCGTGAACAGAATCATTGATTCAAATTGCGGGATTTGTGTAATGTTTTGAAGATACCACTGACAAAAGGTCACACGCATTGGAAAATCAATGGGAGGTAATGCCTGTACTCTTAAAATATGGTAAGAATATAACAAAAAAACCACTAAAATTCTCCAAACAATTTAATGGCAAAAAAACGACGATGAATATTAGAAAAGGTTCGACTATCTGGCAAAGCACGATCGGGATATCTCTGGTGATAAATCCGTCTGGCTTGCTCACCATTACCGTCGGCAAGGCCATATACGTAATGCATTTCCACCATTTATGCATTTGAATAATTCACCATTATTAAGATTGTAAAAACTAAATAATGAAAAAGATGTCACAGCGAATAGACTTGAATAACAGAGACTTGTCAGATGTCAAATGCCAGTGACATATTTCAGAGCATCTAGTTATTTATTGCTAAATTGCATTCTTCAACTATTACACTAATTTTCTCGGACAATGGAACGGTTTTTACTTTTTACTCAAAAATGGCGCATCGAAAGAAAACAATTCAAGAGAGATCATTGTTTTAAATTGAACGGGGAATTCAAAAATAATTTTTATTTGGCAAAAAACCATTTTCTCAAAAAATATCGAAGTCAATACCCGTGTTCACGCCACTGTTAAGCTAAAAATTATTTTTGCATTGAAAAATATGCAACTTTATTGACTTTCACTACGTACTAAATATCAGTGAAATATCTGAAGCGGTTCTGAAAATATTAATTAATTTCCATTTTTTTCCTAAAACTTCAACAGTTTTTCTAAGGAAACATTTTTGGACTGTTTATAAAGCAAACTATCATTAATTTTTCATGTACATTCACACCCTTAAATATTCGCATATCATTAAGGAACACCCAGTATATAACTTCAGTGATATCTAGGTCGATTTTGATGAATTAGAGTTAGATATATGATGTGGTTACGTCAAAACCCTTAAATTGGAAAAGTATCAAACCACATAAAACGTGTTTTGTTGATTGTGTGGTCCATTTTTAAGATGTCAATACTTCCTTAGAGTTTAGAGACACATTTTACTTCTTCCTTTATATTTTTTCCCGAATATTCCTTACAAGTTAATTAGTTACCAGTAGCTGCGATATTCAAAAATGATCATATTCAATTTTCAGTTTTATGAAATAACTCCTTAATGACTTGTTTAAATTGAACGAAACTTCAAAGGAAAACAATTCGATTTGTTTCTGTCAAAATGCACAACATAAGACTCACATATGAGAATTCTCGAACCACCGTCGGTTGCAAGTTTTTGTCAGATACGTTTTGGCGCCAGGGGGCATCAAACAAGCTGAATAGTTGGCATTAGAAATATATAGTTCAGGAAATATTGAGGTGGTACAACTTGAAGACCGTGTACAACATACCCGACTTTATATATATATAATATACGTTGATAAACACGTGGACCGACAAAATGTTTTCTTTTAGGTATGTAATTTTAGATGGATTTTTGCGATTACATAATATATAGACTTTGTCTATGCGCAAACAAAATGCGGTGGCCAAAAAAGAGATTTTGAGTTATGTACCTAGCTATAGAGCTTTCGACCATGGGGTTCCAGAAAATACTTTTATTGTAATAAATCGAAAATGCTATTCAAAAGTAAACGATATCACTTTCTCTTAACAATTCATTCTTCTTCTATCATTCTTTTCCAGCCTTAAGTGAACTTAATAAAAAGTCCGAATTTTCTGATTATTTTTTACTCAACAGATCTGGCACATGATTATATTGCACGCCCCCGGTATTCATACTTTGTTATTATATGCACATTCACCGTTTTTTAAAACCGTGCGTATCCAGTAGTGTCTGAATACTAAGGAAAACACTGATATTGTGTTGTATTATACAACTTTTATCACAACAACACAATAATATTATATTAAGCAACAGAAAAGATATTTTTTTAGCTGTTTATATGGTTTTGTGTAGCTATTACTTAGTTAAAAATGGCGAATTCACAATTTTTAGTATAGCTTATTTGGGGTAACAAAGTTTGTTCACAAAGGAGGTATATTGGAATTATTAAAAAAGAGGTATTGAAAAGAAATACAATCGTGTCACCTAGGACACTTTTACCTCTTTTGTAACCTGTTTTAGCAGTTAGGATAGGGGAAACCAGGGATCTGTTTATGTATGGTTATTTTCTCTTCAAAACTAACCATTCGTTATTTTTTTATATATTTATAATGCAATTTATGGAGGCAGGACAACTGAAGAAAGTCGAAATTCTTAAAAACCGATCATTTTCTAAATGCCAAGTTGCTTAGCAAGAACATGTTATCTATACATAACAGTTCATTTTACAGGTCATCTTTCTTTTGCAGAGTTACCGAGGACGAAAACCTACCGTAGCCCCATTGGGTGGTGGCGGCAATACGATAGGAGCACCAGAAAACAGTGGTACTTCCACGCTAGTACCTCAGGCTCAATCCGTCAGACCTAGTCCTCAATCGTTACCAGTGCAGCAACCCATGCCTGTCCAACAGCAACCAATGGTGAGCATATTGCCACATAAAGATGGAATCATATTTTAAATATTTCTGTGAAGATATGGTGCAATTACTTTCAACATCATCAAAGCTAACAGTCTGCCGCAGTCTGTGTTTTTCTCAAAGAAAAGGGGATCTCAAGTTTCGTCGAGATATCCACCAGTAAACCACTTTTGCCTAAAATATGATCTTAGCTATACAGAATGCTTACTACCTTTATCGGCAATCTTTTTTTTAGTAAGGAAGTTTTTTGCTTATATATATATATATATATGTATATATAATTCAGATTGGAAAAATCGTTTTGAAGACATTCTGTAACTGTAAGAAAAACATTTAACTAACGTGTAACGAATAATTTTTCGATATCGTCAGAAAGATTTAACAAGAAAAGTCAACTTTAAAGTACTAAAATACTGTTTTTTTAGACTGAATTCATTCATATATTTATAATATTATTATGTGTTGAAAATAAGCATACATCACACAATAGAGTAAAGTTTATTTTGCAGAACAAACATGTTTTACGGAAGGCCAATGTGTCATTTTCAATGTTTTTGGCATTATTGCTTCAAAAACTTGAAATAATATGTAAGAATAACTCGCCAAGTAGCAACATTTCTGAGATTTTGACCTTCAAGTTAGATGAAATATGAGGATTTTCTGAGTTATACGTGCTATAACTCTAAGCAGCAGAACAAGTCTGAATCAGTCTGAATTTTACGAGTTCCGCGTTTGATTTCATAGCTTCCATGCACATCCCCTATTAAACCACGATATTAAACATTTCAGAAAAAAGTTGTACGGACAGATTTTATAACAAATATATTTTCGAGGGTAAATAAACTTCTTATATATTATCAAGACTATAAAGTACTAGTGAAACTGATTTAGGGAAATATTGTAAAGCATAAAAATACCTTCAAAATGAGAGCTTATTGTTCAATTTGCTGTAGCAGTTAACTTTTTGTTAAAAAAAATTTCAAATTCAACCAAAGTGTAAGCCATTTGCGTCACTTGCCATCTAAGAAAACGTTTTTAAGAATGCTGTACAATTTCTGAAATTTCATGACTGCCACCAGATTAACCAGGTTAAGTCAAAGGTCAGTTTTTCATGAATTTCTCAGCGACGTAGCTGCTGCAGCAAATTGAACATATGAGACCTCATTTTAAGGTCTTTTCATCCTCAACAGCTCTTGTGTAGATTACTTAAAACAATACTTCATAGTCTTTTACGCAAACACCTATATGGGCGTTTAATAAAAAAAGGTTATCCAGCAAAAATGTTTATCTCTAGCCGATAGACCTTTTCAGTTATTTCCAAGAATATTATTGATCATCAAACTTCTCGGTCCAATATCGCATCGACGTTGGGGATGTCTATGTTTTCTACTGTATCCACATAGTGCGATTTTTTTTGCACATTATTTTGTCTTTGAAGACCGTAAGAACGTTTTTTATCTCGTTGGCCAGATTTTATATAATTCAATGCAAAATCAGCAATGCAAATTCGAACTCTGATTAGTGAGAGCAGATGGAGGAGAATAAAACGAAGAGGCCCATGGAGATCGAATTCATTATGAAAACGTTTTTTTCTTTTACTGGACATCGAATAGCTTCTCCAGCTTAGTTTATGCTGATCGTTATGTAAAAAAGCGACCCTCTTCCTGTTGCGTATTAAAATACCATAACATGAACTGCCTATACCCATATCGCAACAAAATCGGCCGTGTAAGGTGTTAATCGTAGGGTCACTTGACAGCCAGGGGATCCGAAGAAAATCTTGAGGTTGGGGTGAATCCGGCGGGCGGCAATTCGGTATCAGTTGGGAGAGGGTGTGACGGGCGCCCCAAGGGGGGAGCATTGGCCGTCGCCTGCCTGCAGTGAGTCGGGGGGTGGCGACCTGCCTCAACGGTGCCGGATGGAGGGTTAGAAAATTGCTGCTGTGGGGACCCGAAGGGTCTTCGGTCTTCACACGACGACCATCTCCCCCCACGATTTCCGTGATAATAACACGCCTCTTTTCATTATCAAGGTTAAAGTGAGATTCAATGTGCCTCGTAGGATGAATTTCGTAACTGACCGAATGTTAGACTTTTAGGAGCTTGTTGCTGGTGCTAAAAGAACCACTACTTGCAAAACGACGATTTTTTCTAGTAATATCTTTTTTTAATATCAAGAGTAAAGCAGTCATGTTCCCCCATAGGATGAATTGCGTAACTGCCGAAGCTGACCCATTTTTTGCTTTTAAAAGCATGTAACTCATATTAAAAAAATGGCGTGAAGTAGGCTGACTCTGCACTTCCCAGGCAACGCTATCATCAGCTGATAAAGGATCATTATTATAAGAAACACAGTTAACTATGAACAGGCCCATACAATTAGTATGAAAGTCCCACCAATTTGACAACGCTGCGATCTACAAACTTCTTCCCTGCTCTTGCTGACAGTATAGACTGTACGGCAACGTCAGCCATGCTGGGCTGGCTAGCTTGAGCAGTGTGGTGGAGAAAGATTAGGCGGCAGTCCCGGAAAGGATTTTTTGGGCACCGGAAGTCGTAGTGTACGGCAAATGCGACATAGACCCGACCATCCGTTAGATATTTACCCAAGTCTTAAGAGGAGGTGTACAGGGAAATCTATGATGTATTGTGTGGAAATCTCATGCAAATCAGAGCAGTACTTCTCAAGTTATAGACGGGCGACGCGTTTGCGAACAGACTGATGGAAATGAGTGACACAATTTTTCGTAACGTACATATCATATAACATCCAAGAAACATAATATTTTATTTTATTTATTTAATTTTCGCAATTTCAGTACTTCCTCGCCAGTAGGCGTGGGAAGTAAACATAGAGATTGACTTTCACACATCTCAAATCACGTAAATATACATATTCCGAACATCTAAAGTATAATTTTGAAGCTGTAGTAAATCAACTAGTGTATTCAAAATCTATAAATAATCAAGTTTTAGAGCTTGCTCAGTCTGCAAAAATTCTTGGAGTAGTTGTTGACACTGAAATGAGGTTTGTTGAACATGTGAAGATACTTATTATTAGTCTAATTATATTAGCAAATTTCCCCGAAATAATTGTAAAGTCAGTTTTTTTTTGGTGCAAGTTGTTCAAGGGGGCATTTAAAACATGGTCGCATAAAATGGGTACACCAATTTTTGTGGGAAAACTTTTTATTTGACAACACAGAATGAGAAAACGTGTTTTTTGTTTTTTGTAATTTAATCGAAAGTCTTGACAGGAACGAAAAATCTTATATGAACAGTTTTTTCGTTCCTGCCAACCTTCAATTGAATTCCAAAAAGCACGTTTTCTCATTATTTGTTGTCGAATAAAAAGTTTACTACTTCGACAATTACAAAGCCTAAAAAATTGAATTTTTGGAAAAAACGCCGCATTTGGGTTACTCTGTATCATAGAAGCTAGCAGCGAAAGTGTTAAACGAAGTTTCTCATATAACTTAGCTACCAGATATAATCCAATACTCATATTCCTCAACTTTGACTATCGATAGCTTAAAAACTGTCTGTTATCGAACTTGGGGCCTTTTAATCCGAAGGCCATAAACATATTACAAATCAGCCAATTGCCTTATGTTTTGTACCGTATTATTTGCGATTAGTGATACCTGCAGCTTGGAAAATGTCGAAAAGCAGAGTTGAATCTTTTGACGCCGCACATCGCCTTTTTTCCACGACTTGCTTTCTGTATTTTTCGGTTCCCGACTTCCGGTCTCAAATTCCTGGTAACAAGTTGAACTTTAGAACTTGACTTTTTTGTTATTTATGAATGTACCTTTAGTCGTAAGAATGTCGTTCATTAATCATACTGTATAATAATTTTTATTTCAGGGTCCGATGCCTTTTTACGCAGATCCGAATAGATTTACTACCCCAGTTTGGCAGACCGACCCATCTCAAGGTAAATGATCAGTTTCTTAACCGTATCTAATCGGCTTTTAAAATTCGGATACATTTTATATCTAACATGTGGTTGTAACTCTAACGTAAAGAATATAATATTTCACTCACAAATTTGATTTTTTTTATCAAACTTCACAGAAAAATATATCATACATGAAAATGAAATATGTATATGTAAATTAATAAATATACTTTTCAGGATGGACGCAGAGCCAGTTCATCCAGCAAATCCCAGCAGCGGCCAGTCAACCAATAGAAGCCTACCAGCAATACCCGAACGGTATATACCAAGCTACCTACCAGCAGCCAGCTTTCGAAACCAACACTTTTTATACAACTGGACCAGTACAGGTGCTGACCAATCCACGTCCGCCCAGCACCCCAAATTCACAGGTAGATGTCGATTAAAAACAATAGCCACAAATAAGTCAAAAAAATTAAAGTACAAATCAAATATTTACTGCGTGGTCTAAGAGCCGTTTTACACACAAGAGAGTTACTTCGAAAATTATGGACATGATTATGCCGAAAATGTTTGCTGTCGTATTACACGTAAAATAATTCTTATGAAATTTTTCATGGTAAAAATATAAAACCCGTTCTATAGAATATGCGCGAGAATCGGCGCAGAGGGTTATTTCCGTGCATGTCAATATCAACTGACAACGTCAACAACATAACCTCACGTAACATTTGTGGGTGTGGTCCTGTTCGAGTCGTACGAAGGAGCGTTTATTGTTATTGTTTATTCATAATGTCGTGGAATCGGGAAGAAGCGAAGAAGTTACACTGTTGTTGGAGGAGTACCAAAAATGGCCAAACCTGTACAAGGTGAAGTCATCCAATTACAAAAACAGAAATTTGCGGCGTCAGGCGCTGGATGCGATAGTCCAAGCATTGAGTAGTTTTATAATATTAACCAAGATCTCGATTTCAAAAATAAATTTAAATCAACGATGTCTGTTGTCTTTCCGATTATATTTGACGTCATACCCGTTAAGGTTATGTCCACTCGAAAACATTACTCTAATGCGCAGGCGTATCATATGAATTACTCCGAAATTTTGTTTACTTGTGTCATACAGGTTGTAGAGAAAAATCTTCAATATTGTTTCCATGCAAATTTTCGGCATAATTATGACCATAATTTTCGGAGTAATTCTCTTGTGTGTAAAACGGCTCTAAGATTCAAATATGTATAGATTTTCATTTTAAAAGAAAAACTGCGCGAATGAATGTGTTGCCGTATCGTTGTCTTGTGTAGTAAGGCGGGAATACATTATTGCTACGTCACGTGAACGCATGAGCTATAACGAAAACTTGCAAAAAGTAGATCCCGCTCACGCAAACAAAGCTCAGCCATCCATACTACTGTCATCTGTCAGTCCATCTATTTAGATTCTGATGCGCGAGTTTGCCTGACAGCTCATGTGCTTACGTCACCCCACTTAACGTCTATAAGTATTTTTGTTATTGTTGTTTAAAATTATCACAAGCCCATTTTTCATAGACAGTTTCAATCAACAGTTAAATTAGTCGTTGTCGTTTTTTACCCGACATCAAAGTAGCTCCTCATAATGCTTATAAGACGCGTAGAAAATTTTTTAGGGCCGCATCGTCAGTCGTTCCTACAATTGTAGGACGCCTTTGTGGCTTCCTTGATTGTTTCTACTGTTGCGTGTCAGCGCTCTATTTTGAGGTTATGTTGCAAATATCTCTGTTTGCATCAAATTGTTTATGCTTTTGATTTATATCATCTGTTTCATCAGCCTGAAATTAAAACAAAAACATAACCAAAAGGAGAGAGCTGACGCTGACACCAAACAATTGTAGGAACGACTGACGATACGGTCCTTAGTTTCAAATTGTTGCTCAATCATGTGCCCTTCAAGCTACTGAACAGATTTTCTTTTATCAGAGTTAAGAAAATTCCCAATGAAGTTACTTTCTGGTTCATTCGTTGGAGACCCAAAATATTTGTCTTACAGACAAATACAGATAACACTATTGATTAAAGTATTTTTTTACCTGAAGATGTACTATTTATTGTATTCGGCGTCCTAAAAATTATCCAACATGAAATGAGAAATCCTGAGGTCACCTTTGAGAATTTGTCACAGCTGTTTCTCCTCTCTTAGAAATCTACTCTAAAAAGATTAGTGTCGCATAGAAGGCGCTGAAGCCGACTATATAAGCATATACAGTAGCGGATAAAAGTTTGGAAACATTCTTAGTAATTTTTGAGAAGTGCGCTAATTTTTTATTCTTTATTATTAAGGACTATTTTTTTTTCTCTTTTAGTTTGCTTATAGTCTTGAGGTTACAAAGGGCAATTTGTGTTTGCTGTGGTACTACAGACTACCATTAAAATACCTACATATTATGTTTTGACCAAAAAATGAAAGGACAAAAGTATGGAAACATATTTTTTATTACAAAATTAAATACTATAACTCTACAAAGAGATTCAAAAAATACTGTTTAGCCTTTAGCATTCAACACTGCCTGACATCTGCTGCTCATAGAAGACACCAATTTTTTACAGACGCCTGTTGGGATATTTTGCCAAATATTTTTTACATAATCAAATAAATCGTTCCTATTTTTTTAAGTTTTTCTTGTCAGTTGCCTTCTAACATGCTCCCAGAGATGTTCTATAGGCTTTAGGTTCGAGGATTGCGAAGGCCATGTAAAAACATTAACAGTTTTTAGCCTCAACCAGTCTTTTACGAATTTCGAAGTATGTTTGGGGTCATTATCTTGCTGGAATGTTCATCGTAAAGGCATTTCTTCTTCAGCTAAAGGGAGAATGTGTTTGTTCACTAAGAATATCTTTGTGAAGTTTTTGATCAATTTTCCCAACAATTTTAACAATCGGACCCTTTCCAGAGCTAGAAAAACAGCCCCAAACCATGATGTTGCCTCCACCGTGCTTAACCGTTGTCAACTGATACCTTTTGTCGTACTTTTTCGTATTGGATGTCTCACATATGCCGTACCGTCAGATCCAAATAAGTTAAATTTGCTTTCATCGCTCCATAAAACTGTATTCCATTGTCGTTCTGTCAAAGTTAGATGAGTTTTAGCAAATTGAAGCCGAGCAATACGATTTTTTTTTCAAATGAGAGGCTTTTCCACTGGACGCCTACCAAAAAGCCCAAAATCCACCAAGCGTCTCTGCACTGTTCTGAGAAAGATTCTCGGCACCCTCTTCTACGATTCTTTTGAAAATCTGTGTGGCTGGCATTCAAGGATCTTCATGAGACAAACGTTTAATGTAGCGATCCAAAACATAATCGTTTTTTTCGGTCTTCCGCACCAATGATTTTCGAAATCGTTCCTTTGTTCATTTTAAATCATTGAGAAATGTCAACATTTCTGACACCACTTCTAATTAATTCAATTACTTTGTCTCTTAAATCTTTTGAAAATTCTTCTACTTTTGCCATTCTCACATTAATATTTATCGCACGCAATATCAGACAATCGCAGAATGAATAAATATGGCAAAACTGAAATGTTTCCATACTTTTGTCAATACAAAAACTGGTATTTGAAAAAACACTTTTTTATTTTCAGAAAATTTGAATATTGATAAGATAAATCTTGTATTACTACGGGAGCCAAAGGCAGACTTTAATATTTATATTATCTGTTCCTTCACAATTGTAATTTAGATATATGAAATAGTTAATAATAATGTAATATTTGTTTCCAAACTTTTTTCCGATACTGTAGTTGGCAACATCTATGAGACTTTGAATATTTTCAAAGTAGATAATTTATTCGCCATCTTGAGGTAGAATATCTTAATCATTGATAATACCCATCCTTTGGGGTAGGGGGCTAAAACTAAAGTTAGAATTTTGTTACGGTTCTTGCAAAAATTAAATACTTATTACGATATTCAGTTGAATTATTTATGAGATTCAGAATCCCTCATAAATCATTCCGGGTCACGTTGTCAAAAACACAAATGTCTACTATTTTGAATGAAAGGTTAGTAAGAATTATATTATATTCTCAGGTGCAGCAGTTGGGTCCACCCCGGCCAAATTCCAACTACTCCCACACTCCTAGTCCCAGTCCTGCTCAACAGCAGCAACAGAACAATAACAGCCGCCAATACCAAGATTACAATATATCTCAGCAGCAAATTACTCAGCAACAACAGAACGACTCGTCGCAAGCCAATTCTCGTCCAGCCTCTGTGAATAATGGCAATCCTCCTACCCCAAATTCAAACTACCAGGCGCAGCAACCGCAAACGCCATCTCAACAACAACAGCAGTCTCCGCAACAGCAGCAGCAACAACAACAGTCTCAAATGTCCAATAGCGCCTTTACCACAATTGCGAATTTTAGTCCGAACTCTTCGGCGAGTTACGCAACTACGGGGTCGGGAAACGCACAGCCTGGGTAAGTAGGATGCTTCTAAACCTTAACATTGAAATAACGGAAATAGAATATTTGTTCAAACACTAAAGTACTCCACACGATTTGATAGGGAATGCTTAGCGTCAAAATTATTGAAAACTATTTGAAAATATTGTCCAACTTATTTCGATCAAAAGTTCTGTAGATCAAAATAGTTATTTGTATTAAAGGAGCAAAGTACTGCCGTGCTTAGCGGTAACACCGCAGCTACAAAAAATATCGCATGGAGGAAAACATGTTTTTTCTTTTTTTCAGAGCCGTAAGAGAGTTCAAATACTTTCGCTGCCTTCTATTGTCATAACCAAGTATATTCAATTGAGTCACAGGTAGCTTGAGATTAATGCGGTACTGCGTTTTTGCTAAGTGTTTCTGCTAATTACTTTCCAATAATTTGTGTCAGATAGAATTATAGTCTCGATATATTTAAAAACAGACTTTTTATTTTGATTCTCTTACAAAGTAAAAATAAAAATACAAATATTCATAATGATATGCGCTAAATACCAAAGAGCAACACTAACTAGAATCAGTTCTAGCAGGTATATTTCGCCAAAAATCTTTTCTGTTTTCAGGCATTATTGTATTTAACACTTTTAAAATGTGTTCCTTTTTTTCTGAAGGAAAACCGCGAGGCTTATGTAACGTCTCCGGCAATTTCATACCATTGGGCTTGGTTGCCTTAAACTGTAGAAAATCTAAACAATTATTCGGTTCCCATCCCGAATGTGAGGTTTTGAGAAGATAATATTGCCCCCTGCGAGCGGTAATCTGAACAATGTCTTTGAGATAAATTCGATTCATTTGTTTCTTTAATTTTTGTTGCGAAACGAAAGATTTGAAAGAATAGAAATCTGAAAAAGACATTTTTTTGATTTCTACTGCTCCCTTATTTGCTTGGGATACAGCATTAACAAAATCTGGAAAATCAAACGTTTTTCCTTTAAGGACAGCTCCACTTGATGATGAAAATGATCTGCTGACATATATGTATGTCCTGGTTCAAAATAATTAATGACAATTTCTTCAGCACTTATTTCACTTGAGGTTGAGAAATGAGAAGTAATCCATTATCCCTACTAATATTATAAATAAGAAGGTGTGATTCTTTGTTATTCGATCACGCCAAAATGGCTGAACGGATGTGGATGAGATTGGTACAGAGATTATAGTCTGAAATATCTATTTCACGGGCTTTAGCCCAAAGGGCTTAATGGAATTTGGCATGAGGTGTCTGGCGCGGAAGCGCTCAGTCACTGGTCCGACCGAAATGAGGAAGAGCATATAAATAGGGCATTTGCATCGTGCATTTTATGCTTTTTGAAATTCGTTTTCTTAGCGTGGTAGTCTTGATTTAGATTTTGGGTTACGATATGTTGAGATATGCCACACAGGCTGTGAGATACTTCACGTATTATTTATTGTGATTCTGATTACACATTAATATTAATTTCTTGTTGCATTAAAATGTTGTATAAAACATGTCAACTGCCAAAGTAACTATTGCATTACTTTGAATATTGTATTTCTTTCTCAGAAACCAATCTCTTTATTCTCTAATAATTTTTATCCAAAAAGTGTGAGGATTAAAGACTTGATATCACGTTTCAGGTATCCACAAGTGAACAGCAACAGTCCGCAGCTAGCTTCACACAGCTCTAGTGGTTACTCAGGCCAGGAACAGTTCAGCGGACAGGAGAATACTGATTGGCGCAATGAAAGGCAAATCATGTGGGACGAACCCAAAAACGAACAGCAAAATCAACAATATGAAACCAGGATTCAGGATTCCAATCAACCCGAGTTGAAGAATAGTGAACAACCCGAAAGCCGGACGTTCTCTCAGGCCGATAAAGTCAATTTAAACACTCGTATAAAAACGATGATATTAAATAAACAGCAAGAAAACAAAGACGAGGCTAAGCAAGTAGAGCAAAACAGTACCGGTCATTTTTTATGGTATAGCCACCATCACCACTTAACAGATAGATTAAGTGATGATGGTGGCACCCAAAACCCTAAACTACCCAGACTTGACAAAATTCCATCCATCAACGGGCACCACAGACATTTTGAATACAACCCTGACCATGTGAAACAAGAATATATAACTAATCGTAATATGAATGGATTCATCCCACCAATGCATTACTCTAATCTCAGTACAACTCAAAATGTTGGTAACTATGGTGATCACGATGTAAAGAATGAATGCAAGGAACAGCCTCCAGAAATAAAGACATGTGATCCTAAAAGCAATATGAACTACGCTGTGAATGATAGGCCTTTGCTAACTGATAAACCAACTCCGTCTTCGAATGTCCACTCGTTCAATGAAATCCCTACAGGATCATGGCCAAAACTTTTCCCTTACCCGATGTCAGAATCTCTAATGACGAGTGCGTTTCAACCCAACGATATCCCGATGCTAACGGAGAAACTGTCAAAAAAGCAAATGGGGATGGAAATTCCAAGTTGCACGTGTTTTCCACCGAATCAAGTACCGCCTGAGCCAGGTACTTACTATACGCATTTGGGATGTGCAAACGATCTGAAGAGTTTGAGATACGATCTGGAATGTCGTACTGGAGTACTTGGAAAGGCAATTAGAATTGAAAAGATCAAATATACTGGCAAGGAAGGAAAAACTGCACAAGGATGTCCTATTGCGAAATGGGTAAGTATGGTCGTATTTTGTATTGATTGATTTTGGAATAATAATAATCATCAAACAACCTAACTATCATACTAACAGATTTTTGGAATTACATAGTTTATCTATTTGTACAAGGTGTTCTGAAAGTTGGGACTTTCGTTGTTAGAATCAACTATTTTTAAAGCTTACTCTTCATATAAGAAATTTGAAAAGTGGCCCTGCTAAATGTTACTTCATTACACTAGTGTTCAGAGATATCGCCGTTAGTTTCAGAAACAACTTTGTTAACTTCTTTCTCGATTTACAACATTCTGTCTTAAATATTCTATTGTTCTCACCTCAACATTCTTACAGAGGGCCTTTATACGAGATAACCAAACCTACTCGAAACGAGATTGAATATACTAGAAGCATGAGCAACTTAAAGACACTCGCCGTAAACATCGAATCGACAATACGAGTTATGGAAAAAAAAGACGGTTTTTCTACTTGGCGTGCGGAGCCTGGACGTCGAATCATGACATCTATTCCTTCCAAACATATTTTTTAACAAATCCATGAAGTATATTAGCTATGACAGAGGGGTTATTATTGTCTTGTCCTTTCTGAATAGAGGTTATGTTCAAAGTTACATCTACACCCTATTTCACGAGTATCCATCACACTGAGGTGAACGGCTGATCAGCAAGTGACATTTTTGTGTTACTCTGCAACGTTGGCAATAATGAATCGGGTATAAGATTTTTTTTAAATAATAAATATATTCACTTACCTTCAAAGCCACATCACAGAAAAAATAGAAATGACGCATCAGACACAAAACATTTTCGCAGTGACGTACATCTAAGCGCTGATTTGTAATTTATATTTGACGTCGCAAAATAAATTGCTATAAAATTTAAGTGACTGGAAATAAAAAGTAATGTAAAATGTAATAACCTTTTCACGTTTCATAAGTATTCCTGTATGTAGCCAATTTTCTCACCTGTTGTAATATTCTTCACCAACCAGGAATTTTCTTTTTTCATCTCTTTTTTGGAATTCAGTAGTCTTTCGCTTTTTTTTCACTACCTTTGATACATACTGTTCATATGATAAATTTGAAAAACCGCCCTGCTAGATGTTACTTATTACACTACTGTTCCACGATGTCGCCGTTGGATTCAGAAACTTTTTGCTCGATTTACAACATTCAATCTTAAATATTTTACTGTACTCAGCTCAACATTCTTACAGACGGCCTACATCCAGGAAAACGCTTCGAATCATTTCTTCTCTTCCTTTGCAAGGCCGAACTTATAGTCGCGTTTTTTAACCTAATAATTCTGCTATCTAATGTATGTATAATGTAGAGTGGGAAAGTTCACGTTTCAAATTTGAATACGCGACAACCGTATACGCGAGGAAGTGGGGAGAGATCTTGATCGACGCATTCGGCGTGCGGGTTAAATAGTCACAATGGAACGTTGAACCGGAGCGCAACGTGCTTTTACTATCGAGGCTTACTTGAAGAGTGGAGATTCATATGTAGCTGCCATTCGGAAATTTTGTATACGATACAAGAAAATGTGCGACGAGGCCCATTTTCACTTAGACGGTTATATGAATAAGCAAAAATGCAGATATTGGGCACCAACGAACCCAAAAGAGAAACATCAACAACAGCTGCATAGTCCAAAGGTGACTGTTTGGTGCACCATATCATCTAGCGGTATTATTGGGCCGTATTTCTTTGAAGATGAAAACGGTCATGCATTGATAGTCAATTCCGAGCGATACAAGTACATGATTTTACACTTTTTTTGTTCCTATTGTAAGAACAGAACGTCGATTTAACAGAAACACATGGTTTGAACAGGATGGGGCGACTGCCCATACTTCCAGAGAATCGATGGACATGGTGAAAGCACTTTTTCCTCAAAAAGTTATATCATAGTTTGGAGACGTTCACTGGCCTCCTAGGCCACCCGCCCTCACGCCATGGGATTATTTTTTGTGGGGTTATTTATTTAAAGCCAAAAGTGTATTCCAATAATCCACGAACACTGGATGAGCTTAAAGATAACATTCGACGAGAAATAAACAACATCACGCCGGAACTATGCAAGAGAGTATTTCAGATTTGCGCGATTTCCGGAGGGTTAGCAAACATTTGGACGGAATGATATTTAAGAAATAAAACCCGCTGAATGTACGAATATGTTGATAGTAATAAATATTTTCTTTTCATTAAGTTTGTATTTTTCTTTCTTAAATCAAAACGTGAACTTTCCCACTGGACAGCCTACCCTATATTACTATAAAAAATTGCTTATTTTTAAAACTGTACGGTGTGTAAAGAAAAGTTACACCTTCAAGTACACCCTGTAATTAAATTTTTGGCTCCGTCAGTCTAATTTGGTTCTGTTTGATTCTGTGAAAAGTTATCAGTAGCCAAATTCATATTCTATTTTTTAACGTGTCCATTTGGTGTGTTATTTTTTCTGTTAGTATGCCATCTTAGAAATACGTTTTCAATGAATATATTGTTCCACTGGTAGAGATAATCATTTTTGTCTTATTTCAATGCAGTTGGATTTCAACATAATTTTATTGAATCCATCGATTCAAAACCAGTTTTTTTTGTAGGTGATACGCAGACAAAATTTGGACGAAAAATACCTGGTGCTAGTGAAACAACGCAAAGGACATGTTTGCTACTCAGCATTCATAGTAGTCTGCATGGTGGTTTGGGATGGTGTCGAGGGAAGCAACGCAGATGATCTGTACACCATGCTCACCGAAAAACTTAACAAATATGGCGTGTCAACTAAACGCAGATGTGCTACAAACGAACCAAGGACATGTGCTTGTCAAGGGATTGATGAAAACACCTGCGGAGCCAGCTTCTCTTTTGGATGCTCCTGGTCTATGTACTACAACGGGTGCAAGTTCACCAGATCTAAAGAAGTTAGAAAGTTTCGTTTGACAGAAAAAAGCGAAGAAACGGTAGTTGAAGATAAGCTTCAAAATTTAGCAGATCTCATAAGTCCGCTATACAAATCCCTCGCTCCCAGATCCTTTCAAAATCAAGTGCACTTTGAAGGCATTGCTCCTCAATGTAGACTGGGAATGAAGCCTGGTAGACCGTTTTCTGGGGTTACAGCTTGCGTGGATTTTTGTGCGCATTCTCACAAGGATCTGCATAATATGACCAATGGATGTACAGTTGTCGTTAGTTTAACTAAACATAGAGGTTTGTCTAAACCTGAAGATGAACAGTTACATGTCTTGCCGCTCTACATTGCTGATGATACAGATGAGTTTGGATCCAAAGAGAATCAAGAATTGAAGGTGAAAAATGGGTGCATCGAGGTTCTACAAAAGTAAGTTGAAACACATGATTTCCTTGTAACTTAAGGTTTATCACTAGGAAGCTATTGGACAATTGATAATTATAAAAAATCCGTTATTATCAAAATATGATCACATTTTTTAAGGTAGTCGGCCGTTGCGGACGAGAGAGGAGATTTGTGTCGCGCGAGAATGTTAATCAACGGCATTGGACAATAAAGCCAGAAAGAGACAGCTGTATGTCAAACATTGTCGAGTGACATACAGGTAATTGCGCGTAAGTCGCTTCCCTTCCCCTCAATGGGAGTGCGCGACCACTTTAAGGGCTCGCGCAGACAGACAACCGTTCAGCGTTCAAGCCGCGTTCTTCCGGTCAATTCTTCTTACGAGTTCTGACACAGTCATGAGGCAGTCACGAACACTGCGTTCCATTTTAAGATTACTTGTAGGTGGAACATGTACATATATGTCGATAGTTCGTCTTCAGAAGACGAAGCATTGCTTTTGAGGAGTTTGGAAGAATCTAATAAGAAAAAAATATATGCGTGCATCCGATCAATTGTAAGAGAGATGATAAAGAAGAGCTCAGTGTTCTTTTTCCTGCATTGCTTGAAGATGAAGAGCGATTTTTTATTTACTTCCGAATGTCATTGAGTAGTTTTAATGAATTGCATGATTATATAAAGGAAATAGAGAAACAATAGACCAACTGGAGAAAGGCTTAATCTGCCAGTATTTTTACTGAATCAATTAATTTTTCTATGGAAGACATCTTGCCAACGAGGCGTCCCACGAGTTCCTTGTATTTCTGACAATAGAACGCAAGAACGCGAGCGTTCACACTGACCGGCGCGGTCTGACTGCCAATTTGTCTGCGCAACGCTATAGACATCTATTACAAAGAACGTGGAACGTAGACTCGGAACGCTTTCTATCTGCACGAGCCCTAAGTGGATTTCGAACTTTCTTTCGTGTTGCACGACTTTTATGTTTAATTTCAATGACCAACAAGATCATATGTGGTCGTTGGTGAGGGATTTATCCAAATATTTGGTTTTAAAAAAGGTAAAAGCTACTCATATTATCTGTTCAAACTGTTAAAATTATTTTTCACAGGTTTATTAAATTGATAGCACGGTATTTCACAGGTATCCCTGTGAAGTACGAACCTGCTCAGTTCCTGCTGAAACTTGCCTCCGACGCAACAAGAAAAGTCCGGAAGCTGGAAAACCTGGTAGAAAGAGGAAAACTCCTACAACTCCAACGTCTTCCCCACTAAAAACAACTACTGAATCTACCAATGCTGAAGAGATACAAAACGGTCAAGTATCTAGCACAGTACCTGGTTATCCCAAACCTCAATGGAGTTATGATAACTTCATGCATAGTAACATGTTTTATTATAAAAATGACATGGGAAACTGTGATAGCTATCCGCCAGCTAACAACTTGCCTAGGTTTTCATTCTTTAAAACGCCTTTCTCAACCATGAACTCTTACAATTATCCTCTCCATAATAATTTTTTGAAAAACGAGTATTATTATAATGACTGGAATGCAAACTATTACCATCCTCCAAATCTTGCAACACCGAACATGAATCAGTATGCTTCACAGTTCAGCAACTGTTCTTCCTACCATACCGGCAACCCTTTTGATGACGTTTATACAAATAATTTCCTTCAACCTCCTCCAACACCATCATTATCAGTACCTGCAACACCTCCTCCTCTTCCTCAACAACCAGACACAAAACAAAAAGTTGTCAACGTCACTCACACTGACAATCTCGAATGCTTCCAAGACAATCAAATAGGTGGAGTTGCAATCGCATTGCAACATGGCAGTATACTTTTTGAGTGTGCCAAACATGAACTGCATGCTACTACGGCTCTCAAAAATCCAAACAGACTCTCGCCAACACGAATTTCGTTGGTGTTTTACCAACATCGAAACTTGAATAAAGCATATCATGGTTTGAATGAATATACCGAGAAAGCGAAGAACAAATCGGAGGCTACTGATAGCTCAGAGAAAGTGTCGAATGATTCTAAGTATGACGTTAGTAATGTTACTAACTATGATCTCTTGATGAGAACGTCTACGTTGCCGACTGTGTCATTAACGACGAGGTTTCCTATGTTCCCATGTATGATTACTGGTCCTTTTCAAGAACAAAGATCTTAATTTTTGTTTTCAGAATTGGTTTAGGATCCTTAATTTATTTAGTAGAACAGATGAGGCTATTCAACAAACATTGCTTAGTTTTTGTTGTACTAGGGAAGACTATAAAAAATGCATACCAACAAACTAAAGAGAAAAGCATTTAAACCAGACTTTATATAATATCAAGATCACAAGAATAAAACATTTTAAATTTTAGAAACATACATAGATTGATACATACATTGGTAGTTCATATGTTGTATACCTGTGAAGTTTATTTGTTCTTTTGTCAACTGCTTTTAATTTGATTGACCAGCTACTGTGTCTATTTCAATTGAAGTACCCCGCAATTTGTTTTATGCCTTTTTATCTCTTCGAACTAAGATTTACTTACTTACTAATGCTACAAAAACATTATCCTTTAACAAAAAAAAATCTATTTTAAATAAAGTATAGCTAGACTGGGTTGAGGTTAGCTATTTCGTGTTATTTTTCATGTTTATTCTGAAACACAAGACAACACGGTCTGTTTTCATGTGGATTATGGACGTTGTTACTTGATGAAACTCGTTGATCATGCGAGATTAGTGAATTTTTGCACTAATCGATCACACGATATGTTTTATTATGCTGCCCACACAATACCCGGTTTCCCTGTTCGAGTCGCAGTTATAGTACCGATCTACAAGACTAACCGTTTGGTAGACACGAACGGGAAAACCGCATGTGAGTGGTATTTTTGACAATCATGTAACGCAAGTAGATGTTTTTCCGCTTTTAGTCCTTGATATTTAAACTGAACCAAACTTAATTATGCAAAAAGTAGCATCGCGGTAGCTTCATTTTTACGTACATTAAAAAATTATTCTTTCTATTTTAAACCACTCACCAATGAAAGTGTTATTTTCGGTCTTTTTTTTCAAGATATTGGACACTTCTAACTATTGTATCTCACACCACAGCACGCTTCTTAGTTTTCTGCCTATACTTCTCAGTCACAATATCAGATAAAATCTTTTTACTTTGCCAGTGGCAGAATGTATCTTAGATCACCTACTCTTGCCTACGACTGTCACACATAATGAATATCAATATTGATTTGCAAGCTTTTATAATTCTGATTATCCAGTAGTGCCCAATATCAGGAGCTGAAACAAAATCTGAATAACTTGTTTTGCATATAGCATGCATGTATATATTTTAATTAGTTGGTCTTTATTTTGTTTATTTCACTTTGATTATGTCATATTCTCGGTGAATACTAGTATCAGCGACAGATGTTTTACAGATTCCCCCAAAAATCCAGTCTCGCCAACAAAGATCTTGAATTTCATGTACATTTGTGCCATTACATGCTCAGTGTAAATGTACAGTCGAAAATAAATGTTTTATTATTTTTCAATTGGAAAATTGTAGCTTCTAATTACGTCATTAGTCAGCCAATCAAAATAAATTTCTCAAGAATTACAAAATGCTATTGTAATTTCAGCAGAAGCATCACGAGTGCTTCGTTGGGCAATAATAAATCAATTTTCACTTAAGACCCATTTTCCTTACATCCATAAAATAACTCTTGATATATCAAATTAATGAAGTTCGTTGAGATAAGACATGTTGAAGGTTTCACTTTTTAAAAACCAGTGCCTCTATGATCTCAAATATTGATTTTACACTCAAATCTAAAGTACAAATACTGCCCAAGCGAAATAATAACCCATCAATATGTACGATTTTCACGTAAACTAACAGTAGCTAAGAGTTTTAGTTGAATATATCATAGTTTTCCTGTCATACTTTAATATTTTGGATTTTAGATTAAGATAACGTATGAAATTTGATTTGCCGCAATATCTGGCAAGTGACGCATACATTCTTTCCATAAAATGTATATACGTTTAGTGGGAAAATTAACCTTATAGTCATGTGTGTGGTACCTATTGATTTTACATACCCTCAAAAAATTTAATATGCAATGGCACCGGCCCTTCAATAAAAGAATAAAGCTTTAGTTTTTATCAAGATTGAAGTTCATTTTGAGTATGATAGTGTGATCGTTTAAAATTGTAAATTATATACAAATTTTAATAAACTATGTTGTGTCTACAGTTTACAACTTATAACAAAGACAAAAACAGCTTTGTTTTTTTATTAAAGGGTTGACACCATACTTTGTCGATGGAACAATACGATGAGATTGGTCATATTTTAACCGAAAATAGTTTGCCTTGGATACCATGCGTTACGTGAATATATTTTCAAAACGTGTGCATGAGGTATTGTATTCATTTGAAAAATTTAAAAATTAATATTTAAAACTCGGTCGTCTTTTTGTGTGGCCATATATTGTTAATTGTAAATGTTATCGTATGCATTTATCTTTCCTAGTTTTAAAAGTATATTTTTTGAAGGAGAAAATATTAAATTGGAGGAAAATATAGTATTTCTAAACGCCTACAAAATGATTGTATAGTGTTAGTATATACTCAGTCACTTTGAGAATTTAAGTATGTTAATGAAAGAAATGATGCCAAATATTTTAAAATAGATATTTAAAATTATTTTACTACTTTATACAGTAATTTCTTCCAAGCCATTTTTGGCACCAACCCTGTATGTAAGGTATATTTATGCACACTATTTATTTATTTATTTATTTTTCATGCCCTGTTCGTATTTTTTTCACAGAGAAAATATAAGGATATTAATTTCCATCCACCTAAAACAATATTTTCCGTTATAGTTATCATTTTGTGCAATAATGAACCACAGTATTACAATGTTTACTGTGAAGGAAATACTAGCAGGTTTTTTAATGCTAAGGCTAGGATTAGAAACAGAAATGTATATATATTTTTTACACGATTTTTAGTAAATGTCGAGAATGTAAAAGCAATCTTGTAAATATGTTTTAAGCTGGTACTTTTTCGAAATGAAATTTCGCTCATGTTTACATTTGTATCAAAATGATTAACTTCTGCTCAATAGCAATATTTAATAATAGTTAAAATTCATATCAAAAGTAAAAGTACCTGCTTAGAAATGTGTTTTAATTATGAACAATATAAATGACCGATTCATTTGTATTTTCAATAGTTAATATACTTTTTTAGTTTAGTATTTAAGAACAAATCGATTACGTGTATTGTCTTGTGAATACATTTGTAAAATTGAATGGTTTTCTTTGCTTTCACCATAAATTCATTAGCTGAATTTTGCAAGTTTTAGGCAGATTTTATACAAGGTGATTAAAAAAACAATGGCAATATTTCTAGAGCAGAAAGTGCACATCCAAGAATAACGTAAAAAGTTCCTATAAACAGGTTAAACAGGTATAAGAAATGCTTCATTGCAAAGATAACGGGTGATGTAAATTTCTATGCCATTGATGAGACTGGATAAGGACAAAAGAAGAATATTGTTAAAATAACGCTATGGCTACTACTGCGCTAATACAATGCATACAATTTTCAATATGAAACTGCACCAAAACCTCATCGTATTTTGCTAGTAGAAACACATGAGGGATGAAGTTTTTTTATACGGACACCGCAAAATATTCAACCCAATTAGAAGGAAGTGTAGCCTGAGTCACAAAAAATTTTGTATGCATGAGTTATAGCTTTGTTACTATATGCACAACATTTTAAATCAATGCCACTCTGAAGATACATTTTTTCGATTTCAAAATTATAACCTCAAGACCATTATATCCCGATAAGGGAGCATTTTTGGACCCAGGTTTTTTTGTTACTCTTCTATGAGTCACTCTATATAACTCAGAAATGCATGTACTCCAAGGTGCTGGTACCATGAAAGTGGCAGTAGCTGTGTCAACAGACTGCCCCTGTGTGTTCTCGTCTATGATGTCGGTACGTTTTGAGCCAATTCTCACTGTAACTGGAAATGGTTCTGTACGTCGAGCACTGGTCGGTATGACCACTCGTTTCACAGTTCATCAATCATGTCTTGACTTCTTTATCTAATCACTTGTAATGAGTGCGGTACTTAGAAATTGTGTTGGGGGATCTAAGCAGGGTGTCCAGTGGAAAAGTTCACTTTATGATTTAAAAAAACTAATACAAACTTAATGAAAAGTTTTTTTTATATACTCCTTCTACCACGAAGGCCTAAGGCCTAAACACCCATTGGGTACGGTGGGGCTATATTTATTACTATCAACATATTCGTAAATTCAGCGGGTTTTATTTCTTAAATATCATTCCATCCAAATGTTTGCCATCCCTTCGGACACACTCTTGTAATCGGGCGCGCAAATTCTGAAACACTTCTCTTTGCAGAGTTCCGGAGTGATGTTTATTTTTCGTCGAATGTTGTCTTTAAGCTCCTCCAGTGTCCGTGGACTATTGGAATACACTTTAGATAACCCCACAAAAAATAATCGCATGGCGTGAGGTCGGGTGACCTAGGATGCCAGTGAATGTCTCCAAACTTCGATATAACTTTTTGAGGGAAAAGTGCTTTCACTGTGTCCATTGATTATCTGGAAGTATGGGCAGTGGCCCCATCCTATTGAAACCATGTATTTCTGTCAAATCGACGTTGTTCTTACAATAGGAACAAAAAGAGTGTCAATCATGTCCTTGTATAGCTCGGAATTGACTGTCAATGCATGACCGTTTTCATCTTCAAAGAAATACGCCCAATATCTGCAATTTTGCTTGTTCACATAACAGTCTAAGTGAAAATGGGCTTCGTCACTGAAAACAACGTTCTCGAGTCTCAGCTGGGTAGCAAACAGATTCAACATCCGTTCAGCACAAGATTTCTGAAATACGTAATCACTTTCCTTTAAAACATGGACTGATTGGATTTTATAAGGACGAAAACCCATTTTTCCTTCATTATGCCATGCAGTGTTAACCTAGGGATTCCCAAAGCAGCGTAGTGCTTCCGTACAGAACGCCGAGGATTTGCAATGACCGAATCACTTACTCGACGCACATTTTCTTCGGTTGATACAGTAGGTGTGGTGCCAGGAATGGGTTGACTAAAAGTAGAGCCTGTTTCACGGAACCTCTTAATCCACTTTTTCAATAGGTTCTTACTTGTGGCATCTCTTGATCTGCGAATGTTGTAACTTGTACAAAATTTCCTATGCTGCATATGAATCATCTCTCTTAAAGTAAGACTCGATAGCAAAAGTACGTTGCGCTCCGGTCCAACGTTCTATTGTGAACTTTCCCACTGGACACCCTGTATGTATAATCGGTCTTGAAGTTGGAACACGCAGAAAAACAGGGTTTGGAATGCCTTCATATATTCATGCATATTTTCAATTTCCAATGGAATAAATAAATTGAAAGCTCACAATTTGACATATAAAAACATATTCGTGCTAGGAATAATTCTAAACGGTTTTCAACATATTGAGCAAAAACATCCAAATAAAATTAAACAGTCTTATGTTTAAAATTAAGTCTAAAATACGGAAGTATCATAGGTTATGTATGACTATGTGAATGAAGACCATATATTGATCAACTGTGGATGACTGATACCTTTCTTTGAATAAACTGAATCTATGATAAAAATGTGAATTTATCCACCAGAATGAACTTACCCTGTATGTGTGACTACCAGTTATTTACATAACGGAAAAAATAAAGACCTTACATCGATTTTGTAGACACCTAAATGTATTATATAAGAGTAGCGTCAACCAAGTTCACTCTGTACTTTCCACGCAACAATGTCATCAGTTCATAAATGATTATGTTTGGCAAGAAGACAAAAAAGTTACCTTGTGTGAAATTTTCATACAAATCCTAGCGGTACATTTAAAGTTTACGCGATACAATACTTCCTCATCAGCAGGCGTGAAAAGTAAAAAACAAAAATGTCACAATTCAAAACAGTAATTTTCGTCATATACTTATTATCACCAAACAGCTTTTAAGTGGGAATATAAAATTTTTGATACAACTTATACTTCATCATTATTTTAGTAACTGTGATATGTTTATATGAGTGTAGCACAAAACTACACTATTTTATACAAAAGTACTCGCGCATATGAAAATACTCTTATTTTCACTACAGTATTTTTTAGTCGATAAAATTTAGGTGAAGACTGTTATGAGATTGACAGGTTCTGTACTGTCAGAGGTACATAAAAGCTATGTTTAAATTCACATTTTTACGAGTTTTATCAAACTGTCTGCTTTAATACAAATGAATGTGTCAGATGAAAGCATAGTATTAAATATAATAAATATCACAATAAAATAAAACTAGCGTTAAAACTACTAATACATTTTTACATACACATTCTAAGGAAATATACCTATATTCAAATATGACCAGACACATTAATAATTACATCTGATTTTCAGTTGTTATACTTCCAGAACTGTCACATCTTTGCATTCAAACAAAGCATTCTAAATTCTGGATCTCGTTGGTAAGGACAAAAACAAACATTAACTAGTGAATACCAACACATTGCACAGTAATCAGAATTATACCAGTACCAGTATTTAACTAATTTTGCGATTAATAAAATTGCACACCCTTTCATCCCTCGCCTAAATCAACCAACTTAACGATTCACGCTTAATCTGCTATGCAAATATGGAGGAATCTATTGCCAGTAGCTTTACACTAATAACAATGAAGTCTCTAGAATAAGTCTGTACGTTTTGAATTTACTATTGAAGATTGACCAACCGTGTTTTGTCATCTGGTAATTATAACAACTGATCATCAAGTGTTCAAAGATCATGCCAAAATAAATATCACCATATAACACTACCATAATAATAATGAATTCTTATTTTAAAGTTTATTTACAACAACGTTGCTATTCATTACTTCAACTACTTTAAACTCTAATTGTTTTAGTAATATATTCGTACATCGAATAATACAATCTGACAGTAAATTTCTAACAAATGTTATGTAATGATCAAAGCTTCATTTTTCAAATGGGTTAGAAAACATCCGATATATATTTTCATATTTACATGATATTAATACCAAAACGTCAATGGAATGTTAAAATTGGCGATTTTACAATTACATATAAAGCTATTGGAAATATGAGCATGTCAAAACTGATTGTTGCTCAGGGTTTGATCACTTCACTCTACAATTTGTTCAAAGATAACTTTACAACCACTTAATGACTATGTTTATCTTGAAAATCTTTGGCATTCTTGCATATATGGAAGTACCTATAATAACCTCAGTAAATCCCTATGTTAAAAATGAATATGATAGATGTGTGGAAATCTTCTAAAAATTCTGACCATTACAATAACTTCAATTTCCTAATGACTGTTCTATAAAATAAATTTCACTGTACTTAGAGCTTACAAAAATCCAACTTTCCATGTAAAAAGGAAGAAAAAATCAAGTTATGCTACCAGGTGATCTATAAATGATCATTATAGCTTCAAACAATACCGTTTGAACATTATAAAACATTGGTTGAATAAAATGATAAAACAATTTCACATGTAAATTCACCATTTCTGCATATTATTCAATAACAATACTATACTAACGTTTCGGAAGATTCTACAGAGTTCATCAAAGTGTAATTTGATAGGCTTTTGTCAAATTTTTTGCTAATATTACTGCATCAAACTGAATGCATACCTACATGTTTTAAATCTCATAAGAAAATGACACTACACCCGTACTTCACCCCATTTAATCATATAAGATACAATTTTAATGAAATTGGAATAGTAATTTCAATTATCTGTAATTGTACATTTATAGTTTTATCGCGTCATATAAAAACATCTCTGTGGGGACATTGTCATGAATTGAGCATTTTTTAGATCACCTGACATAAGAATGATCGCAACTGTCTAGAATTATGCATTGATTGACAGATATCTCCACAAAAAAGAGGAAAATCTGACTATCAGTTCGTGTGTTAGTGATTATGCATTCTCATTTAACTTTCTAGACTGCGTATCTTTTCACTCAAGAGTTAATATCTATCTTGCATTTCAAAAATTCTGGGTGTTATTGAGCTCCACTTCATCCCAATTTCTTTAGACATAATATGCTCATATTCACAGATTTTACACACACGACTTTGCATTTCTAAACAACTGCGGAAGACTTTTTCTAATGACAGACCACAGACAAATTACCTTACAATAACACTTGACATATTTCTATGAACATGGGAAAAGTATATAAATAATGAATTAAATATCAAACATTGCTATCGAATACTGGGGCTCCAGTGAAACTCACTGGCTGAGCGTTGTTGACAAGGTTAGATCGCATACCGGTATCCGGGGCTTTGGGCGCAACATTTTCTGCGTACGCCGCTTGCCGCATCTCTTCTGCTGTTGCCCTGAAAAATCATCGGATCTTTTAAATAGCGGAACGAAGCAATATTGACTATTGTGGTAGGTAGTAAAACAAGAAAATTCGATGAATTATGATTGTCCAGTATACATTCAATGTAAAAAAATTACGGGCTGCGGCGGATAGGCAATCTATTTGCCACGATACGTACATTCTGACGCCTATTTTAGCGCCCTCTGTTAATAGGTATACTGTTGGCAATAGTGAATCTGTTCTTCACCCAGTAGAGTATCAGAACTACATTTACAAATCCCCCATGTTTGTCAGGTCAATCAAAACCACATATGTTTAAAATTATTCTTTATTGAACGACGTGTCGGTCTCAATGGTGACCTACCAAGTTCAAATGACATCTATTGACAATATTATATTTGCTGGTTTCGGTGCCTTCTTAAAATTACAATGATTGCTTTGCACAATCTCAGAATGTTACAGAACCTTCCAGACTACTGTAGTAACATACTGTATAGGCATGTGAAATTGAAAGGCAAAAACAAAGGAAGTGTCACCTGGAAGACAGATAAAATATATTGTCATGTCTACTGAAGGTCACCATTAGAACCGAAACGTCGTTCAATAAAGAATAATTTTGAATATATGTGGTTTTGATTATCCAGACAAATATCGGAGATTATCGAGTTTCAGATGTTACATTACATTTACGTAATTCCATCAATTCTCTGTCGACCTGAAATCTAGTTCTGATGAAAACTGCCCTAATTAGTTTATGCCAATACAAAGCAGTATGAAGTATATCATAATCGCTTAGCGATATGGGGTACTTTAAATGTCAATATAAACATGATGATTTCGTCCGTCAAACCAAAGGACAGCCAACCATAGACAGCTGTTTTGGGCTTGGTCTATCGTTTCTGGGACAACGATCGAAAGCATCGCAACTTATCCTTTATTTAGGAGGTACGGTCTATCGAAATAAGGCAGCGCGAAGCGCTATACGTTTCACCAGATGCCACCATAGGCAGCAGCGCAGCGGTGGCGAAGTGGTAGACCACTGCTGATAGCGTATAGCTGATATTTGTTGGAACTGTAAAGATCTCAGTTCGCGTTTAATAGGCCAGTCACCACGTACTTGATATTGAATCTCTGCGCGAAATGTAAATAATGTCCGATAATAAAATCAGAAACAGCAATTGTTGAGTGACATTGTTGCGCGCTTAATCGTTTCCATTCCTCTCAGTGGGTTTTCACTTTTACCTATGAACTAGAAGTGGAAAAACTTGTCCTGCAAAGTTCAAACGTAATATTTTTATAGTGGATATCAAATAAAATCCGATGCACGTCATAGGTGATGTCATTCATAAAAATCATGGTTACCAACAGTTGACTACATTCAATGTGACATTTCTACTTGAAGTTTAAATTTCCCCGTCTCGATTCGGTTGGTAGTGCCGTGCATAGAAATGTGAGGTTGCCACTTCTCATTTGTTGACATCAGTTGCCATTGTCCTTTTGTCGTACTATTAGTTCTTTATTGTTTAGTTTGTGAGTTTTGCGCTATTTGAGCTTTGAATCGTTGCCTTGCCAATTAAAAGTTGTTCTTTTCAGAACAAAAGTTACTGTGAAGTGGTATAAAGTATCCAAAATGCCAAAACAACTTAACAGTCGGTGTAAAGAGCTCATATCAATTCTGGCAACAGCGCACAGCTCCAGATCGATGACGTGCATCGGGTTTTATTTGGTATCCACTATATATGGCAGGCTCTGTCTGTCATGGAGGTTAGGCTTCTGCGGGATGTAAGGAAAACATACTGTTATTCTCTGAAGTTGACAGTTTGACATGACATGTATGGCCACACTCTATCAGTATCTGGTATAAAACTAGAATCCTATTGGCTGATTCCTTCAATTCTATCAATGTACGAATTTCATATATAGTGGATACCAAATAAAATCCGATGCACGTCATAGGTGATGTCATTCATAAAAATCATGGTTACCAACAGTTGACTACATTCAATGTGACATTTCTACTTGAAGTTTAAATTTCCCCGTCTCGATTCGGTTGGTAGTGCCGTGCAGAGAAATGTGAGGTTGCCACTTCTCATTTGTTGACATCAGTTGCCATTGTCCTTTTGTCGTACTATTAGTTCTTTATTGTTTAGTTTGTGAGTTTTGCGCTATTTGAGCTTTGAATCGTTGCTTTGCCAATTAAAAGTTGTTCTTCTCAGAACAAAAGTTACTGTGAAGTGGTATAAAGTATCCAAAATGCCAAAACAACTTAACAGTCGGTGTAAAGAGCTCATATCAATTCTGGCAACAGCGCACAGCTCCAGATCGATGACGTGCATCGGGTTTTATTTGGTATCCACTTTACCGTCATTTGGGGTGAGATTGATCACCAAGTCATTCTTTTATAAATTCGAATTTACCGCGTCAATCGCCGGTTAGATTTGGCCTTTGCCGCTAGGTTATCGTTGTAAAAACATGGTTGAATAGCATGTGTGCCTGCAGCGTCGTTAATGCGTTGTGTTGTGTAAAAAAACTGCAGTTAAGATCCGTTGTGTGTTTAATCAGGATTTATAACTTCCAGAACTGTGTCTGGTAAGTATAATTATGGTAATATATTTAGTTATTTGCCGGCATGAAACAATGAGGTTATGTCTCAGGATGTCAAGTTCTGTAATTCACGACTCTCGGAGGACACGTTTGTAGTTTATAATTAAATTTAGGCGGTGGGGTCAGATTAATCGGAAGTGCGGGGTGAGATTGATCAAGATATTTCTTCGTATATTATTGAAAATTGCTCGATTATACTTATAGTGTCGTTTCTTTTCAGTTCATAAATCATGCCACGGCAATACAAAAGAAAATTGGGGGCTCGAAAATATGCAGATTATAAGCCAGAAGCATTGGAGGCAGCACTAGAAAAGGTCACGGAAGAGAAATGGTCATTACGTCGTGCTTCAGCTGAGTACAAAATCCCATTTGGTACCCTTAGAAACAAATATTGTGGTTTGCGTACTAGAAAGACAGGCAGACAAACCGTCTTTTCTGTAAATGAAGAAATAACTTTTATTAAATCTGCCAGTATGTGTGGATAATGGGGGTTTCCATTAGGCATTTTGGATGTACGCAATCTAGCCAAAAACTATTTAGATAGCAACGGACGGTCAGTAACAAAATTCAAGAATAATATGCCAGGTAAAGATTGGGTTTATGGTTTACTGAATAGGCATAAAAATGAAATAAGTCAAAAAGTTGCAACGAACATAAAAAAATGTCGTGCTAATGTTTCGCGAGACACTATAGTTGAGTATTTTGAAAATTTAAGCAACACGCTAAAAGATATTCCTGCGTCTAATATATTCAACTATGACGAAACGAATTTATTAGACGATCCTGGTAAAAAAAACTGCTTTTTCGTCGTGGCACAAAGTACCCAGAACGTGTTTGCAATTTTACTAAAACTGCCGTAACTGTTATGATGGAGTGCTTTTCCCCCATACATCGTCTACAAAGCCGAACAGCTCTGGCAGCAGTGGATTGAAATGGGACCAAAAGGAGAACCATCGGATCGCGTTACAATAGGACAATAGAAGAAACTGAATACTTAGAACCGTGATTAGAAAATATTGCAGTTGGAAAATTTATACATGTGAAGGTATTCGGAGGATCAAGAAAAAAAAACGGTTTATCGCTACACAGCAGTGATTCAGGCAATACATTCCGATGGAGATAAACAGGAGTTTGAAGTATTAGGAATGAAATCTTGTGACAAGACACGTAAATTATTTGTTCCGCAGCCCGACGATGGGTTTGTAGTTGAGATAGAAGGCCTTATAGCTATTCTAAATACGCCTACTGTTAATAACTAATGGTAATGTAGCCTATTTATTTAAAAAGCAAATCGATGTTTATGAAATGTAGATATCCTTTACTTTTAATTGTTTTTTAAGGTAGTCACCTATTTATTTTAACGTACAACCTTTTATTATAGAATAAAACACCTGTTTTTAGCAATTCAGCAGGTAGTAGTATAAGTGTTTTTTTTAAATTGACAATAAAATGTGTATTTGGATTTTAAACTCGCAAATTATCGCTGATCAATCTCACCCGCACTGAACAATCACACCCCTTAAACAAAAATCTCTTATAACTTTTAAACCGTAAGTTCGAAATGTTTCGGGGTCAGATAGATCAATTTGTATGAACCTGCCTGTTTAAAAATATAGGTCAATGACACCCCACGTTTAGTCTGAGATGGTTCACATAGTGTTTTCCCTATAAAGTTTTTTATTATTTTAGTTTTAATTTTCTAACTATTGAAACTTGTCAATAACACTAACATCTATTGAAACAATCTGTTTAAAAAACATTATATATTATGTAGATAGCAAATTATAGTGAAAAACTTTTTTTTTGATCATTCTCACCCCAATTGACGGTACGCTTATTTGAGCATACGAGCGAAAAAAGAGGATCAACGGCATCATCTTTGAAAGATAATGTAAGTGTATTTCAGCTATTAAAAATACAATTTTGTCTTGACAAAGAATACTCCATGTCATGAGCTATGTAGGCATTAAATTCCAAGTTCAACACCTCAATTTTCTAGCAGTAGAGTTGGATTTGTGTGTGAAATTCTTAGTTTACATTTGGTGCTAAGTTGCAAAATAAACGAAAGATACTTTATAAACATTTACATTAACTAAAACCATCAATTCTTTTTTTGAAGCATGCAATCAATGATAGCTAACAAATTGAATTATCTTTGGTTGCATGCACCTACATCAAAACATGCAGAAATACTGAAAGTTTGAACATGTCCAAAAATCCGATTTTATCTCTGGATTGTAAGTACGTTGTTCAATTTTATATTTCACGTGCATAGCAATGGGGGACAAAATGGGACACTTTGCCAGCTCTATCTTATCCACAAAATCATTCTTAAGGTAGTCTAAAAATTGACTAATCGCTCTGGGCCTTCAGCGACGCTTTTCTTCAAAAATCTTTAATATGTCTATGTTGGTATCTGTTCCATCCAAGATTTATAATAGATCAGACTTCTTAAATCTCAAGTCTTGTCAGGCTTTAAGTTCTTACAATTCGTTCAGTCGTATCTCAAGTTATAGGATTCATTTTTAGTTCCATAGAGCATAATGGTCAGCATTACACGATTTAGTGAATGAGAAGAAACTAACGACCACAGTTACTATTAACAAGTCACCCACAAGCTCTTTTTAGTTGTAAATTGTGAATTCGCTATGCTTTGGTCAAGGAAAAGTAGCTTCAGTTACTTTTTAAATCTATAGCAATTCCCTAAATAGCTAGACATACACGTAGTGATGTTTCAGCATACACATAATCTTCTACAGCACGGTAATATGTTCCTCTTGAGGTCTGAATTATCTCGAAATCCGCTCAGGTTCAGAACAAACGCAACAAGTACGATTTTGGTCAAATTCGGAACGTCATAACTTTATTGCTTTTCCCTCGATTTAATAGTTTTTTTTCGGCAGGCGGTAGGTACACTCATCGGTATTAATTTGTAGATGTGAGTTCGTAATTGTAGCCATGGTTTGACTTGTTGTACAGGGTAAATCAAAATGATGTTTCATTACTCCAACTTTGAGCCACTCTGTGATGTGAATCCAGCTGCCAATCAGACTGCAATGCTTTCCATTATCAAGAGCCGCATTTTCTCTATCTGTTTTTTTATTCACGTCAATATATACAGTGGTTGGAGTATTGGAGGCAAATGGACATTTTACCGCCAATGTTCATTCTTCATCTCATAACTTTTTTAATTCCCGTATGAGTTCAAAAACTTTTCACAAAATTGCAATTACCTTTCTGCGTTAGGTTCACATTTTTTTAAAGTCGTCGCTGATACCGTTTATCTACAGTGGCGAAGAAAATAAAAAATTTGACTTAATTTAAGAGCATGCTGTATAACAATTTCACGCTCTAACCTTCTGAAATGCAGTGACAAATTTGGCTTCATGAAAATTATTGTCCGTTTGGAACAGAATAAATGTAAGACAATTCACAAATTTTTAGTATTATACTCTTCAGATAGGAGCCTTCTCGTTGGTCTCGGATGGAGCAGATAATAAATGCAACCAGAAGAGTACAATATAATGTACCGCTATCCTGTGACCTTTCTGAGGTGCTTTTTGCATCCCATAGTGGCATCACGCGTATTCGCCAAGTTCGACTCCAAGTGTTTCTGTTAGGAAAAGCTGCTGATCCACATCCTCACGACAGGACTTTGCATGCGGGCATTCTGAAAGTCAAAATGAGCCGTGGAGTGTTGGAGAAGAAGACTGGAAGCGATGCAATAGTGACTTCCTCTTTGACCTAAAACGCGAAGGTTATCACTTATATGCTTGTTAATGCAACAGTTTTGTGACTTCTCAGGCACAGTACTGTATTTTAACCAAGAAGAGGCGTCCTCGAGAATATAACTTGCAGGACCACGTCTCCCCAATCGAGGCAGCAGCTTGGAAAAAGCTTGTGATATTCGTATATGAAATGTCTTTCTCATTCTGTACAAGTCACCGTGTAGTATCTGGGATGTTTCCTCTCTGACTACACGTCCATACTCAGCGCTATTCAGTCAAGCGTTGAGTATGGCCTGTGAATTCAGAGCGGAAATATCCCACTGCACGCCGAGCATCACCTCGATTGAGGAGACGTGTTCGTGCTATAGAGTTGTATACGAGAGATGTCTTTTAAGTTTTGCATATAGAAACATAGTCCGCCGCGCGGATCGAACGTCAGTACTGAATCTTAACCTCACTCTTTAGTAAACTTAAATTCAAAGTTTCACAACAATATGTGCAATGTTCTCACTACAGTGAATTTTTAAGTGTCACCAAGTCATTAGAAAAATGGAACTCAACCAAGAACATTTTCGCACCATAATTTATTACAACTTTCAGAGACAATTATCGCAACAAGAATGCCTTGCTGAGTTACTGTCTGTTTTCGGCAACGAAGCGCCACATCAGTCGATAATTTCCCGTTGGTATGGAGAATTCAAACGTGGACAGGTGAGTCTTAGCGACGATCCCAGGGTGGGTGCACCAAAAACGGCAGTCACCCAGGAAAACGTCGATGCTGTGCGCAAACTCATCATTGAAGACAGACATGTGACATATCGCGAGACAGAGGCGTCCTTGAAGATCTCAAAGACCTAAATTGACAAAATTTTACATAAAGAATTCGGAGTAAGAAAATTAGTTTCTCGTTGGATACCCCACCTGTTGACTGAAGAGCAGAAAGCAGCCTGGGTTAATTGGTGTTAAAAAACGCTTGACCGTTTCAATTCCGGAAACTCAAAAAATGTGTACAGCATTGTTAGTGGTGATTAATCGTGGATTTACTGTTAAGAACCAGAAAATAAATGACAGTCGGCTGTTTGGATGTTCCAAGGTGAAGAAAAGCCAACAAAAGTCATCCGTTCTCGAAGTGTTTCGAAAAAGATAGTCGCGGCATTTGTATCAAAAACGGGTCATATTGCAACAATTCCTCTTTATGAGCAAAGAACTGTTACTGCGGATTGGTATACCACCATTTGTTTGCCAATAGCCATCACCGAGCTTCGAAAAATCATCCTCCACCAAGACAATGCAAGCTCGCATACAGCCCAAAAAACAAGGCAGTATTTAACGGAAAAAAACGTGGAATTATTGGACCATCCTCCATACAGTCCTGATCTAAGTCCTAACGATTTCTTCACTTTCCCGAAAATTAAAAACAGACTGCGTGGTCAAAGGTTCCAGTCACCAGAAGAAGCAGTTGACGCATTCAAAAATGCCATTTTGGATATGCCAGCAAACGAGTGGAATAAGTGCTTCGAAAAGAACACATCAGTGATAATATAATCTTCGTGTCTTATGTCAAAGAGGAACTCAGAATTGTATCGATACCAGTGTCCATCTCCCCAACTCTCCACAGATCGGTTTGACATTCTGAATGCCCACATGCATAGTGGTATCGTCCGAGAAAATGTGGATCAGTAGCTTTATTGCACAGGAACAGTACTGCAGCCGACCTTTGGCGAATACTTGTGTTTTCACTACAGGATGCAATACACCTCGGGAAGGTCATAGGACAGCGGTATATCCTACTGCCCTGTTCTGATTGCGTTTATCTAAATATGTTACAGGTTGGTTATCAATCACCTTCAGTATGCAATTTGAAAATAAGTCGCTCTGTATAATACAAAATATGCATAAATCATGCTCCCTCACATACAATGAAGGAAATATTATCTAGGAGCACTGCCCCACCTCGAGACCGACTAGAAGGCGCCTATCTATATATACATCAAAATTTGTGAATTGTTGTTACATTGATTTTGCTAAAAAAGGACAATCCAGCCAGAATTTTCAGACACTCGAAATTTCAAAGAGATATGTTTTTTGCCCTGACCGTGTATTTCAAAAGGACAGAGCGTGAAATTATTATCTAGCGTGTTCTTAAATTAAGTCAGAAGTTTCCATTTCCAACAAACGAAATCAAAGACGATTCAAAAAAATATGAACCCAACTCAGAAAGGCAATAGATTTCTGTACAATTTGGTGAAAAACTATTTAACTTTTTAAATCCGTACATGAATAAAAAAACGTTAAGAAAGAAGGAAAATTGGTGGCAAAATGACCATTTGCCTCTAAAACTTCAACCACTGTATATATTGACGTAAATAAATAAATAGATTATAGATAAAATGTGGTTCTTGATAACGGGAAGCATTGTGGTTTGGATTGACAACCGGATTCACACCACAGAGTGGCTCAAAGTTGGAGTCATGCAACATAATTTTGATTTACCCTGTACAACAAGTCAAACCGTGGCTACAATCAAGAACTCATATTAACACATTAATTGCAATGAGTGTACCTACCGTCTGCCTAAAAAATCAATAAAATCGAGGTAAAAGTAAAAAAGTTACGACGTGCCGAATTTGACCAGAATTTTGCTTGTTGCGTTTATTTTCAACATGAGTACATTTTTATGAATTGAATGAAGTTTGTACCATGTATTGACGTCATCTGGACTGGATACATGAAATGATTATTCAATGGGATGATTCCTCAGTTGACTTCATGAAACTATAGTACTGGAACTCTTCATCTTGAAAATTATCTAGTCCGTCATAAAAATACCTAAGGAAATCTCCAGTTTGAATACTTCAAATTACTTAGCTGCAATTTGTATATATGCTATAGCAACAGCCTGCTATGACAACAAGCAGTGCTTTCAATATAAGCAATAATTACCATATTCCTCCAGAAGATACCCAACCCAGCTGGAGGGCGCGCCTGCGTAAAAATAAGTATATGTTCCGTATCGTCGCTAACCACTTATGCTTTGTTTACAACTATATGCCTGTCAACCACCGTCAACGATGTAACTATACGCTATTTCACGAGTATCTAACACGGTAGAATGACAGATGATTATCTAGTAATATCCCAAAATTCCTGATTTCGACCCAGGACACATAATTCTGACGGATCCGTCAACGTCAGGTAGTCAGAGCCGTATTTTGTTTAAAAAAAAACAAAAGGCCACAAACAAGTTTCACTAGATTTATACCAGATTATTGCCAAAGTTGCAGAGTAACACAAAAATGTCACTTGCTGATCAGCTGTTCACCTCAGAAGACGTCCAAGCATGATAGATACTCGTGAAATATTAAATAACCGACTGTTGCCTCAGGTTATGCGATTTTCTTTTCCATCATTGAGACATTCTTAGAATATGAAATCTTAGGATATAATCATATGGGGGATTTAGGTATGACCTTTTTTTGAAAAGTGTAAGCCATTTTTAAGAGATTATTTCCTTTCAAAGGAAAATAAAGTCTGCTGTTTATTGCTTCTAACGGATTTCCTGAGATCCTAGTTGGCAACATGGTTGAGGTGAAGGAAATTATATGTAAATGTCTAAATACAGCATTTAGTTGGGCACCTTTTTGGGGAATACATTAATCAATGATATAAGATACCATCAAAGTGCATAATACTTTACGAGGGGAAACTATATACATGCTGAACATAACAGAGATCTTTACATTAATTCTTTACGTCGGACGCCAAACGTCAGGATCCTCCATTAGAGTTGTGCGATGGTCATTTTGTGCTACACCAGTCGGTGTTGTAGCCATTTGCGGGGAAGCCACAGTTGCCATGTCTTCTCTGCTACCTCTGCATTATTATATTTACACAATTATTTTCAATACAATTTTTAAATGTTTGTAAACAAAACACGTAAAAGCGGTTCCTACACCAATTCTTGATTAAAACAGATAAAAAAAGTGTTTAATTATAGCTGATTTTATTGAGGGAATAGAATGGTTTTCCACTTACTTTTTACCCAATGCCATCATTCCATAAAGGATTCCAGTTCCAAATATCAAACCACATCCAAAGAAGGCTGATAGAGTGAAGAAGCTTAAGAAGAACGGCACCAAAGCTAACCTGTAATATACAGGAAAATTATTATCCAAAATAATCATTACCATTTAATTTGGGTATGATTCAGAGTCCGTGTGACGTCTCCCCTTTTCCCCTGTGTCTCCCTATAGTCCCATAGTACCCACAGAAATTTAGATATTAGGCATTTATGGTGCTTCAAGTATAAAAAAAACACAAGTACAAAGTACTTACACAACATATGCAGCTGCTCTGTTCCAATAAGGCCTGCTGTCCACAAAATCTGCCAGCCGTTGTACATTATCAACAAACATACAACAACAAGGTGCCTCACAGCAAAGAACAATGAAGCCAGCTACAATCTGTAGCAGACCACCAACAATGTTTAAGGGCGAGAATGATATCACAACAAATACTCCCAAAAACATTGCAGCTGGAAAAACGAATAAATATGATATTCAGAATTTAAGCATCATATATTGGAAATCATGAAATAATGCATTTGTGATTCAAAGAATCTTTTATTCTAATGTAGCCAAATTATATAACATGTTCCTACATAGTCCAGTTAAATAGCCGAAACTGCCGCAAAAGTGATAATATATCCACAAAATTATGTCCGCTGGCGTTACGGTGTAATAAAGTCTTGCGAATATTGTCGTAAGAGTTTGGTTTTCCGGAAACCAGCCGTTTTATTGTAAAACAGCGAAAAACCCAAAATTTATGGGCCATCAAAAAAGGTCTCTGCAAATTGTTTGCTAAATTGCTTAGTTTTCGCGCTAAAGCTTGCTGATAGTTTAAGGGTGAGGGGCTTGCGGGACAAGGGCGCGCGTACTCGTATCACCAGCCGCCGCTCCGTTGACGCGGACGATCCTCTTTTAATATTTCGACGTCCTCAGTGTCTCACTCGCAGTGATAGGCCACTCGATTTCGAATAATACCGACGTATGCATATTAATGAATTTTTGAAATTTATGCGTTTAAGTAGAGTACAAGATGCAGTAATTTCTCTTCAGCCGCTTACCGATTGACTGGATAAGTGAGGTATAGTATTTTCATTTATAATTGGAACAACGACAAAAAACCTAGAGCTGCAAAAAAGGTGTAGACGTTTATATAAATGAGTCTATGATAAGAATACATTACAGGATGTAGAAGTCCAATGAGTCATCAAAATACTCGTTTTCGAGGCTCCACGTTATTTTCATAATCATCCTCGCAAATCAGTTTGATCACCGGTAGTTCTTGGTCTACGACCATGATAAGAGATTTAGCAGTTCTTGAGCCGCGTCTATACGCTAGGCTAACATACGCCAACGCAAATATCTAAAGAATAGATGGTGATGAGCATTTGACGATATCTTCTCTGCAAACTCGCTGTGGCAACCAATAGTCCTAGTCTCAATGTATCGGTGTACCTTATCTTGACGTGTAGACACGGCAGTATGCTCTGCTGTACAACTTATCTGCACAGGAGTTCGCACCTTTTTTGTGCAGCTGAGGGATTTTTTGCGTTTCCAATTATTGATAATGGAAGGACTATAAGTATGAGTGTGTACATTTCAGAGTTGAGTTAATTGAACAGAAACATAATAATAAAAAAATTGTCATCCTATCATAATCGAAAATACACAAAATTGATGCATCTTCCGCTAAATGGTTTGTCAATAATTTCTTGTCTCCAATGAAATATACGGAAAAAATATTTAACTTCAATTCTAAAATTAGTTCATTCGGAAAAGTCGGTGAACACCAAACTGACAAGCGAGCTCAGGGTTCGAAATTCAACTGGACTATTACTAAATAACCCCCACCATGTAGTAAGAGATCGTCTTCGTCGTCAACGCGTGGATTGGACGGTGCGGCGGCAGTTTGGTGGTATACAGGAATGCAGGTATGGTGTATCTGAAGTCACTTGAAATAGCATAAAAACCTTTGGTCGGCGCGTCCTTTGTAATTTCATGACGTATCATAGGCGTGCGGCATTTATTTAGAACGATAATAATAATGTTTTTATATCACAATAAATGGATTTTACTATCTTCTTATGTTTTTGATTTGGGATAAAAAATACTTATATTGGGAGTTTAATTTATGTTGACTGAAAGTTAAGAAATGGAAAAATTACAGAATTCCAACGTTTGACATAGGCAAATATTTACATAGCAGCTAGGTATATAAAGACTTACATTATAGGTATGTATTTATATATCATCCTCGCCTTCGGAGCTGTCGCTAGAGTCATCTTGTAGAGGGATTACAACGGGATTTACAGGAGGCAAAACACAATATTCATTTTCTTTTTCAATAATATGCCTAGAACACTGCTTCCATAGGTCTGTGGCAGCAATATGAGATACTGCATCTCTTATTGTGGCCAATAGCGATTCACTTAATTCAGGGGTCTGATTATGTTTTCTTACTTTTTTTTTAAAGCAGCCCAGACCAACTCAATCGGGTTAAAAATGCAGTAATAGGGAGGTAGACGTAATACTTCATGGCCATTTTGCTGAAGCAGATTGTCAACAACATACTCTTTTTCAAATTTTTGTCTTTTAATAAGATCCAATAATATGGCTTTGGTTGATTTTTGTGGTATTTCCATTCCCTTATCCTTCATAAAATCAATAATGTCTTGTTTTTTGTGCCTGTATTCGGAATTTTGTTTTTCTGTCGGGAATGGTATGGCGCATTGTCCATAATAATCACTGAATTTGGGGAAATGTCTGGTATTAACTGCTGCTCTATCCACTTTTCAAATAAGTCGGAGGTCATGTCCTCATGATAGTCGGCACATGATTCTTTGATATTTTTGGCAGATAACAGCAAGGCATTAGGTATAAATCCATTTTCACTGCCAGCATGGAGAATAATGATTCGTTTTCCACGGTTGCATGGTGCATTTAAAATGCACTTGTTGCTGTCGTCAACCCAGCCGTACTGCACAACATCATGGGTATCATACCACGTTTCATCCAGGTAAATCAGGTTTCTTTTCTGCTCTCTATAGATTTTAACTTTGTGCAAAAATTCTTGGCGCAATTCAACGATTCTTTTATCTAATTTCTTGTATTGAAAACCACACAGTTTTACAATACAGTGCAGTGAGTCTAAGCATTTGTAATTATAAAAATCTTCAGGATAATCTTTTAATTTATCCCGTATCATTTCCAACGTGGGCACCAAATTTTCTTTATAAAATCCGTATATTATACGACGAATATCTTCCTGAAAACCCACGTCTATTCTTTTTAATTTTTGCCTTTGCGCTTTCTGTGGAAGGAATGGTTGACTACATCTCCCCTTTTTATAACCCGATAAATGGTAGACCGACTGATTTTTGTCAGGATACAAATTCTGTTTAAAATTTGATTTTGCGAGGAATCTGGATTTTCGTTTTTCAGACAATCATACATATTTAGGATTACTCTTTGGGTCTGTTCCTCTAAATCTTTATTAAAGAATTCTGCCTGCACAGGTTCATCAACCATCTCCTCGTGGCTTGGAGCATTTTCCCAAGGTCTCCAAAGAGCCATATTTAGGACACACAAGAACAATCAACACAACAATTAAATCAACAAGTAAACTGAGTATTCAAAAGTCAAAAACACACAAACTAATAAAATCTATGAAAAAACACGGACAGACTAAAGAAAACACGTTTATTCACCGCTACACGGCACTGGCTAAACTGCTTCAATTTTCAGTAGCCACCTGCACTTGTTCCGAGCTCTGAAATACACGCTTTGTCATTGGCTATGTCCACGCATAGGCGTGCTTTACTCCACGTGGACCGGTGAAACTACCTTTGACCTCTTATACGGGGGATATTTGCTGCGAAATTTGGCGATTTTTGCAGCATCAGAGCGTGTTAAATATAGATATATAAAACGCACCCGGTATTTCACAGTGTTTCAAGTGACTTCAGATAAAGTATACACCTGCCCTGGTTCCCGCAAGCCCCTCACCCATAAACTATCAACAAGCTGTAGCGCGAAAACTACGCATTCTAGCAAAACATTTGCAAAGACCTTTTTTGATGGCCCAAAAGTTTGAAAAATTTACGGCTGGTTTCCGGAAAACCAAATTCATACAACAATATTCGCAAGGATTTATTACACCATTACGCCAGCGGAAATAACTTTGTGGCTATGTTATCACTTTTGCGGCAGTTTCGGCTATTCAACTGGACTAATGTGTCATTCTTTTTATTGTAATGAACACCATTTTCAAAGTGTACAAAGTGCTTCTTGTAAAAGGCATTTTATTACTACTTCAGATGAACTCCAACAAAATGTACTCATTATTTGTAGTATAGTATTAAGGCTCAAAGTACTTAGGACTAAACTATTCCTTCATATATTATTATTATGAGATTCTAAAATCTTTTCAGCTTGATTTGTATAAAAATAATTTTATATGCCGTTATTTTCTATAAATCTGTCATAAGTCATAACATACAGGTCTTTTCACAGTTTTTGGCCCTTATGTAATCCAAAATAAGTAAAAAGCATGACTAAATGTAGCATGTGTGAAGCTTAATTTTCCTATGGAAAATTGTGGTGTAATGCAATCCTTAAACCAGTTGATACTCACTCTTGCACACACACACATGAATTGGGTGATGAGAGGACTGTTGTTATCATTTACTTTCTGAAAATACTCCAATATAAACACAGACTACAGCCACAGAAACAATCATCCGTGCATACAGGCAGATTTCATATGTATGTGCGAGAGAGACAGAAGTATGAAAGTAGCTCTTGCAAATTACTGTGACCCACTAAAAACCATGAAAAGAACTGTATGTGATCTATTTTATGTCAGGAAGGTGACTGGAACACCATTTTTTTTATAATCATCACTATATAATAAAATCAATTAGATTCTGCCAATTTATACAAAATGTTGGTAATTATTTAAGATATTGGCCATTAATTAAAGTATTACCATTCTCTAATAACAATCTAGGTCATCATTCATTAATTTACATGAAGAATAAGCCATGGCAAAAAGAAAAATATGTTATCATACATACTATTATGACTAGATTTTCTAATCACTATAAGTGATTTGACATATTATTATGTGTGCGGGGTATCCAACTTAACGGCCAAATCATATAAGCATGACATCATTTCTGCTCAAAATGTTGGAGAGATTGGTGGTGGATAAGTACGTAAGGGACGAAGCAGTGGATGTGGACCCACTCAGTAGCCATCAATATGCATATCAACCAGGGAAATCAAATGATTTGGCTCTGGATTATTTATGCAGGCTGCTAAGGCAATAGATAACAGAGATAGCAGTAGCAACCTGTCTAGATATAGAAGGGGTTCCAGCCACGCTATGCCAATGGATAGAGGCTAACCTGAAAAATAGGACTATAACATCAGTAACAGGGGATACCACCATTGAAGCTAAGGTGGTGCTGGGATGTCCTCAGGGAGGATCCCTGCTAGGGGCAGTCCTGGTAGATACACTTCTTCAAGAATGTACTGCGAAGACCGACAAGGACAATTTCCAAATGCTTCCAAAGGGCCATTATTACTGTCGACAGGTGGTGCAGGATGGAAAGTCTAGCTTTAAATCCGCACAAGACAACAGTCGCCAGTTTTACACGAAGGCGCGATCTAGAATGCCTCACGCCACTAACCCTGCATAGTGTAGCGATCGCTTATGCTAGTGTGGCAAAATATCTTAGAGTCACTTTTGACAAAGAATAACATGGGACTCTTATGTCAACAGAACAGCACAGAAAGCTACAATAGCCCTAAGAAGGTGTAGGCAGATGTGCGGGAGAAATTGGGGGTTAAACTCAAAAATGATCATGTGGTTATACATGAGGGTGGTGAGACCCATGATAACCTATGGATCAGTGACATGGCGGACAAAGACTACACAGTCATCAGCGGTGAGGCTATTAAGTGGCGTACAGAGGCTAGCATGCTTGAGTGCCACAGGGGCCATTCATACCACTCCCACTACAGTTTTCAGTATTGAAGGTCCTTCTTGACCTACCACCTACCACCAGCAGCATGGAAAAACCATCAAAAACTTCATGTGGAGTTGAAGGCATATCCTATATTGGTAATGCCCACAGACATAACTGTTCTAGTGTACACTTTCGATAAAAGCTAACAAACGATAGTACCAGAATGGAAGGCGTGGAAGAAGGGCCCTCATATACTTGCAAAAAGCTACTGGCACAAACTGCTCAAAAACTAAAGACGGAGCTGGAGCTGGGATTTATGGTGCAAGGCCAAAAACTGAGATCTCTATAAGTCTAGGCAGTATTGCAACAATATTTCAGGCTGCAGTCATGGCCATACAAGTCTATGCAAAAGAGCTAATAAGCAATGAGACTGGAAATTTGTTGATCACCATCTGCTCGGACAGCCAGGAGGCCATAAATATCTTCTAAACTACTATGGGATTACGTGAACACTCTCAAAGGGCTGGGAAACCGAAACAAGGTAACATTGCCCTGGGTATCAGGACATGCAGTGCACAAAGGAAATGAAAAGGTGGATGATCTAGCCCAACCTGGTGCAGAGAATCACCTCATAAGCCCAGAGCCTATAGAGTGAAGAACACACACCAAACAGTTCATCCAAAATTGGACCAAGAAAAAGTCCCCAGAATGGTGGAACAGCTAATGTGGGCAAAGGCAGGCATGAGTTCATCAAAGACTGAAGGTCTGTTTCTACAGAGGACCTACTTGGGACTCAAAAGGAAGGCCATAAGGGCCATAGTAGGTCTCCTAACAGGACACTGTCATCTAAATCGACATATGAGACTCTTGAGTCTGGCAATTTGAATTGAAATCTACAAACCAAATCCTCCAACAGTCCCTAGTGCTCTTCCACCAAATTTCAACCACCAGGCAACATCATCTTTTCCTACAGGGTCCTGACCAGGCCTAGCCATAAGAGCTGTTAGTTTTTCTTGAATCGACTAGAAAAAACATTAATTAGCGCAAATATAGCTAACAGCTTATTCTCTTACCATGTTCAGTAAATTGATGGACTGTGCACTTTTCAAGATATTTTCAACACTGACCACAAGTTAGTTTTCACACTGAAAGCAGTGGACTCAAAAAATAGATCCTCTGATAATAGCAGCGACACGTATGTTAAAAAAATCACACTATTTAACAAAAACCCAATAGAAGAGGCTGCAAGATGGAAATACTCCCAAGTCAGTCAGTGTCAGTTTCTCAGTTAGTGACAGTGACCATTCGAGCGAGGAGTGAAGTAAAATCAGTCAACGTTGACAGTTTGCAGCTGACGCTGACAGATTTTTATCGAATATTCATCATGGATCCGTCCCATCTCCATCAACAATTTTTACGTTTTATGAAACATCCTGTCAAACAATGACAACTTGGGATCTGAAACGTCGAAACGTGTCTAAAAACTTGAGTTCTATGCCAAATCGGAAAATAAAAAATCGCGTTCGGTTTTTGCTTGTGGCTTGTGGCAAAAAAAAAATAGCTGGAGAGATAAACGTTTTGCGAGATTTGTAGATGTAGTTTAAGTTTCTTCTATAATTGCAGTTTATCATTACATTTTTTCTTCTGCAAGAGTACAACTTTTGTGGAAGACGAGGTGAGTCACTTATAACTGCAACTGCATAAATAAATTGATTTATATGTAAATATGAATAGTTCAATACATCTGAGTTAAATCAATACAACCTCTGTAGTTCCTGAATCTTACTATTATCAGCGCGTTTATCTCAATTGAAAAGGCATCCCTATCGTAAACCATACAGAAGAGTTGGAGGAATCAACATAAAAACTGCAAAGAAGTACAACAAGATCTATATGTTTTGTGTTTTACCTTTCTTCAAACTACTTAGCTGATAACCAGTTTTTTTTTGCATTAAAAGAACTTGTAGTTTTGCTTGGAATACAAAAGATCTTTGATATTTGTCATAAATAAATAATGTATGTGATATTCTCATTCTATAACTAAGTACTATAATATGAACAATCCTACTGGTATAGCTAGACCTAGTTATTCCCATAAGCAAGTTATCTAGGAAGCCTTACAAGACTTGTGAAATTAATGTATCATTTTAAACTTATCTTGTGGCATTTATGTTGATAAGACTCCATTGTTTGGCCACTAAATTAAACAACATATGCTTGTAAGCCTTTTTAATGATGATTCTTGAAAAAGGCTGCCATGGTGGTTGAAACATCATTAAAAAGTATTACTAACATTTGTTGTGGAATGGTTATCGAAACCATTAAAGAATAAAAAAATGCCTACATGCATAATGGAACTATAGTGCCTTTATGTGCCCTTTAAAGGTTTATCCATCTAGATGAAGTACACTGATTGTGGTCAAAACTTGTTTGCTATGGGCATTAAAAAAACAGTAACACATACTGGGAGTATCTCTCTTCTTCCTTATGAAACCTACACATTTGCTAAACCTTGTCAGTCGATTACATATCATCATAAGTATTAACATGTTAAACACCAAGCAAAATGTTAGAAAAATGTCCATCAGGCCAAAGCCCAAAGTTATGTTTCCAACAAATAATGTGTCTAATCTACTGTGTACCTCAAAACCTGACACAAGTTAGGAACAACATGTACTGAAAAAAGGAAGGAAAATCACATGAAGTCTGATGGTATTGTAAAGGATGGTAGAATGAAAAATAAGGGGTGAAATACCAAAAAATAAAATTCCAAAAGTTACTACTTGTGACAGTTGTGAAGGAAATCCCTACTTTTGCCTTGACTATTTCAGAACAAGTCATAAATATATAAAATTATCTTATATTTTGTATTCCTATATCATAACTTATATATATATATATATATATATATATATATATATATAAGTATGCATTTTCATTGTATTTTTGTTTGTTTTAGTCAAAGTTGTTGTGTAGATTTAGTAGGAAATTAAATACAAAGCAGCCTGTTATCAAGCGGTCCCATGGGACCGCCATGGCATTTAACATGTTAAGTAATTTTACTTATGATGGTGGCCCTATAAATCTCTGAGGAAAAATGTAACCTTCAGTTGTTCTTCCAAGGAGCTCAGCAGTAGTTATACAAAAGATTCTTCGAAGAGCTAAGAATAAAACATTTAATATGCTTCTAAAACCAAGTTCAGTGCTCATAAGATTGGTAAAATAATCCATAATTGTTACCCTCATTACAAAAATATAAGTGATCAGCAGAATAATAATTGGTTCCATAATTATTATTTGGTAATTGCATATGTAACTATTAGTTGAATAAATTTTTTTTTGACAGTAGAAATCTTTTATAGCCACCCTCAGGCAAAAAAAGCTTGACAGCACTGAAATGTTAGCTTTTTCACCTGACAATGTGAGATGCAGCATACTTGCTAAATGCCCTCATTCTTTCACTGCACATCTCATGATAATGCTTGCAGTAGCTTGTGTTTAATATTTATACTAAAGGTATTATTATTCAGTTTATTCTCATTGTCATACATATACTTTCATACGTATGTATATGTACAAGCCAGCAAGTAGAAACTGAAATGATTACTGGTTCCTTAGCCTGTTTTTATTATAGTACTGTGCTTTGTTCAGCATCATTCACCTCACCATTGGTTGAATGTCAACCCATTTGCCCTTATTTACTAGACTCGAGTAGATGAGTAGGAGTAATGTCTTCTTTAGGTAGCTGTCTAAACAACCAATCTCTTGTGAATCCAGGTCCTAATATCTGGAGTCAGTCTTCTAGTCTGTGCACCATGATTATGCAGCTGCAAAGCATCTCTTTTTTCATCTGACAAATAGCGCCTCTCTTTCACTATCTTTGGCCCCAGTGCCCTTCTTATACAGTGCACATCTTTCCTCAGTAGGCAGATCAATTGGCAGGACAACATGAGCAATGCATCTGCGGATAGCATTATATAAGAGCAGATCACACACAGTATTATCTTTCTGAACATTAGCTCCCTACATTTTTTTGCTGCAAAGCCTTACCATAGAGACTCCATAATAGAGATTGTCACCCAAGACAAGATCATATGCCTATCATTATTGGGGTCTGCCTCAGTTAGCATTAGCCGAATCACAGACGCAATTTCTTTGTTTACCTTATTAGTGGTGTGTTTTATATGCTCAGACATTACAAGTTCTTTGTTGAGTCACACTCTCATATATTTAATCCATTTTGGCTTCAAATATCAACCCTAACAATGAGTGAGGTTAGTTTTTGTTTGCTGAAAAGTATGACCACTTCCATATGTTTTCATAAACCACATAAAAATATTAATTCTTATAAAACAAGGATTTGGCTTCATTAAAAATTAGATAGTCTATTAGATCTTTAGAGGTCTAATTAGATACTATAGGGGTCCAATTAGTCTTTTGATATTTTGCAGTGGCAATATGGCAAATATAAAACACGCATATTTGCCTAGTCATGAAAGTTGGACAGTACTGGAGAAACATTTTGACCTCATTATGATTTAAGGTGTTCTTCCCAATAATGAGTCTCTGACTGTACTGAACAGTCAGTCTCAGTGGACCACATCAGCTGAGTATTGTAGCTAGCTGAAATTATATCATTATTATGTTTTGGCAGCTGTATTTGACAGTCACTTGATTTAACCAAATAAGTGTTTCTAGCTTGAGACATATTTTGCTAATTAAGTATCCACAATATCAAATAATATGTCAATTTTCACTATACTACACCTAACTACCTTCATTCTTTACAGTAAGATCTCATCATGGGTGACTCACTAGAGTCAACAGATGCAACTTCCGAAGCTGCACAAAATGTAGCAGTTGTAAACTTCACAGACTTTACTAACTTCATATTGAAAGCAGCTACAATCCTTCTACCAGAAGATGACACACAATCTGAGCCTGCTAGCTTGGTTGCAGCCTTGGATGATAAAAACAACCAAGAATGCATTAAGAAATTCATCTCAGATCCTCAGGTGTCTACTTTGTATATACAGAGGAACTGCTCTAAAGGTATGACAGAATATTTTTAGAAATTTTTTCAATTGCTATTATATAGGACGTTATATAATATTGTCAGGACAGAATCAGCAAATCATGCAAAACTGCTTATATAAATGCAGGTGTGCTTGGTCAGCAATACTGTGTATTAAAACTATGTAGAAGCTGTGCTTGCTACATGCAATTTAGAGACCAACCTATACGAGCCCCTTCCCACTTCAGTTGGCCCAACTTGAAATCTTAGTTTTTAATATAATAATAAAAATGAATATTTTGATAATATGTATATAGTAGAAAACACCAACTTTATCACTCCCTAATCAAATTTGCAGCATAAAAATAACACATGTTGCAATTACAGCATATCAACCAATTTTCATTTCAATGCAAAATAAGTCTATAATGCATAGGTGGCTGTGAAAAATAAAAGCCATGACAATTGTTTTTATTAATCACAGCTGTCAGAATACGTTTAAAATAGTTTTGGGTAGTTAAGGTTTTCAAAATGGGTAGAGGAAAGGTTATTAGTGAAAAAATTCGGTTACTGATAATTAAATTTTTTAATTCTGGGAAATCAAACTCAGAAATTGCAACTTTGTTAGACTTATCGCGGTACAGTGTGAGAAATATTGTTAGAAGATATAACGTAACCGGGTCAGTTAATATTAAGCCACAATATGTGAAAAAAAGTAATATCACAAATGTCGACCGAAGAGCATTAAGAAGAATAATCGTGAAAAACCGGCGTGCCAATTATTCACAATTAAGTGCTCTGTGGAGTGACACTGTTGGAAGGAGAATTTCGAGGTCCACAACTCATAGTGAGGCCCACAAACTGGGATTTAGCACTTGCAAGGTAAGTTTTCTTATAAAAAAAGTGAAGTAAAAACCCTAAAGTTGCACAACTTGTTTATAGGCCAAAGAAAAGCCACTATTAACTCCACTGCAAAAGAAAAATCGGCTTAGTTGGGCTAAAGAACATAGACAATGGACACCTCAACAATGGTGTGCAATACAATGGAGTGATGAGGCCCGATTCGAAGTTTGTGTTGGTCGCAGTCGAGCTATTCGCAAAAAAAATAAGCATTCCATGTTGACTGTCTGAAGAGAAAAGTGAAATTTCCAGCATCCATTATGGTCTGGATCAGTATGTCATCAAAAGTAGTAGGAAAACTTCATTTTATTGATGGAAATGTGGATACAAACAAATATTTGGCAATTTTAGAAGAATCACTTTTACCAGTGATGGAAGAATGTTTTACATCCGGCCAAGATTTTATGTTTCAGCAAGATGGTGCAGCGTGCCATACCTCAAAAAAGGCTATAAAATGGATGGAAGAAAATAATGTACCACTTTTGAAATGGGTTTCTAGCAGTCCAGATCTGTCACCTATTGAAACTTCGTGGCACGAGATGAAAAAGGTTCTACGACAACATCCTGCTCGTACAATCACCGACCTGAGACAAAAGCTTCAAGAAATATGGGATGGTTTTACGCCAAATTTTTGCCAAAACTTGGTTAACACTATGCCCCAAAGAATTTCAGCCATAATAAAAAATAAAAGTGATGTTACCCAATGGTAATCTTTCAATTGTTGCTTTGTTAACTTCGCGCATTTGTTACAACTAGAGTGTATCTAAAATGTTTTTGAGAGAATAAATTGTTTTAGAAGTAAATAGTTTCGTCATGTTCAGTTTATAAAGGCATATTTTGGTACAAATCTTGAAGTGGGCCAACTGAAGTGGGAAGGGGCTCTGGCTGGGCTCAAACAAGTCTGCTGCAGCAGGTTGTGCTGTTGAAGCATTTGCTTCAAGGACAAGGTTCTGCACCGATTAACCATCTTAGCTTTCCAAATTACGAGGTAGACTCCAATCTGAGAAAAAACAGGGGAGTTGTGGCTTTTTTCCCCAGCAGTATTTCCTGCTTCAGACACGTTTCTTTGGAATCAGACCGGAAGGACATTCTGTGGGTTCGCCTCAACACCAAAACATCCCAGAAATTTATTTGCTTCCTTCATCGCTCTCCCTCGGACCATAACTGGGATGACCTACTTGAATACCTAGCTGTCAAGATAAACTTCCTGAACATCAATCACCCTGCTTCACAGGTAGTTCTCTGAGGTGATTTAAATGCCCATAAGGAGCTCTGGTTGGGCTCAAAGAAGAGCGTTGCAACAGGTCCTACAGTTGAAGCGTTCGCTATTACCCAAGGACTGACCTAGCTGGAGGTGAGCCTTACTTTTTCTCCAGCGTTTCGTCACACGCCAGTAGTGTGCTGTATCTCTTTCTGAGCACGCAACCTGTCCCTTTCAGCAGTGCTGTCCTGTCCCCTCTGGGTAACTCAGATCACAGTCTTGTGGAGGTTAGGTTTCGGTCAGAAGCCGCTGCGGCAGCAGAAACTCGCACAGGCCGCAAAACTTGGCATTACGGACATGCCGACTGGGAGGGGCTCAGAGACTTCTTCTCTAGCTTTCCTTGGAGAGATGTCTGTTTCACTGACGCTGGGTAACTCAGACTACAGTGTTGTGCAGGTGAGGTTTTGGTCAGAACCGGCTGTGGCAACAGAAACTCTGCCAGACCGTAAAATTTGTCGTTAAGGACACACCGAGTGGGACTTTTTTCCACCTTTCCTCGGCGTCGGCTGTCTGTTCATCAATAACTGAAATTATCCACGTTGGGATGAAGAAATGCATGCCTCGTACACTGAAAGTGCCTAAATCCGGGTCCAACGGCTGGTTCAACAAATTGTGCAACACTTCTCGTCTGCAGAAGATCAAGGTACATACACAGAACCTTCTAACACACCACCACTGTCAGAGACGGACAAGCCGACGACGAGTCCAGACACAAATATAACGAAGCAGTTCGCATTGTCAAAGACCAGCACGATATAAAAATTCGACATAGCGTCTTTCTGGACGCTGACCAAGTAGATTGAAAAGAACTTCTCACAGAGTAGCCTTCCTCTTCCACCACATACTTGCCAGGATGGAACGAGTGTAACCGACTCAAAGGCTAATGCGGAAGTGCTTGCCAAGATCTTTGCTGCTCACCCACTCCCAACTCCCGAGTGCCGACGATTCAAAGGGTTCCCTACAGTTTGCGGGAAGTAACATTCAGGCATAAGGCCGTAAGACGGATGCTGTTGCTCGAGCTTCTGGTTTGGACTTGATTCCTGCCATTGTATTGAAGAGATGTGCAGCGGTGCTTGCTCCGGCTCTGCCGCGTCTCGTTTCACAGAAAACTGTAAATTTGCTCGTGTCCACTCCATCCCAAAAAAGGGATCTGAGACTGACCCTTAACTTCACTGATGTGATGTATTTAACACTAAGCTGACAATCGAAATACTCCAAATATTTGAAAGTTTTACACCTTTCCAACATAGACATTTATTTTGCATGGGTAAGTTAAAAATTTGATCCGGGTGAAGGTTAAAATACGCCATTTAGAGATGGTAAAATACAAAAAAGTATTGGTACACCATATTTCTAGAAAAATATTTGTTGTTGGAGGTTTTCACAATCTTGTCAGCTAGAAACAGATGTGTAAATCCTCAGGTCAACAGCAAACCTAAGCTTGTTGCATGATAATGAACTGCAAAGATCGTTGACGTATACCAAAATACAATCCGGTGAACGGTCCAGGTAAAGCTGAGCACTGAAAATGTTCAATAATTTCCGTTTTATTAAATACGCAAGAAGCACTTTTGTCTTCAGTTTAATGATATCAAACATGTTTGACTTTGTAATTTATATTGGTCAGCCTGTATGGTCATATGGGCAAACATATTGGCTGATTCATTGCATTATCAAAGCTCATATTAACATGAACGAACTGTTTTCCAAAGTGCGTACATTAGTGGTGTTTGTACCTGCAAATCTCTATATCTGTTTATCATTATTAAAAATAGTTATCGAGCTGTCAGTTTTATCAATGACCGTCATGAGAAACCCCAAGGGACACTTTTCAAAAACAATTAATATGGATTTGAGAAATGACATTTATATGGACTTTTTCATCTTACTGCGTGCTGAATTTGCCCCTTAATGTTCATGACAAGATTCTGTAACATTCATTTTTTGTATCTATTGTCCCTTTCATTAGGGCCGTATCATCAGTCGTTCCTACAATTCTAGGACGCTTTTATGACCTTGATTTTCACATTATTTTCTCTCCTTCAGAAAGGCTGGGGTATTTCTAGATTCCTGTTCCATATCAGCGTCAGCGTTCTTCTATTGTGAAGCTATGTTTTCTTTTTGAATTGTTGGAAATTTCAAGCTATACAGGGAAAATAGATGCGGAGCCGGTGGGGGGAGATAGTACAAGCCAATCTGAGTCGATTTTACTATAGGAACTACGAGGTATGTCTTTTAAGTTTTGCATATAGAAACATAGTAGGCCGCGCGGATCGAACGTCAGTACTGAATCTTAACCTCACTCTTTAGTAAACTTAAATTCAAAGTTTCACAACAATATGTGCAGTGTTCTCACTACAGTGAATTTTTAAGTGTCACCAAGTCATCAGAAAAATGGAACTCAACCGAGAACATTTTCGCGGCATAATTTATTACAACTTTCAGAGACAATTATCGCAACAAGAATGCCTTGCTGAGTTACTGTCTGTTTTCGGCAACGAAGCGCCACATCAGTCGACAATTTTCCGGTGGTATGGAGAATTCAAATGTGGACGGGTGAGCCTTAGCGACGCTCCCAGTGTGGGTGCACCAAAAACGGCAGTCACCCAGGAAAACGTCGATGCTGTGCGCAAACTCATCATTGACGATAGACATGTGACATATCGCGAGATTGAGGCGTCCTTGAAGATCTCAAAGACCTCAATTCAAAAAAATTTAGATGAACAAATAGGAGTAAGAAAATTAGTTTCTCGTTGGATACCCCACCTGTTGACTGAAGAGAAGAAAGCAGCCAGGGTTAATTGGTGTCAAAAACGCTTGAGCGTTACAATTCCGGAAACTCAAAAAAATGCTGTACACATTGTTAGTGGTGATGAATCGTGGATTTACTGTTATGAACCAGAAAATAAACGACAGTCGGCTGTTTGGGTGTTCCAAGGTGAAGAAAAGTCATCCGTTCTCGAAGTGTTTCGAAAAATATGGTCGCGACATTTTTGTCAAAAGCGGGTCATATTGCAACAATTCCTCTTAATGAGCAAAGAACTGTTACTGCGGATTGGTATACCACCATTTGTTTGCCAAAAGTCATCACCAAGCTTCGAAAAATCAACCCCGAAAGAAAAATCATCCTCCACCAAGACAATGCAAGCTCGCACACAGCCCAAAATACAAGGCAGTATCCTCCATATAGTCCCGATCTTAAAACTATCTACCGCGTTGTTTTATTTCCATATGCAAAACTTAAAAGACATCCCTGTCCGAAAATTAGCCGTTTTCGAATTATACTAATTTTTAAGATCTCATAAAATTAACGTCCTTTATACGTTAACCAAGTCATAAAACTTGAAAATTGGGTGTTTCATTTGATTTTTTTTTGTTTTACAATAATAATATTCTAAAATATGAAAATTGATACTTAAATGTACATTATTGACATGCAGTAAGCTTCAAAATAGTTAAAATAGTTCAATTTTTGTTAAAAAAATCTTCGTTCATCTCAAAAACTCAATTTACTAGAAACAATCACCTACAAATTTTTCGTGCAAAATAATTTTAAAATATCTACGTTTCATTACCTTTCAAATGAGGTATCAAAGTCACAAATCGGTTTAGAAATAACAAAGATATGAGTGGAAGAAACAGGTAGAGCCGCGAACATCGGACTTTGCCACCGGAATAGTGTGATAAGTAAGACTAGTCACCCCCCTCCCACCCTCGCTTCAATCTGCTCTTGCGATTTGTTGCGTTCGGATGTGTTTTCCTGACGACCTAGACTGTACCCTGTTTTCTGTGATTCCTTACGACTTGGCTACTGTGTGACTTGATTGTTCGTTGATGAACAATGGCTGATGAACAAAGGAGGCGGCCGTTCAGTTTCGAAAAATATGCCGATATCCTTTTCTACTATGAAGATGCCAGAGGCAATGCTGAAGAAACTCGTCGTGAGTATGGGGAAATGTTTCCTAATCGTCGCCTACCTGACGCCCGCGTATTTAGGCAAACGTTCCGTCGGGTTCGAGAGCGCGGTACCGTTGTAAGATGTCCAGGTAAGTTTGCAACATTGATACTTATTAACTTATCATAATCAGTCATTCAGTAAAGCCTATGCAGAGCCTTGGAGGTATGTGGGCTGAACTGATGATACTGCAACATAATTGTTTTGATACAGTTGATTGAACTTCTTAATTAAGAGTTTATTCATTTAATTTTAACACGAGCATCTACACGGCTCTGAAGATGGAAACATACACACGTTGTGTATAGTTTTTTCTAAATAATATTTTGCCAACTCAAGCTCATAGTCTTACCGCTATGTTTATTAGGTAACAATTTCTTCCAAAAAACTGTTGTTATTTGTTTTTTCATTTTATTTCAGGTGATGCAGGTAGATCTCGACATGATGTGGAAGAAGAAGAAGAAATATTAAATATTTTCCAAAGAGACCCTACTCTCTCTCTACTCGCGCTGTGGCTCTAACTGTTTGGTAGGACCACATTTCCTACCCGACAACTTAAGTGGAGAAGCCTACGAAAATTTCTTAAGAAATGTTCTATTTGAATTACTTGAAGACGTGCTGCTAGACACAAGACACAGAATGATTTTTCAGCATGACAAGTGCCCTGCACATTTCAGACTAAGTGTTAGAAATTGGTTAAATGAGCAGTTTCCGAATCGATGGATCGGTAGAGGCGGACCAATCCCATGGCCAGCATGCAGTCCCGATCTCACACCTATGGACTTTTTTGTGTGGGGTCGCATGAAAACTTTAGTATACTCTGATCAAAATCCTGTACCCACAATAGAAGACCTCAGAAATAGGATAATACATGCAGCACAAGAAATTCAAGCCTCTCTTATGAATTCGGCGGTAGTAAAATCAGCTGTCATAAGAAGAGCACGTGTGTGCATTAGAAATAGAAGGCGCCATATTGAAAATGTATTATAAAAATAAAAAAATGTAGTTTCAAACACATTATCCTGTATTAAGGTATGATTTTATAAGTGTAGTATTTTTATTGCTTTTTCCTTCCTCCTATAATATTCATATTTTTGCCAATTCTTCATCGATTTGTGATGTTTATACCTCATTTGAAAGGTAATGTAGAAGCCTGTACATACATTTTCTGGTGTAACATAGCGGCAACACGTCAGATTGCACGATCTTCTGCGTCACCGTAGCTAGACAATATGGTGATGACCTTCGTTCTTCAGCCGGCTTCTATCTCTTTCTAACATGTGTTGATACACACTTCTCACGCTTCTCTCTTGTACACATTGAACTCAAACCGTCAGACAAATTTTCGTTTCCCAGTATATCCTTATTGACTTATTTTTCATTTATTTTAGATGATGACACTGATCAACCACCCGAAGGTGAAGAAGAAAAAGAGCCTATCACATATTATGTCAGCAATGAGGTTCACTATTCAAGCCCTAGAATGTCAAGTTTAGTCTGCATCAAAAGAGGACATGTAGTAGAAGCTGATAAATCTATAAAGTCACAAGTGAGACTGATAAACTTGAGTGAGGGCAGTCCATATGAGACTTTACATGACTACATCAGTAGAACAGTTGCACCTTTTTTCAAATCTTATGTCAAAGAATCGGGACGTGCAGACAGGTATACTTTTTAGTCTGTTGCTTTTATATCCATATTTTTGTAAATGTTTAGTATATTTTCTTCATCGATGTTTAATATGTGGCATGAACTCAAGTATATTAAATAAGACAGCACAAAGTGCCATCTATTACCAAATCGACCATTGCGAGGGTGAAAACAGAAACTTGTCTGTTAGAACTGTATCCCAGTTCGCATTTGACACTGTGGCTGCTAGTTGCCGCCGATTCCGACAGTACAATAGACGCGGCCTGCTCTGTTTCACTCTCGCAGTGGCTGACTCTGGTACTAGTTGGCACAGAAGCTATCTTATTTCTAAAGATCTTTTATGCTGCATAGAGTAGAGTTGCTCAGCTTTGGTTGGTTGTCCTAACTGAGATCAAGCTTAGTCCATGCCGATGAGTTGCCAAAAAGCACAAAACACCCACTTGTGGTCGGACGAATGAAAGCTATATTACTGGTTTGTTCAAGTAAAGGATTCAGAAAACATTTAGAAATAGATCTAGAGATTTCAAATTAACTTGATGATTGCAGGGATGGTGATAAGATGGCGCCAGCAGTTGAAAAGACAATTGCAGAACTTGAAATGGGTTTGATGCACCTCCAACAAAATATAGACATTCCTGAGATAACTCTTCAAATCCATCCTTATGTTGCTAACTTGATCAAGCAATGTGCTGATGAAGGAAGAAAGCCAAAAGTTTCCGACTTTGCTGACAAAGTGGAGGACTCGAATTTTTTAAATCAACTCCAACATGGTGTTAATAGATGGATTAAAGAAATTCAGAAGGTAACAATTTTATTTCACATGTCAAATGGCGACGAAGTATTGTAATCGCCAAAAGTTTCGAGAAGGGGATAAGTATTGTTTTTTGTATGTTACATGAGATGTACAGGTTGGGATTATCAAAAGTTCGTCAATTTTGCTCTACCAAACAAGGTTAAAAATTCAATCAAAATAAAATTAACTTTAGTTCTTGTATGTAAAGGCTTTAACTTAAATTTAAATACTTGACAACCTCAAAAATTATAATTTATGAACTAGTTTTTAAGCATTAAAAATACCCATTTTTATTATTTTCCACAACTTAAACCGCTAATAACTCGAAAACGGTAAAGTTTAGAGAACATTTACCAGGGACATTTTCTGTTCAGAATGATCCATGTAATATTTGCATAAAATTGTATAAACAATTTTGATCCTGGTTTCCGACCAGCTAGTTAACCCTTTTCGCGTCGGTTATATTCGAAAAAAAAGTAGTGTCTGGTATACGGCAAACATACATTTACGCAGCGACAGAGGCCCCGGTTAACTCTGGGAAACGTGTTGATCAGCATATGTCGGTATTTGTTTGTACCAAATACTATGCATACAAGCGAAAATTTCCGGTGGTGTGGGAACAGGCATGCTGATAATTGTCGCAAAGGTGGCACCGTCAAGACAGGTGGCAGCACGTTTATTTAACCATTATTCTTCGAACGAGTACTGATACTTTAGTTATTTTACGTTATATTTATCTTCGAAATGTATCATAGTGAGATGCAGATCAAGAGTTGTTATAAATATTACAGAATAGCAATTCTAAGGGCGATTTCGTTGGCGACGCCGAGGAATGGGAAAATATCCGATCAAAACGATTGTTGAACAAACTAATCCAGGGTGATTCACAAGTCGTGACCAAAAATGAAACACCATACACAGGACCGCATTTTAAGGGGGGTCTTCTATGTAACATTTTTTTTCTCGAGGGCTTCATAAAAAGGATACAGGGTGTTGAGGTTTAAAAATAAAAAAATCTTTTTTGATATCTTCCTAACCGTCACCTGGAATGAACTAAAATTTGTGTGGATTTACCTAAGTATTGTCCACATTCAAAAGTCCTGACTTATAATTAACGTGCACCAGTGGCGGGGATACAGGGGATAAATGGCATTATTTCTCCAAATAAAAATAAAACAAATTAGATCATTCATGAAGAGCCGAGATACAATTAGTTTCAAAATAAAACAGGAGGCCTTGATACCAACTTGACGTTTCCTGGGAGATTGATTGTCAAAGTCATGTTCTATATGGTTGTTATCGTTACTACCACCATTTTTTTTTATTTGTAAAAGTCAAGTCAAAAGTTTCTTTTTTCCAGTTTTGAGTGTTTTAAAATTCAATTTAGCAATGATGTGTACGCCGATATTATTTTTGTGTACGGGTTCTGTAATGGAAATGCTTTAGCGGCTTCTCGGGAGTATCAACGTAGATTTCCTAACAGACGCCAACCTACCTCAAAGGTTTTTACGCGTTCATTTCTAAGACTTCAGCAATATGGAATTGCCAAACTTCCCGGAGTTAGAGGCCGCGTGGTGTCCCGCATACTGTTTAAGAAGTGGAAGTGATTCATTTGGCGTTGGATGATCCTAGTACAAGAACTAGGCGGATTGCAGCACAGTTACCACGTTCCCAAAGTCTTGCGTGGAGAATTTATATCGAAAAGTTTTACATCCTTACCATCGGCAAAATGTGCAACCCGGTGATGAAGTTTTACACTGTGCTAAAAGTGTAAACATTCATTTGCATTTATATTTTAGATTTTGTTACTTACATTTTTGTATGAAAATGTCTTTAGAAATTAAAAGGTTTTTCAATTATCGCTATTTCACTAAAGAATATAATAAAAAATACAAAGAAGTAAACAAAAATGTATCTTTGAAGCCTCTAAGAGGAGTGGTCGGCCTAGAAAACTAAATGCTAGATCAGTTAGATTAATAAAAGTAATTTCGTCCAAAGATCCGTTTAAAACCCCAAGACAAATAAAAGCCGAAATCGAGACAAAAGGAATTGTCAGTGTTTCTACGAAAACTATAAGTAGGAGAGTAAATGATTTGAAGTTATTTGCACGTCGTCCGAGTAAGAAGCTGTTAATCTCGAGGAAAAACCGTAAGGACCGATTACAATTTGGACGGTTGCATCTTGATTGGAGCATATGTGACTGGAAGAGGGTATGTTTCAGTGACGAATCCAAGTTCAATATGTTTGGATCAGATTGTGTTCATTACGTTAGACGTCCTAGTAGACAAATATTGAACCCCAAGTATACTTTGCCCACTTTCAAACATGGAGGCGGGTCTGTTATGGTTTGGGGGTGCTTTTCGGGGTTTGGGATGGGACCTTTACATAGAATAGATGGCATTATGGATAAGTTTGTATACACAGATGTGTGTACTAAAGCATGCTATGTTACCATATATGGAAGACAACATGCCCTTAAGATCAATCTTCCAGCAAGATAATGACTCGAAGCACACTTCAAATCTCGCAAAGAAACTCTTTCTGGATGCAAAAATACCAGTTCTCAAATGACCTTCACAGTCTCCCGATATAAACTCCATTGAAATTCTATGGGAATACTTAGATAAGCAAGTACGAGATAAAAATTATTCAAACAAGGAAGAACTTTTTGCCGCTTTAGAGCAAAAGTGGAGACAGATTGATGAATCTTATATCAAGAAACTTCTACAATCTATGCCGAGACGATACCAGGCGGTGATTCATAATAATGGTTGTGCTACAAAATATTAACACAAACATGGTTGGTTTTCTATAATTCAATGAACTTTGCTTCTTTTTTCTATAATTGTTTTGCCTTGTCTATATATTTTTGTCCTTCATAGTTCCAGTTTTTTTCAATTAATTTTTTATTGAAGAGAGTCTAATGAATTTATTTATGTACAAGTGAGTACTACGCTATAACGAATTGTGTATACAGGTTGGTGTATTAATAAAACAAGTTAAAAAAGAAATACAGCACAATATTAATTTGTCTATATAATTCTGTCCATTACTGAATATCTCCTTGCTGGCTTAAATAAAAATCGTAACTGCGGTATTCGCGACCCTACACACGTCTCAGCTTGCGTTCCAACCTTAGTTCAAACACAACCGTTGATACCATATTTTAGGGGAGCTCTATACTGCGAACGATTCAAATACTGCGTACTGCGAAGCATCCAATTTGCCTATGCACGTCACGATTTATAGTTACTGCAGCAGTTTGGACTAATGTTGTACTGCATGCAGTACGAAAAATCGATGTGTGTGTAGGGCGTTTAAGGACAGACAGATTTCGTAACAAGATCCTCTGTTGCGAAAGGGTTAAAAGGCAATCAAGTTTTCTAACTAGATTTTTTCCCAAAATCACATTTGTTAAATGCCCCTTAACATGAATCAAGAGGTAACTGTTCGAAAATTTGGGTCAAATTTGTTTAATATTTTTTCAAACAAATTCCTCAAATCTATTTTTTCGCAACGGATATTTTTTACAGGCTCGGACCGTTTTCAGATCATAAGCTATTTAATGCCTGAAAAAAAAAACCTGAAAATTGGTATATTCAATGCTTAAAAACTCTGATAAAAATTATAATTTTTGAGGTAGCCAAGTATTTAACTTGACAAGACCACGAGAATTATTTTAAGATTAGTTTATTTTGAGGCAATTTTTAACCTTGGTTGGTAGGTCAAAACTGGCAGACTGAATTACGAAAACCAGGTCACTCATTTCCGTTTGTCTTTGTTATTCTATCTGTCCAGCGCGGCTTTTGACGACATTTCGACACAATGTTACTTCTCTGTATAAAAAAACTTGGTTTCAAAAAATTGTCTAGTGGCGACGGACCTATACGGGCAAAAAACAAGAAATAGAAATTGCTCGAATCTAGTTTTTTGGCGTTTTAGCATCTCTTGCTCTTTCTTAAAAAAAACATTTTGTGAGGGAATAAAAAATCGGTGGTAGGTGATAGGAAAGAGTGTATCTCTTTTTGTTATAATATGATTATATGCCTCCAACCCAGATACTATGCACTCCTGCTAGACATACTTCAATACCCTCGACGAACACAATAAAAAGAAGAGATAAATTTATCGGAAACTGGCTGATGTGTAGAGAGGTTTAGGCATCGCAATTATGATAGCACGTTGCCAGATGGTTGGTACCGTCGGTAGGGCATAAGAGAATTTCTAGATCTAAGAGTGTCTAACTTGCTGAGCATAATCTTTTATGAACTGACTGTGTTGCGCGGAAAGTATACAATCAACCTATTTGAGGCCAATTTTTGAAAATGCAAATTATTTTACAACTAATCTACCTTCTGTAGAAATTCATTTGAAACATATATAATGCCAATGATTCTTTTTAGGTCACGAAACTGGATAGGGATCCTTCCTCAGGAACTGCCCTCCAAGAAATCAGCTTTTGGTTGAATTTAGAGCGGGCTCTTTACAGAATTCAAGAAAAAAGGGAAAGCCTGGAGGTTGCATTGACCCTTGATATTCTAAAGCATGGTAAACGTTTTCATGCCACAGTATCTTTTGATACTGACACTGGATTGAAACAAGCAATAGCAACAGTGAATGATTATAACCCACTGATGAAGGATTTTCCTATCAATGATTTACTTTCTGCAACAGAACTTGAAAGAATAAGGGCAGCGGTTCAGTTGATTTTTGCACATTTGAGGAAAGTTAGGTCTACAAAATATCCCATACAGGTATAATCAAAAAATGTAATTTTGTATTCGTACATTAGATCGGTTTATTAAGGATCTAAAATAAATCATTTGATTTTCTTTCAGAGATGTCTGAGACTTGTTGAAGCAATTTCAAGAGATTTAGGAGCTCAACTTCTGAAGGTATTGGGTACGAGACGGCTTATGCACATTGGTTTTGAAGAATTTGAAAAAGTTATGATTCAGTGCTTCGAGATTTTCTCTGTTTGGGAGGATGAGTATGAGAAATTGCAGGCACTGCTCAGGTATTTTTTGTTGAACCATCTTGTAACAACTCCTATGCCTTGAGTGGTTATAATAAGATATGAAGAAACCTGGTTATTTCAAAACCTTCTAATTTTACATGTTTCATTTTGACTTTTCAGAGATATAATGAAGAAAAAACGAGACGAGCACATTAAGATGGTCTGGAGAATATCTCCTCAACATAAGAAACTACAAAATCGTATGGATCAGATGAGAAAATTCAGAAGACAACATGAGCAGCTGAGGAATGTTATAGTGCGAGTGTTAAGGTATTGCAATATTGGGAACAAATAACTTACCAAATCACATCACACATTATAAATAAATTTTTTCAGGCCATCTATTAGAGAAACAGCTGTTCAATCTTTGGAAAGTGGCATTGAAAGCATTGAAGCTCCTAAGCCGAACTTTTCACTTGATGCGGCCGATGCTAATGCTATTGAGGAAGTTAATTTGGCATATGAGAATGTTAAGGAAGTTGACTGCCTGGATATCTCCAAAGAAGGTGAGAGGACGTAATGACGAGTACAAACCAAACTTCTTTATATGGCCTCGGACCAAATCCTTGCTTTACATCGATATTATTAGATTTATTTGCTAAAAATTAACGAAAAAGTGTGATTTCACATGAAATTAATTTTTACTGTTTCAACTTGGTTAGATTTTATATTCCTTCTCAACCTGACATGGACTGGCCGCTGCCGCTGGCGAGGTTGCGATTATGTTATACATATATCAGATGTAAGGGATATAATATTTTATGAACCGACTACAATGTCGAGGGGGCGGAGCAGAGTCAACCTGCTTGGCACCACGCCACTGGCGAGGAAGTATTAAAATCGCGAACAATTTTGAAACTGAGGCATTGTTCTATAAATGTTGTTATATCAAATTCCACATCATGAATAATTATGTCACTCATTTCCGTTAGTCTGTCTGTCTGTCGCTAATCCTTGGCCCGTCTATAATCCGGGATGTGAATGAAATGTTCAAACAAGGTTACTACTGTGGCAAGGACGGAAAAGCTTTGTAGTTAGAAAATCAGAGACTTCTGATCATTTTCAGAATAAATTTTGTAGGGGTTAAAAATTGAGGTTTGGGTTTGTAGAGGATGGGGGAGTGGATATCTCATTTTTTGATGTTAGTATGTTTATATGCTTAAACACCTGTAACTCTAGGCAAACATTAGAAATATATTTCTCCGTATATTTACCCTTAAAACTTAGAATGATATAGAAATATCTTGGACACGCGTTTCTGCACTCTGAGTTTATTGGTGCCAGTCTCATCGATGAGTATTATGTCGTCACCGTCTAGTCTGACGAGTGGGTGCGTCAAGCAGTGAGGCAGGGAAACATGTCTATTCACTGTTTGACTGACTTAATCCGTTTAATTTTTCTGTTATACATTTTCATTTCTAACTTATGCCGAACAAGAACCTTTATGAACTGATGATCGCGTTGCGCGGAAAGTGTAGTGTCGTCCTACTTGACGCCACTTTTTTTGCAGGGCAAGATGCTTGGGACGCTGCCACTAAACGTTATGAGGAACGTATAGACAGAGTGGAAGCTAGAATTACAGCTCATCTCAGAGATCAACTAGGAACAGCAAAAAATGCTAATGAGATGTTTAGAATATTCTCGCGTTTTAACGCTCTCTTTGTGAGACCACATATAAGAGGAGCTATTAGAGAATATCAGACTCATTTAATACAACGGGTCAAAGACGATATTGAAGCTTTGCATGAAAAATTCAAGGTAGTATTTGATATTTGCCATTGTTTCATTACAAGGAATTGAGAAAAAAATATTCATTTTTATTTGTTATTAGGTTCAATATCCACAGAGCAATAGTGCAAAAATCAGCAAATTGAGAGATTTGCCCCCAGTAGCCGGGTCTATAATTTGGGCTAAGCAAATTGACCGACAGTTGACTACGTACTTGAGGAGAGTTGAAGACGTCTTAGGTTAGTAAAAATAAAAGAATTGTCGCAAGAATAATATTTATACCGACATATGAAGGCCAAACATTTTTCGTTATATATTTTGTTACAGTGGTTTTCTCTTTCTAATTATTGATTTCTGTTTTTCGTTGTTTTAATTTAGGTAAAGGCTGGGAGAATCATATTGAAGGACAAAAACTAAAAGCTGATGGGGACAGTTTCCGTCTCAAGTTGAATACCCAAGAAATTTTTGACGATTGGGCGAGGAATGTTCAACAGAGAAACCTTGGTGTTTCCGGGAGAATCCTCACTATAGAAGCTGTGAGATCTCGAAGTGGAAGAGGCAATGTTCTAAAATTGAAGGTAGAGTACAAGTTATTTTAAGGAAATGTATTTCACTACAGTCCTCGCACATAAAATACCCCCACCTAACTGATAACTTGTTTTTTAGGTCAACTTTCTTCCAGAAATCATTACTTTGGCTAAAGAGGTCAGAAACTTGAAATGTCTAGGATTTAGAGTGCCATTGGCTATTGTTAATAAAGCCCATCAAGCTAATCAGCTATATCCATTTGCTATATCCCTAATTGAAAGTGTGAGAACATATGAGATGACACTAGAAAAGGTATGCTACACCATTCAAAGTAATTATTGATATTGAAATATTATTACTGTGTATTTAATAACGAAATATTTTATAGTTGTCGATCGTTGATCAATATTTGTAGAAAAACTAATTCAACAATCGGTATTTAGCGTAATTTGTCTATCATTTTACAGCTGACAAACAGGACTACTCATACTGGTGGAGTGAAGGTAGATACATAGAGGAGCTGACGTCTGCTGTTATATATTTCCCTCTTCCCTAAATGATTTGCGTTTAAAATTAGTATGGGTAGCTTCCTGAGATACAGATACTTGAAGTTATAGATATTAAAATCGAACTTATGTGTATTCCAGTTTCATTTTCCTCAAATTTGCGCGCCCCTATTGGGCAGCGAGCCATAAATGCCTATGCAGGCAGCGACAAGCGAAAAGATCCAGCGACCGAGTGCTCATGTTTGTTTTGACGTGGAGCAAATGAGGTTTGATTAGATTATCGGTGAATTCTCTGACACTTTCTCGACATCAACAAAGCTTCTGGTCCGGACTTGATTCCTGCCATTGTACTGAAGAGGTGTGCAGCGGAGCTTGCTCCAGTTCTTTCGCGTCTCTTCCAGATATCTTATGAATCCGGCACCTTCCCAGAAAACTGGAAATTTACTCATGTCCAACCCATCGCAAAAAAGGATGTAAGATCGACCCTTACAACTACATGGCTATTATAGCTCTGCTTTCTGTTATAAGTAAGGTGATGGAGAGGTGCATAAATCGCGAGCTTCTGGACTACCTCGAACGTCACAGCTTGAGTAGCGATAAGCAGTATGGTTTCCGGCACCAGCGATCCACAGGGGATCTCCTAGCTTACGTCACGCAGTTGTGGAGTAAATTCATTCAGTCCTAAGGTGAGGCTCATATCGTTGCTCTTGACATCACGAAAGCGTTCGATCAGCTGGGGCACGCTGCCCTCTTAAGCAAACTTCCATCCTATGGCCTCCCAGAAAAGCTTTGCAGATGGGTAGCTGACTTTATCTCTGGCCGCAAGATATCCGTCGTAACTGACGGGTTCTCCTCTTCATCCCACAACGTCAACACTGGTGTTCCCCTTACACTGTTCCTCTTACATATCAACCACCTCATTTCCTGCACAATCAACCCAACCCACAGCTCTGCTGATGACAGCACTCTATATGCAGGAATTCAGAGTGACAAGCCGAACTCTGCCGCTGAGCTGGAAAAAAGAAGACTAGCGACGACTTTTTCTCTGACGAGAGATCTGGAGGTTATCACTTCTTGGGGACGCAACAATCTTGTACAGTTTAATGCTTCCAAAACATAGTACTGTACTTTGACGAACAAAAAGCGTCCTAGCCATCCGGTTTCGATGGATGGCCGATTTCTGCCAAAGAGCCATTTATTTCGACTGTTTGGAGTTCAGATCACCGAGGACGTGATCTGGCACGAACACATCTCGTCAATAACGGCTGGGAAAAAGCTAAGCTATTTGTTCAGGGCTAAGAAGTACTTTTCACCGCATGACCTTCTCACTCTATATAAGGCCTCCCCGAGTACATTATTTATCCTCGATGTTGTCCAGAGTAGGGCGGTCCGACTGATCGATGACTCTTCTCTAACAGACAGTCTCGGGACCCTTTCGCACCGGCGGGCCATCGGCGATCTAGCTATTTTCTACCGCTACACCAACGAGCTTTACTCCTCAGAGCTCTCTTCCATGATGCCGGGCGATGTGCCTGCCAGACGGACCCGCCTGACTTTGACCTCCCATCCTAACCGTGTCGAACTTCGTACATCAAGAACTTGCCGATACGACCGCTCCTTTGTTCAGAGGGTGACGAGATTGTGGAATAATCTACCAGAGGAAGCTTTTCCCAGTTCTACTAACCTTAGACATTTTAAAAATCACATTAAAAAAATTCCTTTGGGATCATCATAGCAGCCGCGGTGTCCCCAGCATTTAGGTTCTGGATGCGCGGCTGCTTCGGTATAAAAAAAATTCTGCAAGTCAATGTATGTATCTAGAAAAAGAATACATCTGTATTAGAATTATTTGAAGAAGAGACTGGATACTGTCAGTATATTACTAACTTGTTCGTAAATTCCAAATGCTTTCTCAGGAACCTACCCTTTTCTGCAAAATAAAAATGTCTCCATATTTTTTTGTTACAGCATGGCTGTTCATATATAGATAATGCATCGCTGTGCATGGTTGTCAAGCGACATACCCATATTACCCTCTCGGCTATCTAGCTACGTGTCGCTTCTATAAATCCAGATGTACATTCAACGTGTTTTATACCATTTTATTTGACCCTATGTATCTACATATTTTTTGAGCTTTAATGTTTTCTTATTGTTTTGGTTATCTCTTACGGCTGTTTCCCTAGCCTTATAGTTTGTATTACACTTTATTTTTGAAGGTACTAAAAATGAGAATCAGTTACAATTTGCACTTTTAACCACCAATTACTTGTTTAAGATTGAGGATAAGGCTTCAATTATCCCTCTAGTAGCTGGAATGAGGAAGGAAGTTCAACAGTTGATAGCAGAAGGGATACAACTGGTTTGGGAGAGCTACAAACTTGATCCTTATGTCCAGAGGCTGTCCGATACGGTTGTCAGTTTCCAAGAAAGAGTCGAAGAGTTGGTAAGAATTGGTATAATTTGAATGTTTTGTCAATTGTGTAATAACTCTGTAAAGTTAGTTTTGAACAAATAGGTTTCTATTTGTTGATATTACATATTTTTTTGCAGGTTATTGTTGGTGAACAACTTGAAGTTGATGTTAAAAGTCTGGAAACATGTCCTTACTCTGCAAATACCTTTGCTGATATTTTGTCTAAAATACAGCATGCTGTAGACGATCTTTCCTTGAAACAGTACTCTAATCTACACATCTGGGTCTCCAGGCTAGATGAAGAGGTAAACACTTCCATGACCATTGTATTTTTTCTAAGAATGTAACAGTTTTTTCAATGTGCCAATGTTTACTGCATTTCAACAAAAAATGTATATTTCCAGGTTGAAAAGAATTTAGCAAGACGGCTTCAAGCGGGCGTAGAAGCATGGACTGACGCTCTCAATGGTACCAAAAAGGAAGTAGACCATTCTATGGACACAGATGCCCCTGATAAACCCACTCACCGATTGGGAGGTGAACCTCATATTCAAACTGTAATACATGAAGTCAGGATCACGAATCAAACTATGTATTTGTACCCTAGCATTGAAGAAGCAAGGTAAGACATTTTATGTAATCTTTTAACTATTTAGCTACAAAACTTTGGTAAACGGCAGGACAGTAGTTGTTAGAGATTAGCGAATTGCACTGATATACTGTACTGCTGCTAGATAGTAAAATGTGCTATAATCAGCCTTTCCAATGTAAAAACTCCATAAGAGTTCCTGTAGAACTTGCTTTTAGATTTATAGAATATTACGATCTGTTTACTTAAACACTCCTGCAATTTTGGTGCTTTACTGTTTTTATACAGATTCCAGATTATGCAACAGCTATTTGCCTGGCAAGCCATAGTTACTTCACAACAGAGACTACAAAGTAGTAGATACCAAGTAGGGGTTGACAAACCTGTTACTGAAACATATAGAAATATTTTGACAAAGTTACCAGGCGGTTCTGCACCTTTAATCAATGCATACGGCGCTATTTCATCGAAAACTGCAGAGGTAATAAATATTTTACATATAAACTTGGACAGTGTAATATGACATAGGAGGCTGGAAAGTTCCTAGAAGTATCTTGTTAGGTGCCTTGTTAAACCATTTCTTTTTATTTAATTACAAACTATTGATATATTTGATTTCAGGTTCAAAACTATGTCAATGAATGGTTAACATACCAAGCCCTTTGGGACTTGCAAGCTGAAAATCTTTATGGTAAACTCGGGGATGACATCAGCAAATGGATGGAGTGCTTAAACGATATCAAGTAAGTAAAAAGAACAAATTGCTTTTGAGCATTGTGAGGTTTTTAATAATCCCTCATAATTATTGTTGCAATTATTACTCAATTAAGAAAATCATATAACTTATCCCTTAACTTTTAGGAAAACTCGAGCAACCTTCGACACTTCTGATACTCGTCGGGAATTTGGACCGATAGTCATAGACTTCGCTAAGGTCCAAAGCAAAGTGTCCCTGAAGTATGACTCTTGGCATAAGGATACACTTAGCAAGTTTGGTACCTTACTGAGCAATGAAATGACTGGTTTCCATGCGAATGTTTCAAAATCTAGATCAGATTTGGAACTCCAGAGCATTGAAGCAGCTAGTACTTCAGATGCAGTTAGCTTTATAACTTATGTGCAACAGTTGAAGAGAAATATGAAGGCTTGGGAAAAGCAGGTCGACATTTATAAAGAAGGTAAGTAAAATCATAAAATGTCGATTATTGTAGGAGATACTTGACTTATAATATTTTTTAGGTCAGAGAATTTTAGAAAGACAGAGATTCCAGTTTCCCACCAATTGGCTTCACGTCGAAAACCTTGAAGGGGAATGGGGCGCCTTTAATGAAATAATAAAGAGAAAAGATTCTAGTATCCAGTCCCAAGTTGCCAGTCTTCAGCAAAAAATTGTTTCTGAAGATAAAGCCGTTGAATCCAGAACTCACGATTTCCTTACAGGTAAGTCGTTTTCGACAGATTTTTATTCTTTTTACATTCCTGCATATTACATACTTACAAATCTCTGAATATTGTGTTAGAACTTGGGATGAAAGGACTTTATTTTCGTGCTCAATAGATTGGGAAAGAAGCAAACCAGTTGAAGGTCACCTCCGACCTGATGATGCTCTATCTCAGCTACAGTTGTTCGAAAGTAAGTTTGCAAGGTTGAAAGAAGAACGAGATAATGTTGCAAAGGCCAAGGAAGCTTTGGAGTTGCAAGATCCTGGTGGTGTTAGCACTAACGAGGACAGAATGCAGGTAAGTCAACATTTCTAAGGGATGAAACTATGTGGGGGCCCTAAATCAGGGTGTTGTTGCGATACTTAAAGAAGAAATGCGCGAAATTTATAGACCCTGTCTATTTCTATTTATAATGTACCTTCTTATTTTGGATATGTTATCGGCGATCTGTATAATCCGGCATTCTATACAATTCCAGACAATGTATAGAACACCTTAAAGGTTCAGGTATTGTATGAGATAGTACTTTGCCTAGGCATACAATACTACATGTGTAGCTGAAAATGTGTGTAAGGACGAGAATAGAAAAACATATGACAGAAGGGTATGGCACTAAACGTATTTGCCCTTCATGTGCGAAAAGTTCCCTCCTGTGGCATTGAGTATTATCAACTTGGAACCGAGCAAGGTTTTGTAAAGGCATTATATTCAATACAGCAGTTTACCATTTGTCATCAAGAATTAAAAAAAAAGATATTCATAGTCAAGAAACGACACTTCGTACAGTTGTGAAAATGCAATCTGAGGAAAACAGTTCAGGGATATGTCAACTGTACTTGCAAAAAAATACCACACTAAAAAGTGTATACATATGTCTGAAAAGTACCATGTTATTCAAAATGTCAAAATAGTTCCTCCTGTAAGAATAAATAGGTATTTCTTTTAGTTCTCGATAGACATACTTCTTTTTTACACATATATTTTGTTTCCTAGGTTTGCAATATTTTTTACTTGATTATAAGCAAATTAGGTTATGTTACTTAAGCCAAAATAGTTTTAAGTTTCATGTTAATTTTATTTTTATTTCCTGTAGTGACTGTTGTAGTCCCTTGTGTACCTGAAGATCAATACTTTTTATAAAGATTATTTCAATACATTAATTTTTAATGTTAATAAAGTTGATAGTGAGCAAACACTAGTTGTATTGTTTGTCTATCAATTTATAGGTAGGTAAGAACTTACATGAAGTTGACAAATATAGATCCAAATCTACATATTTTACATATTGCCGGCGAACCTCGAGGTACTCTATATAATGTCTGGGAATTGTATACATTACCAAAGCAAAGTATGTAATGGAAAATAGTATTCATAATATTTCAAACATTACCTGAATGTTTTAGGTATTCTATACATTGCCTAGGAATTGTATGGAATACCTGGATTATACAGATTGCCTTTAACGTTTGTTGTCTATACAGGTCGTATATGAAGAACTTCAAGATTTGAGAGGAGTGTGGTCGGAACTGTCCCGTGTCTGGCAACAAATCGACGAAATCCGGGAAAAACCATGGTTGTCTGTCCAACCGAGAAAACTACGCCAACAGTTAGATGCTATGTCAGCTCAGTTGAAGGAGTTGCCAGCTAGATTGAGGCAATATGCTAGCTATGAATATGTGAAGAAAACTCTTCAGACTTACACTAAGGTCAACATGTTGATTGTGGAACTGAAATCTGATGCTTTGAAAGAACGGCATTGGAAACAACTTATGAAGCAACTAAGGGTTAACTGGGTGTTATCTGATTTGACTTTAGGTAAGGTTTCCATGTCATCTAGTCTATTGAATTCAAAAAATATAGAAAAGAAAGCTCCAGACTTTTTGAATATGATGGAATTTTAAGTATAATATAAAATAATATATTCTTTTCTTTAGGTCAAGTATGGGATGTCAACCTGCAGAAAAACGAATCAATAGTCAAAGACATCATCCTTATTGCCCAAGGAGAAATGGCTCTGGAAGAATTTTTAAAACAAGTCAGAGAATCTTGGCATACCTACGAACTTGATTTGATAAACTACCAGAATAAATGTAAATTGATCAGAGGATGGGATGACCTGTTCAACAAAGTCAAAGAGCATATAAATTCAGTGGCTGCTATGAAACTGTCTCCTTATTACAAAGTCTTTGAAGAAGAAGCGCTGACTTGGGAGGAGAAATTAAACAGGATTAATGCTCTGTTTGATGTTTGGATTGATGTGCAGAGACGTTGGGTATATTTAGAGGGCATTTTCTCTGGTAGTGCTGATATAAAGACACTATTACCGGTAGAGACTTCTAGGTATAGCAGCTCTTGAATTTTTATTTGTTTAAAATTTAATAACTGATAAAGCTACACTATGAAAATAAAATAATTAGTCATTAAATTGAGACATATTTTATTTTTTGCATTTGAGTACAGAGTTGTAATGTTTATTGTTACAGATTCCAGAGCATAAGCTCCGAATTTCTGGGTCTGATGAAAAAAGTGAGCAAGAGTCCAATGGTAATGGACGTTTTGAATATACCTGGAGTACAAAGAGCTTTAGAAAGACTGGCTGACCTGTTGGGAAAGATCCAAAAGGCGCTTGGAGAATATCTGGAAAGAGAGAGGACAAGCTTCCCGAGGTTCTACTTTGTTGGTGATGAAGATCTGCTTGAAATTATTGGTAGTTATTTTTACTAATATGCTACTCTCACAGCATTGACAGCCTATATCATTATCAGATCACAAATTAAATTATGTCTTTTTATTCTGCAGGTAATAGCAAAAATGTGGCCCGTCTTCAAAAACACTTCAAGAAAATGTTTGCTGGTGTAGCCTCGATTTTACTCAACGAGGATAACACTATTATTACCGGAATAGCTTCTCGCGAAGGCGAAGAAGTTGTATTTTTAAATCCTGTTTCGACAGTTGAACATCCCAAAATCAACGAGTGGCTAACATTGGTAGAGAAAGAAATGAGAGTTACTTTGGCGAGCAACTTAACTCAAGCTGTTCAGGATATAAAACAATTCAAGGATGGAATCGATCCTAAATTATACATGGAATGGGTTGATAAATATCAAGCTCAAATCGTTGTTTTGGCAGCTCAGATCTTTTGGTCAGAAGACGTAGAAGCGGCTTTGGTAAAAATGAATGGAGAATCTCAGAAGGGGCCATTAGAAAAGGTAAGTATCTATGTGTAAACAAGTAGTCTGATGCAAATATAACCTGTTTCGAGGTAGTAGTCTGCCTCCAGTATGAAGATTTCTCATCGAAAGTACATAACAGTTCAGCAGTATGATATTGCATTGATCGCTAAATGTCGCGCGAAGCTTCGATATTCCATGTGTGTAGAGCTTGTACGCTTTTTCGTGAGCCGCGCTATGCGCAAGAGGGTGGACACAGAGTAGGGATATATAGATATATAGGGATATTCCCCTATCTCTTTCGTTTAGATGCAATCCTAAAAACATTTTGGAGCACCAGCTGCGAGCCTACAAGGTGTATGTCTGTACAGTGGCGTAGTTATAGGGTTTATTTTTAATCGTACAGCGTTAAACGCGTGCATCCTAACATATACCATGTTTGTGTGTAATTTAATAATTACGGAACTTTTCTAATTCTGTAAGCATTGTAATAAATATCATCTAGAAAAGAGAGTTAAAAAACAAGAATAACTGCTCTGTGGTTACATGAAATGTAAGGATTTCTTTTCAGTTTTTTTTTTGACATCTTAAAAAAGTTGACAAAGTGCATTAATTATTATGACAAATTACTGACGAAAGCTGGCTAATACACAATTTGTTCGAAAACTAAAATATATTTGTACGTAATAAACAAAATAAGATACATTCGTTTTAATTAGACTGAGACAGAAGTCCCACTGCTAAGTGGTTGGCACCCTAAATCGTCGTCATCTTCACTGCTACTATCTGATGACAGCTATAGGTCAGATTCATCGCTGTCATGGCCTATTCTTAGAATAAAATCCTTGACGTTATCCATTATATATTCCCGATTTAGGTATTCTTGCTAAACTCATGATACATGGTCGCAAACGTTTCTCCATGTTTCTGAAGTGACCCGGTCTAATGCTTATTTCGCAAATGTAGAGACATCGTCCATTTTAAATGTGATATTACAGGCAGCAACCTCATTTTTGACAATGCCGCCGATTTTCTCTATAGGGCTTAGTTCTGGATGGTAGGGAGGCAAGCGCAGAACATGTTTGTTTCTTTGTCTAAGATTTATTTAGCATGATTGCTACAATTATATTCTTTTAAAAAACTAAACATTACATAACATACAGATATTTGGAAAAAACAAAATTTGCAACTCTCAAGAATTTTCACTGTCCATGAAATATTCCTTTAATTTTCCTTTAAACATCTTTAAATTACAAGTAGACTTTGTATCTTTATTCAATTTATCAAATTCAAGTAATCCTTTTTGAAATATTGTTTTCCTAATATTACTGATGCAGTTTTGTAAATGAAAATCCATATTTCCTTTTGTGTAATAATTGTGGTAATGATTATTCAATTCTACATAGTGTTCTAATTGTTGTGGCAAAATATGATTTTTTTATTTTAAATATAAAAATAAGAACCAAACACATAAGTAGTTTTGTTGAATTTTAAATGCAGATCCTTTAAATCCGTAGTGATGCAATTTTCATCTAATATCCTATACACCTGTAGCTTCAGCTACTCTCTCAAATAAACGGCTAAGAGGTATGGTTAATTCTCCTGTTTCCTTTTCTTGCTTCATATATTCAAACACATTGAATATAATTTGTCGTCCTTGGCTTTGAACAACTTTCTTGTTATTTCGTTCCCTATTTTTGAAAAATAATTTTCAATGCAATGTTTCATCTGCTAATTTATAGTAACTTACATTTTGCCTGCCAGATCTACTGTACTCTTGAAAAAAAACTGTGTTGTAGTTTTTAAGATAATTAAAAATAATACCCTTGGAAAAAATATCAGAACGCCTATGTTATGCTGATGTTACCCGTTCGACGTCCAAGAGCAGAATAGATAGAAAAACCTATATATAATAACTAATCTAGTAGCGTTTCCAGCGTATTGTTTCTGCATTCTGCGCATTCAAGGTCACAGCTCACGAGATTCTGAGTTACCTCTACTAGCAATGGCAAATTGTCATTGATGATTATTTTGTTTTAGGTCTTGCAGCAAGTGGAGAACACTCTTAATGTTCTAGCAGATTCTGTGTTACAAGAGCAACCTCAGTTGAGAAGGAAGAAGCTGGAACATCTCATTAACGAGTTTGTTCACAAAAGAACAGTTACAAGAAAGTTGATACAAAGTGGAGTTTCCAGCAACAAAGCCTTTGAGTGGTTGTGCCAAATGAGATTTTACTTTGATCCAAGACAGACGGAGGTAGGAGCTTCAATACCTGAAATCCATCTTCCTCGCAAATGTTATTTAAGGGATACTCTGAGAACGTGATCTATTTTCAGGTGCTGAAACAGCTAACTATTCACATGGCAAATGCTCGATTTTACTATGGCTTTGAATATCTCGGTGTACAAGACAGGCTTGTTCAAACTCCTCTCACTGATAGGTGCTATTTGACCATGACACAAGCATTGGAAGCCAAACTGGGAGGATCCCCATTTGGTAATTACATTCCTTTAGACATAGAAACATAATATTATCGCAGTTTGTCGATTTAACAATTTTATATTTAAGATCCCTGATAACTTTTAATTACCATGATTTTTTATTCGTAGGCCCTGCTGGTACTGGTAAGACTGAATCGGTTAAGGCACTTGGTAACCAACTAGGTCGCTTTGTCCTTGTTTTCAACTGTGATGAGACATTTGACTTCCAAGTAAGTTCCCTTATCTTCCAGTAATTTATTTTTTGAAGCCACTAACTCAAACCTTCATTAGGCAATGGGTCGTATATTTGTCGGGTTGTGTCAAGTTGGAGCATGGGGATGTTTTGATGAATTCAACAGGTTGGAGGAGCGAATGTTGTCTGCAGTATCTCAACAGATCCAAACAATACAAGAAGCTCTAAAAAGTCAAAGAGAATCTGCTGATGGCGGTGGAGATTCAGAGCCAGCAAGTGGAAGTACGTAGTAAAATGAGTAACCACTAATTAGCGAACTCGAATTGGTTAACCTAATTTCAATAAGATTTCTGTCAATTGCAGCCCATATATGAGCGTTATTTCCTGGCATTCAATCATAATTATGTCTACTGTAGCAAGAGTGAATGCAAAATAAAACTATATTCGGACTTCTATGACACATATTTCTCTACCAAGTGTAGTACTATCTTCAGAGACTGTAAACACTAAAATCGTCATACACTATGTATGGTTTATTAAAAAAAATCGTTAAAAATAGTGACAAGATTGACTAAATTTTACAAAATTGAAACCCCTACACAAAGATGTTTGATTGCCCTTAAAAATGTTAGAAAGTTTTAAAGCGTACAAAAACACTGTGGGACGATCGGTAAGTTATTTTAATTTTTACCCATAACACCGCTGCCATTTAAGCGATTTTCAGTTCTGGATATACGAAGTTCGACAGGGAGGTTGAGCTCAGGCGGGTCTGTCTGGCAGGCACATCGCGCCGCAGCATCATGGAGGAGAGCTCTGAGGAGAAAATCCCGTTGGCGTGGCGGTAGAAGAGAGCTAGAGCGCCGACGGCCCGTTGGTGCGAAAGGGACCCTGGACTGATAGAAGAGCCATCGATCAGTCGGACCGCCCTCCTCTGAGCAGCATCAAGCATGGATAATGCAGCCAGGGCTTCAGCGTGTGTACCCAAGACTAGATCTTATCTGGACCTTGTACATGTGGAGAAAATTACTTATTAGCCTTAAACAAATAGTCCTTGGTGATATGGACTCCAACCTGAAATACATTGCTCTGTGTTAGGGCGCTAGGACGCTTCTTGATCGTCAAGGTACAGTATTGTGTTTTGGAAGCATTAAACTGTACCAGATTGTTGCGTCCCCAGGTCTCTCGTCAGCGAGGAAGTCGCTCACCGACAGAGATCGGCTTGCCACTCTGAATTCCTGCTTGTAGAGGTGTAGATTGGCTGGACCGAACAGGACAGAAGGTAGTTGATATGTAAGTGGAACAATGTTGGAGCCAAGATCGGTCCCTAGGATACACACGCGTTGATTTTGTGGAATGAAGAGGAGCACTCGTCAATTACGACGGATATCTCACGGCCATAGAGGAAGCCAGCCAACCATCTAGAAAGCTTCCCGGGAAGGCCATAGGATGGAAGTTTGCATAAGAGGGAAGCATACCACAGCTGATCGAACACCTCCGTGATATCAAGAGCAACGACATGAGCCTCATCATAAGACTGGATGAATTTATTCCACAGTTACGTGACGTGAACTAGGTCCCCTGTGGATTGCTGGCGTTGGAAACCTTACTGCATGTCGCTAATCAGGCGGTGACATTCTAGGTACTCCAGAAACATCCCGATCTATGGACCTCTCCATCACCTTACTTATAACAGAAAGTATAGCTATAGGCCTATAGTTGTAAGGGTCTTTTTTTCTCAGTTTTCTGGGAAAGTACCGGAGTCGTAAGATGTCTGAAAGAGACGCGAAAGAACTGGAGCATCTCCTCTGCACGTCTCTTCAATACAACGGCAGGAATCAAGTCCGGACCAGAAGCTTTGTTGATGTCGCGCGACAAGAGCACCCGTCTTACGGTCTTATGTCTGAATGTTACTTCCCGCAAAGTGTAGAGAACCCCCTTAATCGACGGCACTCGGCGTTGGGGGCACGTACATAGTAGAGTTGGTATCAAAGATCTTGGCAAGCACTTCCGCCTTACCCTTTGAGTCGGTTACAATCGTTCCATCCTGACACGTAAGTGGTGGAAGGCTACTCTATGAGAAGCTCCTTCCAGTCTGCTTGGCCAGCGTCCAGGAAGACCGGCTACCATTACGCTGCGACATTACCCTGTGCCTAATTTTTATTTCGAGCTGGAGAACTACCTCTGAAGCAGGGTGATCATACGATTATACTGCAGGCAGTGGTGAATAGCATCAATATTCCTGTTAATCCCGCAGATGTTCATGAAGCAGATTTTATCATCGATGTTGTTCCCTCGAGTCCACCCTCCACTCGGACATTCCGAGAATCGAGTGAGTACGTCCGGAATTCTTAGTACTCGAGGGATCTTTCTTCATTAATTTCTGTATTTGAAGGGAAAGGGAAGATAACCGACTGCGTAGCTTGGTTGTGGAAACATCCGGACATTCTTAAGACACCCTGGAAAAACCTAGTGGGTGGTACCGCCTTGGTCGATTGGTCCTTGTTTACTACCTTCTTTTTACTTGGTAGTGATGTTAAATAGACCTAAAGTGGCCGCCGGTGAACTTGTATCGCCGCCCCTCTCCTACAAATGTCTATTTGGGGCCTCTGAGGAACTAGCTACTAAACCGATTCAAACCCCGTTTACATTAAAACAAACAGGGTTGTTCTCATTGTCTCACTGTTGCGAGCCCAGCTTAATGATTAATAGTAAGTACAGAATTTGGGGATGGAGCAGCCATCTTTTCTGAGCAGCGTAAAAGATATTTGAATAAGGTCTATATAGACACGTTACGACCATGTTCACCCAAGATTACTGAGGCAAAATACTCTGATCGTGCATGGAAAATAACTGATATACGAGTATCTGTATTTGATATGAAAGCATCGGCGAAAATTCTATAAACCTAGTCCCATCTCCACAACAATCCTTACGGAGTGATTGTCGTTCATTTCTCTCTTGACGGAACCACGTCTTTGGTGACAAAAGTTTGGAATGACTAAAATAACACTCGTATATTTGACTGCAATTACCAGAGAGGTAACTTACCAGCCTCAAAATTCAACTGATATTTTATAGGTGCATTAACAGCATACTTATTTTGTAGGTATAAGCGTTGAACTTGTTGGAAAGCAAGTCAGAGTCTCATCGGACATGGCTATTTTCATCACCATGAATCCTGGATATGCCGGTAGATCTAACCTACCCGACAATCTCAAGAAACTCTTCAGATCATTGGCTATGACGACACCTGACAGACAGCTTATTGCTGAAGTTATGTTGTTCTCGCAAGGTTTCAGACAGGCTGAGAAGCTAGCATCAAAAATTGTTCCATTTTTCAGGTGAGTCAGAATCACAAAAACATTTACCATGCGGTTCATGTTTGATGGAGTTGTATAATCATCAAATTTTTAGAAGACTACGTTGAGTTTGTCTTTTTAGATTATGTGATGAACAACTTTCGAACCAGTCGCACTACGATTTCGGACTTAGAGCCTTGAAGTCAGTACTCATTTCCGCTGGTAACGTGAAACGAGACAGAATTCAAAGAATAAAGGAGAACAAAAAACAAAGAGGTGACTCCAATATCGACGAAGCAAGTATCGCAGAGAATCTTCCAGAACAAGAGATTTTGATTCAGTCGGTTTGTGAAACCATGGTGCCGAAACTTGTTGCCGAAGATATACCTTTATTGTTCAGCCTTCTAAATGACGTATTCCCGAATGTGCAATATACTAGAGCAGAAATGAAAGGTTCGTTATACGATTCTCGCATCTAAACTTATCATTTTTATTGAGTTGTTGCAGACTAAAATAACGTGTTACTTGATTCTATAATACTTTGCAAATATTTTTTAGGTTTGAAAGACGAAATAAGGAAAGTTTGTGCAGAGGAGTATCTTGTATGTGGTGAAGGTGATGAACAAGGTGCAGCCTGGATGGAAAAGGTAACGATTTCCTTATCCAGTTCATATTATTGATTCAAACACTTTTGTCACAGCTGAGTCAGTTTTTTCATCAAATATTAAAAAAACGAACAATCAAAATTATTACATTTTTTACTATTAGCTCTTCCAAGAATAGGGTGTTCTTGAAGTTGGGACTTTACATGTTATACAGTTCTTTAAAAAATAAGTAAAGTTTCCGTTCATTTGTCGATGGAAGTTTATTCATGTCATCTTCCATCCAGCTTCACGTACGTTGGTTTACCTCGTACAAAGTGCTAGGAAATGTTTGCGGGAATGTCGACATGGACACAGTAGAAGGCTCAGGCTATCCCAAAAGTTAAAAAACGTCGAGCAGTGGTTTTTGGAATGGAATGGCAACAAGTTTGAACTGTGTTTATGAACATCATGGACTTGGCGTTCCCAACAAATAATTGATGAAGTACTTACTTTTTTTTCACTTTTTCATTGCTATTTCACTGCTCATTGGCTTTGTAATTTCGAGAGTAGTTATTCCTGAAAAGTCACAACTTTCAAAATACCCAATATAAATGTTAGTTTATCTTCGTGAACTCATATATAAATAATAATTGTTTTAAATTTGAACTTGCATTTCATGCTACACAGAGGGATACTTGGGTAGAAAAGGTAATTATATTATTTGTTAATGTAGAAATCATACTCTCTCATCGGAAGTGAGGGACTCTCCAAGAGCTAGACATACTATTAATTATTACTCCATTTACTGTCGGATAATAAACGTAGTACTTTATTAAAGAATAGCTTAATCACTTGATGGTTTTAAATGCAGGTGCTGCAATTGTACCAAATTTCCAACTTGAATCACGGTTTGATGATGGTTGGACCAAGTGGTTCAGGTAAAAGCACAGCATGGAGAGTGCTACTCAAAGCTCTAGAGCGCTATGAAGGCTTAGAAGGAGTTGCACATGTTATTGACCCCAAAGCTATTAGCAAAGAAGCCTTATATGGTGTACTAGATCCGAATACTAGAGAATGGACTGACGGCCTTTTCACCCACATACTGAGGTAATATTAATAAGTCTATTTGGTACAATTTATATATCTAATAATTCGTGGATGATTGAATGAAATGTAATCTAACATTATACTCGTTTTCAGGAAAATTATCGATAACGTCCGAGGTGAAATCAACAAACGTCAGTGGATTATTTTTGACGGCGATGTAGATCCTGAATGGGTTGAAAACTTGAACTCCGTCTTGGATGACAACAAACTCTTAACCCTTCCTAATGGAGAGCGTCTTTCACTACCTCCAAACGTCAGAGTTATGTTTGAGGTTCAAGATTTGAAGTATGCAACTTTGGCGACTGTTTCAAGGTACAGTATTTTTCAGAAAATACGGACGTGGAGAAAGAAGCTATGTCGTAAATAAAACTATGTGCTATTGTAAAACTCATCAAAGCTGTCGTAAAATCTGGGTATCCGCTGTTTTATCATGCTCTGAGTATTGGTTATTAAAAGAATACTTGTTTATATATTTTTTTATCTAGATGTGGTATGGTTTGGTTTTCTGATGATGTCCTATCCACGGAAATGATTTTCGAGCACTACCTTTTGCGATTGAGGAATATACCTTTAGAGGAAGGAGAAGAAGATAGTTTCAACAAATTGGCAGAGAGCAAGGATGACATCTTGTCCCCTACATTGCAGGTAACGACGTTATTATTAAGTTTGGATTGCACATTGACAATTACGATCCTCTTCCCACTTCAGTTGGCCCAACTATTGAAATCTTAGTTTTTTTCTTATCAAACACAAATAATAAAAATGTAGCAGGGTGTTAAGGGTTTAAAAAATTAACAATGAATATTTTGATAATATATAGTAGAAAACACCAACTTTATCACTCCCTAATCAAATTTGCAGCATAAAAATAACACATGTTGCAATTACAGCATATCAACCTATTTTCGTTTCAATGCAAAATAAGTCTATAACGCATAGGTGGCTGTGAAAAATAAAAGCCATGATAATTGTTTTTACTAATCACACCTGTCACAATACGTTTAAAATAGTTATGGGTAGTTAAGGTTTTCAAAATGGGTAGAGGAAAGGTTATTAGTGAGAAAATTCGGTTACTGATAATTAAATTTTTTAATTCTGGGAAATCAAACTCAGAAATTGCAACTTTGTTAGACTTATCGCGGTACAGTGTGAGAAATATTGTTAGAAGATATAACGTAACTGGTTCAGTTAATATTAAGCCACGATATTTGAAAAAAAGTAATATCACAAATGCCGACCGAAGAGCATTAAGAAGAATAATCGTGAAAAACAGGCGTGCCAATTATTTACAATTAAGTGCTCTGTGAATTGACGCTGTTGGAAGGAGAATTTCGAGGTCCACAACTCATAGAGGGGCCCACAAACAGATTTAGCACTTGCAAGGTAAGTTTCCTTATAAAAAAAGTGAAGTAAAAACCCTAAATTGGCACAACTTGTTCATAGGCCAAAGAAAAGCCACTATTAACTCCACTGCAAAAGAAAAATCGGCTTAGATGGGCTAATAAAGAACATAGACAATGGACACCTCAACAATGGTGTGCAATACAATGGAGTGATGAGGCCCGATTCGAAGTTTGTGTTGGTGACAGTCGCAGTAGAGTTATTCGCAAAAAAAATGAAGCGTTCCATGTTGACTGTCTGAAGAGAAAAGTGAAATTTCCAGCATCCATTATGGTCTGGGGCAGTATGTCATCAAATGGAGTAGGAAAACTTCATTTTGTTGATGGAAATGTGGATACAAACAAATATTTGGCAATTTTAGAAATTTTTGAAGGAGAGAAAGGAGTATGACAATCAAGGAGGCCATAAACGCGCCCTACAATTGTAGGGTCGACTGACGATTCGGGCCTTAGTGGTTTCAAATATGTATTTTTTACGACTAGAGTGTATCTAAAATGTTTTTGAGAAAATAAATTGTTTTAGAAGTAAATAGTTTCGTCATGTTTAGTTTATAAAGGCATATTTTGGTACAAATCTTGAAGTGGGCCAACTGAAGTGGGAAGGGGCTCATATAGTAATAAATGATGGTTTTATAGAGTACGTCAAGTAGGCTTTTTCAAAAACGATTATGGCACTAGTAAATGTTTTTAGGTCCAAATTGACGTTGCAAACCTCTTACAACCATATCTTACACCAGACGGATTGGTGGTTCGTTGTTTAGAATATGCAATGGAACAAGAGCATATAATGGATTTCACAAGAATGAGAGCTCTCAGTTCACTATTTTCAATGTTGAATCAGGCTGTAAGGTAACTTAAATGTTATGAGAAGTTCCGAACATCGGCAAAAATGTAATTTGAATGTCATTTTAGGAATATTCTACATTACAATCACACTCATCCCGATTTTCCATTGTCAAGTGATGCCCTTGAAAAATACATTCCAAAATGTCTGGTATATGGCATCTTATGGAGTTTTGCTGGTGATGCCAAGCTGAAAGTTAGATCAGAACTGGGAGATTTTATTAGGTATTTACAGTGATTCTTTAAATGAAACACTCCTAGAAGAAGGTGTATTTGTAATCGAGTGTATGACCATTGACTTCTTTTTAGATCGATCACTACAATTCCACTTCCACCTGACAACAATATGCCCATTATTGATTATGAAGTGACTTTGGAAGGTGAATGGTCTCCATGGTCTAACAAAGTGCCTCAGATTGAAGTGGAAACTCACAAAGTTGCTTCTCCCGATATTGTTGTGCCTACTCTGGATACAGTTAGGCACGAGTCTTTGTTGTACACTTGGCTAGCTGAGCACAAACCTCTAGGTAAGTCTATTTCATCACTTTTTTATCAAAGACGAGTATGGAATCCCTACAATTTCATTTACTTTTCGAATATTTTTTTCACAAATTACATTCCACTATACCTCTAATGAATCAGAGATACTAATACATACTATTTTATTTTCAGTTTTATGCGGTCCTCCAGGCTCTGGTAAAACTATGACGCTGTTCTCCGCATTGCGCGCTCTACCAGATATGGAAGTGGTAGGTCTCAACTTTTCGTCGGCTACGACTCCGGAACTTCTACTTAAAACTTTCGACCATTACTGTGAATACAGAAAGACGCCAAACGGAGTTATTCTAGCTCCTATCCAACTTGGCAAATGGCTTGTCCTGTTCTGTGATGAGATAAACTTACCAGATATGGACACCTATGGTAAATATGCTATTTAAAATTATCGTTAAAAATGACATACGTATTTTCTTTTTATATTTATATTTCGCCCTACTGATACGCAGCAATCTTTATTTCAGTGTGTATTTTATGGCCACTAATAATATTTTTCTTTTCTTTTCCAGGTACTCAAAGAGTGATCATGTTCTTGAGACAGATTGTGGAACAGAAGGGATTCTATAGAGCCTCGGATCAGACCTGGGTCTCTCTTGAAAGAATACAGTTTGTGGGAGCTTGTAATCCACCTACAGATCCTGGACGAAAACCTTTATCTCACAGGTCCGTAGAACAAATAAAAAAGATAAAAAATCTTATCACCTGTAACATTTCTTATTTTTAGATTCCTCCGACATGTCCCTGTTATATATGTTGATTACCCAGGAGAAACATCTCTGAAACAAATCTATGGTACATTCACCAGAGCAATGTTGAGGCTTACTCCTGGTCTAAAGGTATGACACTATATGTTATTATATTTTTATCATATGTAGGAAAAAATTATATTTATTTTCATCTACTTAATATTTTTCAGGGGTATGCTGAACCACTTACAAATGCTATGGTAGAATTCTACTTAGCCTCTCAAGATAGATTCACTCAAGATATGCAACCGCACTATGTATACTCACCTAGAGAAATGACTCGATGGGTCAGAGGTATTTGTGAAGCAATAAGGTAAGTCCAACAATATTTGAATGGTTCAGCAATATATTTTGTTAGCAGAGAATTTATTGATAAATTATATTTTCATGCTTAATTTTTCTTAAATCTGGCTTCATTATTCTGCATAATTCTTCAATGCGAACATTTTCATTTTTCTAGACCTCTTGATACCTTATCTGTGGAAGGTCTGGTACGCTTGTGGGCTCATGAAGCTCTCAGGCTTTTCCAGGATCGTCTTGTAGAAGATTCGGAACGCCGATGGACCAATGAAAACATAGATGCAGTTGCTTTGAAACATTTTCCATCCGCTAACTGTGAAAAGGCATTGGAGAGACCTATTTTGTACAGTAATTGGTTGTCAAAGGATTATATGCCTGTGGAGAGAGAGCAGTTGAGGGAATATGTTAAAGCCAGGTAATTCATTATCGAATCAGTTTTAATTTGTTGAGATATCATTTATTAACATATTCAACCAGAACAAACCCAGTCGTGCCTGCGCAAAAATGGGTATATCTACTGTGGCACCGCCAACGACAACTAAACAGGGTGTTTCCAAATTTCTATTTTAACAGGAAAATTGCTTATGAAGGTACGTTTTAAACGTCGTAATTTTTGAGATATAGGATGGTAAAGCTTTCAAAAATCATCATTTGTTATTAATGTGTGAAATATACCGCTTTAGATATTTTAAGTAAATTTGGCTTACCACACATCAAGAGGAACTTTTTAATGTACATTTTTTTCAATGTTAACCAATGTACGAAATTTCACCTGCCTATTTTGTTCGACATGGTGATACGCCACTGCAGTGGCGGCTCGCGGCAAAATAAAACAGGTGCTCTGCAAATCCGAACTTACCTATTTTTTATATGTCAGTTCGATCCTGCGCTCCTTCTTGGCAGCAAATTTGTCGATCACCTTCCCGTTGAAATTTTCCTTGGTCGAAATAAATTCCTTTTCAATGGACAGCATGGACAACGCTGTAAGGCGATCCTGGGTCATAGTATTTCGAAGAAAGGTCTTGATTCTTTTCAATGTTGAGAAATTTCGCTCAGCCTCTGATGTTGACATAGGAGTTGTAACAATAATTTCTAATAGCTTTTTTGTTTCTTTTAATGTTTCCTCCAAACTATTTTATATAAAAAATTTGAAAAGAGACAGAGTTCCACGGAAATCTCGGCAATCATTCCGTGCATAAATAACAGACAACTCTGTCTTTAAATGACTTTTTTCTAATTCGGGATAAGCCAAGCAGGTAGTTTCCAACTTGCCATCAGGAAACTTACCACAGTACTCTCCAAAGTGTTCGGAAAAAAGGGATGCGGCTACCAAATGATCTTAGAATTGAAATCTGTCATTTGCAGAATTCACTATATTGTCGCATACTTCTAATGCGGCAACTCGGTGATCGTGACTGCTATTATTACGTCGTCTCCTTTTGTTGCCTTGGGGTTCAGTGGAAATACTTTTGGCTTCATTTATTATGTCATCAATTTTATTTCTCACATCGACAATACATTTTTCAAAATTATCGATAGCCGTTTTAACTTGCGCTGGTGCGGTTTTTCTCTTCTGCAACTGGTTGAACAAGATGTCGAAGTGAGGCATGACATGATGAAAAAATGTCAACCAAAACATGAAAACAGAATCGTTTAACATACGGCGAATACCGCAAGCTGCATTGCAAACGGTTTCATCAGCGAAATTTTCTTCTATTTCTTCCATGCATTGAATGAGTGATTCTCTGTTCTCAAACACTACATTTATTGTTCGAATATTAAAATTCCAACGAGTTGTTGCTCCTTGGGGAATTTTTTCCCCACAATTCTGTTCAGTACCTCTACCCGTTGAGGAGAATTATTAAAAAATCCCGGAATATCTTTCAAATCCCCAAAGAACACCCGACCTTGAGCATTTGCGGAAGCAGCTTGGGACATAATCAGGTTTAACTGATGCGCATAGCAATGCATATAGTGAGCAAATGGATATCTTTGTTTAATTTTTGCCTGTACTCCAGCATTATGTCCGCTCATTAGCGCGGCTCCATCATAGCTTTGTGAAATCAGTTTGTTAGTGAAATTTCCTATTAATGGATCTACGACGCTCAAAATATGTCTTGTGAGAGTATCAGCGTCACATTTTTCGGGATTCATATAATTCCAAAAACGTTCTACTGGTTCGCCGTTAAATACGTATCTGAAAATTGTTACCAGTTGGGTTTTCCCCGAAATGTCCGTTGTTTCATCTGCTATTATCGCCAAATACGAGGCTCTGTTAATCTGTTTTATCATTTCTTCATGACAAACTTCAAGAATACAATCCAGTAGTAGTAGTTTTGTATTTCTTTCGAAGTTCCTTTAAATATTGAAGCATCTTTTATATGTTCGCTCAAGGTTGTATCAAGCTCAGCAGAAAAATTAATCAGTCCCCGAAATATTCCCGGGTTTTGGGAGCTCTCGGTTTCGTCGTGGCCCCGTAGCGCCAATTCAAATACTCAGCAAAATTTTATACAATCGATTATTTTTGATAGAACGTACCTGTTTTTTGTGACGGTATCATTATGCTGTTGTATATTTCCCCAATATGCTGAATCTAACTGAGATCTGATGTTAACAGTCTCCAATAAAGCCAATTCCTTCGAATTATGAAGATGTGTTTTAGAGTTTTCATGCTTTTTAATTTTTTTTACTCAGGTGCACTAAATCTGTAACACCTACCTCCGTCCAAGCTTTGTCACCGCCGAAAAGTATGCAAGGAAAGCAGAAAAGGGCATTGTTCCTGTTGCACCCACAAATCCAGTCATTTCTGGTGTAAATATCCCTGCTGAAATGCCGCGTATAACCCTTGCCCCGACTAACGCCCTGTGTTTCTATTACTATGTCCGCAGCGGTCGACCTGACACCTTCAGCTCAATTTTTTCTTCAAATGTGTATTTCCAGAATCGTTTCACGCTGATGAGTCTGTAAACCACATAAATTGTCTTGCATTACCCTTCTACACAGCCACAGTCAGTCAGTGAGTCACTAGTCACTCAACGTAAGACCCAAAATACCTAAATAAAACATTTTTCGCATTCAAATTTTAAGCCACGTCCACGAGACAAGACCAATATGCCAATACCGCCGAGGACCGAATACCGGCCGGCCAATCAGATATCGTACTTTGCATTAGATCTGTACGGATCTGTATAAATTGCAGCACATGCTTATGCTTAAATCGCGCATTTGATTTTGTAGAGACAAAAGCAAGCGCGTGTAGTTTGTGTCGAAGTAGTGCACAGACCCTTTTCAAGTTCCGTTCGTACGCCATTGGTGGAAATTTAAAAAATATGTTACATTAGTAATGCTTTTGGATACATACATGCCAAATTTCGTTAAACTATCTAAAGTGGTATTACAAATATTAATAATAATTAATTTTTGAAAACTTTACTACCCTGTATCTCCAAAGTTGAGACGTTTAGGAAATACGTTCATATGAAGTTATGTTCTTAAAATCCACCCAAAAATATTGATATTCAACTACGGAACACGATAGATATATGTCGACCACCGACTTTACGCGCCAGTGTTGGCACCTCTTGGACTGTTGCCACAGGTTGTGGCATTTCCTTGTTTGTTGCTGAGAAATTCTGATAATACAAATGTTTAAAAAACATTACAAAGAAGGTTTAAGGGTGAATCTCGATGTCATATTTAAAAATAAACAATTTTATTTAAAGGTATGTGAAGGCCTAAATACAGTAGAGGCTTAGACATCTTGGAGAATATGTTAATAGTTACCTTCTAAGAATGCTTCATTAATTGATATCTCATCAACCACGGTATAACCTCCCATCTTGTTCTTTATATGAGTAACTTGATGTCATTAGACACGAGGGTAGATTAACCATTACGATATTTCTTCAGATTGAAGGTGTTCTATGAAGAGGAGCTGGACGTTCCACTAGTCCTATTTGACGAAGTCCTCGATCATGTGCTCCGTATTGATAGAATCTTCAGACAACCCCAAGGCCACTTGCTCCTGATCGGTGTTTCAGGAGCTGGAAAAACGACGCTTTCTAGATTTGTTGCATGGATGAATGGACTCTCAATTTTCCAGATTAAAGTTCATAATAAATACACTGCTGAAGATTTCGATGAAGACCTAAGACAGGTATTGAGGAGAAGCGGATGTAAAGATGAGAAAATTTGCTTCATTTTGGACGAGTCGAATATGCTGGATTCTAGCTTTTTGGAAAGGTGACAGATATTTAATACATTGCTTTATTTAAATAAGCCATATAATTGAAAATTCAATAGTTATCTGGAAGTTAATGACAAAAAGAAAAAATCATCAACCTTCGCGAACACCTTTTTTGCTTACATTATGACAAGAGGTCATGAGCTCGAGTCTCATTGATGAAGAGTTTTCCTTTTGTCGTTTCTTACATATTTTTTCAGGCTCTCTTACGGGTGGTATATAATCCGATAAACTAATATCTATTGTAGTCTCTCATTCCAAAAAATTATAAAACAACTTTATTGCAGGATGAATACTCTGTTAGCTAATGGTGAGGTGCCTGGTCTTTTCGAAGGAGATGAGTACACAACATTGATGACACAATGTAAGGAAGGTGCCCAACGTGAGGGATTGATGCTGGATTCAAACGATGAACTTTACAAGTGGTTCACTCAACAAGTTATGAGGAATCTTCATGTTGTATTTACAATGAATCCGTCAACAGATGGTTTGAAAGATAGAGCTGCAACTTCACCGGCACTGTTCAATAGGTGTGTGCTGAACTGGTTTGGAGATTGGTCGGATGGTGCATTGTTCCAAGTAAGTGTTTTATATCGAAAACTCTGTCAGTGTACACTTGAATAACAATGTAAACTGATACCCGATTAATCACTGTGACCTGCCTGACAATACTTTTAATCAAAGCTCAATGCATGGTACCTCAGATGTATTTTTATTTTTAAACTATGACCTTTTAGCTACAGTAATATTATAGTAATGCTAAGAAAGTTTCAAAGTTATATATGATCGTAAATGTCAGTTTCATAAAATTTTATGGACTTTGGACTAGTGATCTTATGTTCACTCTTATAGGTTGGAAAAGAGTTTACCAATCGTCTGGATCTCGAAAAACCAAACTGGAAATGTCCAGACTTCTTCCCAGCTGCGTGTACTTTAATACCACCAACGCCAAATCACAGGGAAGCTGTTATAAACTCTTGTGTTTATGTCCACCAAACTTTGCACAAGGCTAATGGCAGATTGGCTAAGAGAGGTAAACTTTATAGTTCAGTAAATTTCGATTTTTCTTACACGTGCGTTATTATTTTAGGTGGTAGAACTATGGCTATCACTCCTAGGCATTACTTGGACTTCATCCATCATTTTGTCAAGTTGTACAATGAAAAACGATCTGATTTGGAGGAACAACAGCTGCATCTTAACGTTGGTTTAAGCAAAATCGCCGAAACTGTGGAACAGGTAGATATGTCTGATTCATATTGACAGTTTTTCAGCAAAGAAAAGATCTTGTATGCAAAGGTTAACGAATTGTGTCTTTTAAACTAATGGCGTTTTGTCTTGCTCTGGTCACTTTGCCAGTTTTTCTCTCGTGTGATTAAAAGAACCGTTTCGTAATAATTTGCTAAAGCTGTAAGTATGTGGCAGTGGCAGTATATTAGTCCAAAAATAACACAAAATATTCATATACATATATGTATTAAATGAGATACAGGATGATGATTTTTAATTTTAAAATCGAGAACCTCCCGACTGGATAGAGGTATCTACTTGAAATTTTGTAGGGGGAGTACTAGCAGCATAACCAATATATAAAGAAGTGTTCATGGTTGAAACTACACCAATAATGTAGAAACTGAAATATGGCGCTTATAGAACGACACAAAAATATTTTCTGCGCAACTAACTTCTTTAAAATGTCTTTTACATTCTTTGATGAACAAAACTTGAAACCACTTCCCTCTGAGAAACGTTTGTGAGAGCACTCCATTTTTGAAAAATTGTTTTGAATATTTAAAAAAAAAGGTTTTAATTGAAGTTTGACATTGAAGATTCTATGCGTTATATTCGAAGAGTAAGTGTCATAGCGAAATTTTGAAGAAAGTTCATGTTTTGTCCTTATTCAGTCTCATCATAGAAATTTCAACACCTTGTATCTTGGTAATGAGACATTTTAGGACCTGTTTTATTAGGGGCAGTTTTTATTTTTGGATCTACTTTGCTTTCCAAATATTGGCGTTGTACTTTGAATCACGACGTATTATTTGTATTTTTAAATATAAATAATATTCCAGGTTGAAGAGATGCAAAAGAGCTTGGCAGTCAAATCTCAAGAATTACAAGCTAAGAATGAAGCGGCTAATGCAAAACTCAAACAGATGGTGAAAGATCAACAGGAAGCAGAGAAAAAGAAGGTTCAAAGTCAAGAGATCCAGCAACAGTTGGCTGAACAAACTGTTCATATTGAACAAAAACGGTCTGAAGTTATGGCAGACTTGGAGCAGGTTGAACCTGCGGTTATTGAAGCACAAAACGGTAAATCCAATTTTCGAAATATTACATATTTATGGTGTTCTCAAAGTCGGGATCTTACTTAGCGATGTATGGTTCTTGTAAAAATAAGATCAAAGATAACTGAGATATAAGGTAAAAAAACTGCTTGAGCCAGTCTTGGCCTGCTGTACAGCTCCAGCCGATCATCGGGTGAGAATATGATGCTTGTCAGTATTTGACGCACTTTATGTTTGTTCAACATATCGGAGTTGAAAAAATGAAAATTGTACACTTCTGTTGCAATAACGAATTTTTTGATGTAGTATTAATTGGTGTTGAGTGTTTTCAAGATGCTGTTGAGGCTTTACAAGTGTATTCAGATCGTTTTCCATTCAACTCAGCGTATGTTTGTTTGTTTATTTCGTACGAATTTCACAAACGTCGCAGAAATTTGTAGACAGAACGGTACTTGAAATTTCGTATCAAATGGGGGATGATTACCTACTTCAAAAATTTGTTTTACTTTTTTGGTGCTCGTCACCGCACGTTAGCTTTGTCATTTTAAGTGAAGTTATTCCTAAAAAGGAGAGTTACAATGTTTAGAACGCCTTGTATAGTCTTATTTTACTAAAAATTAATATTCCTAACGCCTAATGTCCTGGTTTCAAAAACTGGATATCAATTCCTGAAAATAAATGGGTAGAATAACTAACAGAAAGTGGCCGGTTCTATCACTTTCCGTGGAATTGTTTTCTTCAACGTTTTCTTGATAGACGGGTCGTGTACAGATGTTTAGCTAATGAGCACGAAACATCGCTGTCTGCGGTTGATCGTGGTTACAGAGACGAAAAGCAAACATGTCCATTCCAATCGTGTATATTCATGCAAACAGGGTGGCCCAACGAAAAGGTTGCACCCCCATTTGTTACTATCCTGGTAAATTTTGGAAAAAACTTTCAAACTCGTCAATTTTGACTTCTAGGGAGACGTCTTTTCATGTATAGCCGAACAATACAGGGTGATCCAATCCACTTTAGATTTTTAAAAGGAAAACCCCATTTTTTTATTTTTAGATTTTCTATGAAGTTTTTAGTAACTTTTGTATAACAAAGTTTATACCTATCTTCAATCATTGTGAATATATTTGAGTGTATAATAAAATTCTAGAAGTTGTGATAATAAGGGATTATATCGTAAAAATAATAATCAATAAGTAAACATTAATTTGCTATAAAGATGTAGGTCAATGTGGTAATAAGTGCTGAAAGTGGTGTCCATTTACCTCCATGCAATGGTAAAGATTTTGTTCGAATCTATTCCCCAAAAAACTTTCAAACTCGTCAATTTTGACTTCTAGGGAGACGTCTTTTCATGTATAGCCGAACAATACAGGGTGATCCAATCCACTTTAGATTTTTAAAAGGAAAACCCCATTTTTTATTTTTAGATTTTCTATGAAGTTTTTAGTAACTTTTGTATAATAAAGTTTATACCTATCTTCAATCATTGTGAATATATTTGAGTGTATAATAAAATTCTAGAAGTTGTGATAATAAGGGATTATATCGTAAAAATAATAATCAATAAGTAAACATTAATTTGCTATAAAGATGTAGGTCAATGTGGTAATAAGTGCTGAAAGTGGTGTCCATTTACCTCCATGCAATGGTAAAGATTTTGTTCGAATCTATTCCTCAAATTTTCAAACATTTCTTGAGTTATTTGTGCACATTCATCCGTTATCCGCTCACGAAGATCTTGAATGGAATTTGGCTTCGTACTAAAAACTTTACTTCTCAAATGCCCCCATAGAAAGTAATCCGAAAGACTTCGGTCCGGAGATCTCGGGGGCCACTCGATGGGGCCTCGTCTGCCGAACCACTGATTCGGGAAATGGATGTTCAAAAACTATCGTACTGGAGTCACATAGTGCGGCGGTGCACCATCATTATAATTAACGACATTTTCTATTATTTTGGTGATTCGTGGCTCTATTGTATTTTCTAACATGTCCAAGTACGTCTCGTTCGTCAAGTTTCCAGGAATAAAGAAAGGACCTGCAATATGATTTCCGAAAATGCCGGCCAACACATTCTTTCAGGATATTGAGAGTGTACCTCTCGAAACAAATATGGATTTGAGTCACTCCAATATCGACAATTATGTCTATTTACAGCACCATGTAAATAGAAAGTACACTCATCCGAGAAACAAATAAATAACAGAATTGCATTGTTGATTAAACGTTGAGACATTAATTCGCAAAACTCCAACCTCCTATCAAAATCGTATTCATTAAGCTCATGTACAAGTTTTATCTTGTACGGGTGAAATGTATTATCTTTTAAAATTCTTTGTATTGTTGAGCGTGTAAATCCTGAAGAAATAGCAAGTCCACGAGTGCTTTGGGTGTTGTCAAGTGCTACGTGTTCCAAAACTGCTATTTCTGCGGCTTCATTTCTAACTGGTCGGTTTTCTCGATGGCGATTACGGCGAATATTGAGCACACATCCAGTTTCATCAAATTTTCTTATTAACTTAGCCACATACTTATCTTTGATATTTTTGTCTGGATGTAACGCATAACTTTCTTGAATTGAATAAGTTATTGTTCAATATTTATCTCAACTAGGTATGTAACTTAAACAATTTAAAATGAAAGACAAAGTATTTCTATGACATACGATAACACTGACTGATGCTAAATATTTTTGCTGATATCCATAATTATTTTTTGCCGTGCATTCCATTATTATCAGTATTACGTTAAGTTAGTCGAATTGTATTATAAACTCAAATAGCTTCACAACGATTGAAGATAGGTATAAACTTCATTATACAAAAGTTACTAAAAACTTAATGGAAAATCTAAAAATTAAAAAAAAGAGTGTTTCCATTTAAAAATCTAAAGTGTAAGCAATATCTTATTCTTGGATCACCCTATATTTTCCAAAAATATACCAGGAGAGTCACAAATGGGGGTCACCCTGTATATGCATAGAAAGCAACTGTTGGTCTGCTGGGTGAATACTTGGTAATCCGGCTGCTAGATGAGACTACCGTTTTAGTATTACGACGACGATCTATCTGTGCTTTGCGTGGAACGTGGACAATTTATGGGCCGGTAACGTAGGGGGTTTCCGCCATCTTCCATCGTGCAGGATGATGATGTTGATCAACTTAGCAAACCATTGGTTGGTGGAGATTGTCGATTTCTTCGTCTACCTGAACACAATCAAAAAGGTTCCAAGTTTCAGCTATTTCCAATTTCTACGTCATGCGTCATTATTGAAATTAGTGGACTGAAAAGGGCGGTGGAAGCAAAAACATATAATGAACAGATCAGGTTCATTATTTAAATAAGTTTTGAAAGAATTGACAAGTAATCAGTATGCTGCACTAGTTTCCTTCCTTACACCGATATTTGCGGTGGAAGCAGTCACTTAAGTGCTTGAGTGATGAAATGCGCCAGTGTATGCCAGTTAAAAAACTCTATTATTTAGTAAATGTCAAAAGCTACCAAAAGAGTCTTTCAAAGTAATACCACCTCGACCTTTTTTATATTGTATATTCTACATTATTGATCGATTGTTGGATACCTTGAGACTAAAATATTCTTTAAATGACATGAACTAACAATTGGATTTATATTATAGCTGTAAAATCGATCAAGAAACAGCAGTTAGTGGAAATTAGGACTATGGCGAATCCACCAGCTATTGTAAAATTGGCCTTAGAGTCGATTTGCCTACTTCTTGGTGAAAACGCTAGTGATTGGAAGTCTATCAGAGCTGTGATTATGCGAGACAACTTCATCAATACTGTTGTTAATAACTTCAATACAGAAGACATCAGGTAGGAAACTATTGCTTACGTATGTGAGAAAGTAAACGGCGTCGAAAATATAATTCACGTAATAATTCCATTGTGACTTATATTATAATTCTAGTAAGATCAATAAGGACGCTTTTATTCCTTTTGCAGTGATGATGTGAGAGAAAAGATGAAGAGTAAGTACCTCTCTAACCCAGACTATAACTTTGAAAAAGTTAATCATGCAAGTAATGCATGTGGCCCTCTTGTCAAATGGGCTATGGCTCAGATTCAGTATGCTGATATGCTGAAGAAAGTAAGTATATTGTAGCTATAGACTGTTATGGTAATTATGAACACAAAATATATTATACTATTCATTGTATTGTCATGTGAATGTTAATCATTCAACTTTTTAGGTTGAGCCATTGAGAGAAGAACTGAATTCTCTCGAAAAACAAGCGGAAACCAACAAAAAACGCGGCGAGGAAGTCAAGAATCTTATCAGTCAATTAGAACAAAGCATAGCAAGTTACAAGGAGGAATATGCACAGCTGATTGCCCAAGCTCAAGCTATTAAAACAGACTTGGAAAATGTACAAGCTAAAGTGGATAGATCTATTGCTTTACTAAAGAGTTTGGTTATTGAAAGAGAGAGGTGGGAGGCTACCAGCGAGACATTTAGATCACAGGTCTGTGAAAAGTAAAGTTATAGTGTAGTTAAAATATAGTTGCATTCCTATATTTAGTAAGCATGCATTATTGCATTGAGATTCAGATAGTTGTCGAGCAACCCATAACTGACATTTACCGTTCTAGATGTCAACCATCATTGGAGACGTACTACTGTCAGCAGCATTCATAGCTTATGGTGGCTATTTCGATCAGCATTATCGGCAAAATCTCTTCACCACATGGTGCCAACACCTCACACAGGCTGCTATTCAGTACCGTGCGGACATTGCTAGAACTGAGTACCTGTCAAACCCTGATGAAAGATTGAGATGGCAAGCGAATGCTCTTCCTTCCGATGAACTTTGTACCGAGAATGCTATCATGTTGAAGAGATTTAACAGGTAAACATAAGTTCAATTACGTTTTATTTTGTGAAGTAACAAGTTTTTTATAGGATCTGAGTATCATTTATTTGCAAAATCTTATTTCAGATACCCCTTGATTATTGATCCTTCTGGTCAGGCTACAGAATTCATTATGAATGAATTCAAAGATAAAAAAATCACCAAAACATCATTCTTAGATGACTCATTTAGGAAAAATCTGGAATCGGCTCTTAGGTTTGGAAATCCTTTACTGGTACAAGACGTTGAAAATTATGATGCAATCCTGAATCCCGTACTTAATAGGTAAGTAAAAAATGATAATAAAACCATACAGGTTAATACAATTTTTTTGACATAATGATTGTGTACAGTCTAAAGGAAATCATTCAAAATTGAATTATAATAAGAACCTTGTCGTTTTCTTTTTAATTAGTACGCTAAGTTGCACACTGATTATTACTTTATCAGCAAATATTTAATATTACAGGGAACTAAGAAGGACTGGTGGAAGAGTATTGATCACTTTGGGAGACCAGGACATCGACTTGTCCCCATCATTCGTCATATTTTTGTCCACAAGAGACCCCACCGTGGAATTCCCTCCCGACATTTGCTCCAGAGTCACCTTTGTCAACTTCACGGTAACTAGGAGCTCTCTGCAAAGTCAATGCTTGAATCAAGTCTTGAAGGCCGAAAGACCTGATATTGATGCGAAGAGATCAGATCTATTGAAGTTGCAAGGAGAGTTCCACTTGAGATTGAGGCAGCTAGAAAAGTCGCTTTTGCAAGCATTGAATGATGCTAAAGGTAAATGCTTTGTTATCATGAAAGGCATGATCACTGTCACTTTCTCGTGGTGATTGAATATTTCTTGAAATTTCAACTCACGAATCACACATTATTTTTATCATTTTCATTTAAGGTAAAATTCTGGACGACGATAGTGTAATAACAACTCTGGAAACTCTGAAACGCGAAGCTGCTGAAATTGGTCAAAAGGTTGAAGAGACTGATAAGGTATATAATTTGACAACTAGTTTTGCGCCTACTTGTTGGATCATATCAGCTTACATAAGTTTAATATTTTTGTATATTCTTATATATTTTAAAAATGTAGCTCTTATTTCTACGTTTTATTTTTTTTTGCTTGTAGGTTATTTCAGAGATTGAAACTGTGTCCCAACAGTACCTACCACTATCTCAGGCTTGCAGTAACACATATTTCACCATGGATAGCTTAAACCAAATCCATTTCTTGTATCAGTATTCACTGAAAATGTTTTTGGATATGTTTAACAGCGTTCTACACAACAATCCAAAACTGGAAGGAGTATCAGACTACCAAGCAAGGTGAATAAGATAGTATGAATGGCAATTGGCCAGACTTCGGCTTTTGTATCTGTACTCTGTGTATTTGTTACAATAAAGTCGAGTGAATTGAATTAACGATATATGCTCTAGTGGCGTAGCTTGCTCCTCAGGGCCTCATATGGAAATGGATGGTAAAATTTGAAGTACCTATAGATTTTTATAAAAGAAGCATACATGCATTCAATAATATGAATTGTTACGTATTGGCGCCTGCAGGTAGTTTCTTCAGTCAAAAGGGTGGATCATAGGCAAGAGATAACTTTCTGTAAAACTGTACCAAACATCAAAACTTTTTTGAAGAGCGAGCGGTAGCAGCATTTTCCAGGGTTAGGACGGCGAAAATTTTAGAAAATCAGATAAGTGGTTTTGTGGTGTCTAGCACACTAAATCCATGTGGGGTTCACTATGACTAATACTACTTAATTTTTAAAATTTTTATGAGTAAAAGTAAAAATAGCTTTCAGATCATCCCAAAAATTGTTTTTGTATGCTTTACAACTTTATGACCATTTTTAAGGTTGATCACACACATTTTTGTGGAGAGATTACAATTTTTTGAAAATTAAAAAATTTGCTTCCATTGTTTCTGATTGCTTCAGGTTATTTCATACTCAAAAACATTATGGAGCTCAAATATTTTGTTTCTTTAGCAAAAGGCTCGTGGAAAACTGAGAGTCTATTCTATGTCTATAGGTGAACGCTTGGGACGTGCCGAGTAATCTACTTGCCACTAATTTTTTCCGATTTTTTTTACAAAATCATCCATTGCGTAGGACGATTTTAGTGTCTCCATATTTTCAGCCTGTGAGGGCAGTACCTGCTTGATAGTCAAGGTTGCTAAAATGTCCTAAAATATTTTAATTACCTTCATTTTCGAAATGCTTCTTTCAGCTGTTGCATGTGTAATCAGGAGGGTTAAAAATAGGATGCAAGCTACCTACTATCTTCTAGCCGTACAATCTAAGGTTTAGAATTTTAAGTGAGCGTACGGCCTAAAAATACGTTACGCATTTTTTTTCGTAGCTGGTAGCCCGCATCATAAATACGGCGGTAGCTACGCCCCTCATCTGTATTCTAAAATGTTGTTAAGTTGCTATCCAGCCTCTGAATTTTTATAGTGAGGAATGTAAAAGCTTGGTCATCAAACCCTATTTCACATAGTGTTTCGATGTAACCCGTATACATTTTTGATAACATGAATTTCCAGATTAAACGTCATAACATCCGACCTGTTCTCCGTTACATACGAGCGCGTGGCTAGAGGAATGCTGCACAATGACAGACTGACTTTCGCTATCTTGTTATGCCGAATTTATCTGAAAGGAGTATCTTCGGAGCCGAATTTGGATCAAGAATTTAATTTCTTCTTGCGAGGAAAAGAAGGAGTTTTTGGTGGAAATAACGCTGCATCTAGTGAGTTAGCTTTAACTTTCAGGTTCATAAAGTCATTCAATGTAACTTAACCTAAGGATATTCACACTTCGCATGGCAGTGTATTTTTACCGTACGTTTTGATGTCTTTGTATTAAAGACTGTACTGTTGGCAATAAATAAAATAGCTCTTGTTCTACACAACTAACCTTGACAGATCTGTCATATGTGGTAATTTTAGTGACACAAGTTAGTCAGCTGGTATTTGTTGTCACATTATGACATGACAACAAATAAGGTTAGGTTAAATCAAGCGAATTTATAAACACACCATGATACTTTACAACTCTCATGAAGAATATTAGCGTTCAACAACTTTACATTAATATATGCTATCCGAAATTATTTTCTCATGTGATTTTTCTTCAAAAAATCCTTATAAAATTGTCTTCATTTTCTAGATCGTATCGGTGCGGATGGTTTGAATAACGAACAAAAGGAAGCAATGGCAAGGCTTGCTGCTCGATTACCAGCATTTAGGAAACTTCCAGAGAAAGTAGCTGAAATGCCTGAGTTTAGTGCCTGGTTACAGCAGAGTGCCCCTGAACAGGCTGTACCTCAGTTGTGGAGTGAAGAAAAGGCTCTCAGTCCAATTGGTGAGCACAATGGTCAACTTACACAAAAAAATTATATTTTTTGACATGTAGTCAGATGTAATTTGTCTGATATTAACTTTTTACTTCCAACGCCAATTAGCGTATTTTTATTACGAAAATTTACAAATCCATTATACATATTTTTGGATATTGCAAATCATATACATCACAAGGGACCTTGTCACTCATTTTCATCTGTCTATCTGTCGTGGATACGTTAATCATTGGCTCATCTATAACGCGGAAAGTACTTCTTGGGTTTTGATGAAATTTTTACACGTTACTCCCATGCCATGGACGAAAAGCTTTGTGGGTTTCGCAAATCAGTCTAGCGGCGGTGGAGTTTTGAGCGAAAAATGGAGAATTTCAGATCATCCTCGATTTTTTGAATGAGGCATATGGTTTTCAGGAATACGGAAGTTTGGTTTTGCGTCATTTTCAACTTCATGATCACTTTCGCACGTAGTCAAAATTTAGAGGTCAACAATTTTTCTGCACCTGCACCTGCGTAATGCATAGAAGAATGTTGTTTGTTCGGTATTGACTCCAATGTAACTCAAAAAATACGAGTAACTATTGGTTTTTGTTGAACTTGCTTCATTAGCGTTTCCTCTACCACCCCAGTTCAGGACCATATTAGTCGTGATATACAATTTTTTGAAGGTTCGGATCGGAAAGATGGCTGATTCTCGAAAAGTGTTGATGTGGCATAATTCTTGAGCAGTGTGTAGGTTTGTTGTTCAACACATCACTTCCCAAACTTGTTATTTTTTGGAAAATCACGGATGCAGAGCACCACAAACACCATATGTCGCTTGAAAAGTAAACTGCAACTAAAAAAAGTAATAAGGATTATAGGTGGTTCGGTTAAGGGTCGTACGGATTGGAGTACCTGCAATGACTCCAAGTTTCGATCTTCGAGGCATGTTAGTTCAAGGTAGCTGTGACTGGACGGATCTTCTAAACCAGTGTTCCTATCAGAATAAACCCCCTACAATTGTACCCTTCAAAGCTACGCATGATTATCCCTTTCTCTTAGAATTTCGTACCACTGGAAAATGGGTAAGTACTAAGTCAGCCTACTTGACACCGTTTTTCTGTCTTCCAGGCACTGCTATGTACCGTTTGCTGGCAATCCAAGCATTCCGACCAGACAGAGTGATTGCCGCAGCCCAACTTTTTGTAGCAGCAGTTCTGGGGCCAGATTTCATGTACCAAGCCGAAAAGGAACTGGACTTGGCACAGTGCATCGAAAAAGAAATTGCGGCTAATACTCCTGCTCTGCTGTGTTCCGTACCTGGATTCGATGCCAGTGGAAGAGTTGATGATCTAGCAGCAGAATTGAACAAGCAGATATCCAGCATTGCAATAGGGTCTGCAGAAGGGTTCAATCAGGCGGATAGGGCTATCAATATGGCCTGCAAGACGGGCAGGTACGTGGGAAGATCTAACAGACATTGGTTCACGTCACACTGCAACAGTTTATGTGTGTGTGATTATTTGGTTTATTGGGATAAACGTGTTCATAGAACTTTCTTTCTCAACATGCCGGTGCTAATTTGGTGCAATATTAAAGTTATAAAATGCCGAGTTAGATAAAATAATATGGAACAGATACGTTATGCATAGTTAATGCATTAGTGATTTAATTATGTTCTTGCAGATGGGTGATGTTGAAGAACGTGCATTTGGCTCCTCAGTGGCTGGTTCAACTCGAAAAGAAACTACATTCTCTACAACCTCACTCCAACTTTAGACTGTTCCTTACGATGGAGATAAACCCGAAACTTCCTGTCAATTTATTGAGAGCAGGAAGAATATTTGTATTTGAACCCCCACCAGGCATCAGGGCTAATCTGCTGAGAACATTTAGCACAGTGAGTAAAAGCAATGATACATGATTTTTTTATAGTATTCCAATAATATTACGATATAACAAATCTTAACTGAGTTTTAGCCAGTTGAATACTCTAAGGTTTCCGGAAGGTAGCCTTAGTGTATATGGCGAGCTCAAATTGCTCTAAGAATTATAATCGAAAATTATTTGCATTATTTATAACTAGCTACTATTTCTTCAGGTACCAGCAAGTAGAATGATGAGACCTCCAAATGAAAGGGCTCGTCTATACTTCCTTTTAGCATGGTTCCATGCCATTGTACAAGAAAGATTGAGATATTGTCCACTAGGATGGGCTAAACACTATGAGTTTAGCGAATCAGATCTGAGAGTTGCATGTGATACTTTAGATACATGGATAGATACTACAGCAATGGTAAGCTTATCATTTCAAGCTCTAATAATATTTTTGCTCTTATTATTTTCACCTCTGTTATACAGGGTGTCCCAGAAGTCGACGTCAAATCGGAAATGGGGGACATAATAGTTATCAAAAGACTATAAAAAATCTAAGTCGTGTACTTTTCAAATTATAGGCTTTAAATAATCCGAACAATCTATACCCTGTGACGATGTTTTAGTTCCCATTACTAGAAATTTCAATTTTTTCTTCGTGTGACGGACAGTAACATTCTACATAGTGACAGCAAGACAGATAGTAACGCTCTTTTAAGTCACAAATGTATTTATTAAATTCTTAATAAATGTTCAAACTGCTTCCCTGCAGCTGCAATGCAATCTTGACATCTTCTTAACAATGATCGGGTTATCAGTAGGGCGATTCTTCGGTTATTAACAAATTCATCTACTTCCGTTATTCTGTCCAGTAGCTCAGCTAAATTTTCGATTGGGTATTCCGCATCAAGATATTCTCTGACTGATCGGACATAGTGCGCCGGGCAGACGTCTTGCTGGCACCACATGTCTCTGTAAATGCTTAGTGGCACATCTTTCAGTAAATTTGGTAACTGATTTTGTAAAAAGTCTAAATAAAATTCGCCACTCAAGAAGTCTGGCAGCTCAAAGGGTACAATGATTCTTCTTTTAGAATCCCGGTCCACATTGTTCACTTTAAAACGATACTGTTTTTTTATACTTCCACTACCACGAAGGCCTAAGGCCTAAACACCCATGGTGCTATAGGGAGAAACAGAGGAAAGGAGGGACGCCAGACGGACTCTGGCGAGGGAACAGGTGTGCATGCAACATGCACACATTATGGCTCCGCCTACGAAATCTGCCGGGTAGTACGTCCACGTTCGACATTAAGAGACCGTCTACCACCTTAGGACAATCACCAACATCCATAGCCAAGAGAAAAATTTCTCTTGGGGCGGGATTCGAACCCGCGCAGCGAATGGCGACTGATTAGGAGACCGAAAAGTCTACCACTGCGGCCACCGCTGACGCCTACTGTGATTTATCTTGTCTCTCAAATCTGGATTTTCTACATACCACTCGTGTAAGTTGTGTAGATTTTTTTTAAATGTGGTCTCATCAGTCGCGGATCTTCCCGGTACTGTAACATTGATTATTGTACGTGGTACGGGTGGAGCTTCTTCTTTCGCAAGATTTGGTCAGCTGTACTTTAGAGCACTTGTATAATATCGAAAAACCGATAAAATGACAACTTACTGACTAGATAGCTGGTCATGTGTAAATAGTTGATTCCGCGCCTGCTACAAGTGAGCATGAAGTGAACGACTACTAGTTCCTAGTTGACGTGGGAAAACCTACATAATTTCATGAAAAAAGTACATAACGTCAAAAAAACCGTCAATGCCATTTTTTGAGTTACGTAATACCCCTGCCGTGCTTGCTTCTATTTGACGTACTGAAGTACTCGGGTGTTCTTCGACTGCTTGTAATACGACGTCCTCGTGAGGAAAGGAAATTCTTCCTTCACCATGTTCTTGATTTGGGAATCGTCCCTCTGCTAATAAACGGTGCACATTCACAAAAACTCGGTGTTCGGGATGACGACAGCATTTGGGTACCTCTCACGATAAAGCCGAGCTGCAGCACTAGCATTGCATCTACATTCGTCATAAATGAGGTGGATGTTGGCGTATTCCTGTACGGTGTACACAGACATGGCGGCGCAACACAATCATGAATTAACCAAAGTGGCGTTACTATATGTTTTGTTGTCACTACGTAGAATGACACCGTCCGTCATTCCGTCTAAGAAAAAATTGAAATTTGTAGGAATGGGAAGTAAAAGATTTTAGCGATTTCTTTTTGAAGCCTATAATTTAAAAAGCATTTATACATATTTCTGATAACCATTATGACTTATCCTATCCCCCGTTTACGGCTTGACGTTGACTTCTGGGATAATCTGTATGAAATGTAATATTTGGAGTATTTAATTCTGGAGCCTTTAGCATAGCAACCGCAAAACACTGCACTGTTTTATTACACACCAAACCATTTTTCTTGTGTTAGTGCGATATGTGCTTTGCTATGCATCTTACACGAGAAGCTAGCTATTATCGGTTTGATGAGTGTTGCAAATATTCAGTTGAATGCAGTTTGGAAGTAAATAAATCTGAAGATGAAGGGTTCTTTCTACTAAAATTTAAGTCTGTTTTGGATGAATCTCAACCTAGTTTTAAGAAAACAGGATTTTTATTACATTTAATTTTGTGTTGCATACAGGGTCGTACGAATTTGCCTCCCGAGAAAGTTCCTTGGGATGCTTTGGTCACTCTGCTATCTCAATCAATCTATGGTGGCAAAATAGATAATGATTTCGACCAAAGACTTCTACATTCCTTCTTGAAAAAACTGTTTACACCTAAGAGCTTTGAAGGTGACTTTGCTTTGGTGGCAAATATCGACAATGGACCGGGAGGAAATAGGTAAATCTTGCCTTTGTTTTTAAATAATTCATGTCTATTGTTGATTGCCACTGTGAGGAGTACATACTGAGGACTTTAAACACTGTCCTTTTTTTTCAGGCATATCACAATGCCTGATGGCACAAGAAGAGATCATTTCCTTAAATGGATCGAAAGTTTGGCAGATAGACAGACTCCAGCTTGGCTAGGTCTTCCAAATAATGCTGAAAAGGTGTTGCTGACTACCAGAGGAACAGACTTAGTCGGTAAATTACTTAAGATGCAACAGGTGGGTATTCTATAAAAAATGATCACATGTATTATTAAGAATCATCAGATTATGAGCTTGTGGACACAGTGGGATTCATATACTTTTTTACACTTCAAATCCTAATTTCGAATATATGAAAGAAATTGGTGAATGTGAAATGGACTTCTTATTTTCATTTTTAGCTTGAAGACGATGATGAGTTGGCATATTCCACGGACGACACTTCGCCAACTGATATAGGACAAGTAGATGGTAGACCATCATGGATGAAAACTTTGCACAACAGTGCTCAAGCCTGGGTTAATTTGTTGCCAACCAATTTACCGACGTTGAAACGCACTGTGGAAAATATTAAAGATCCGCTGTATAGGTATTTCGAGAGAGAGGTGAATTCTGCTGCAAAACTGTTGAACGATGTTCTGCATGATTTGAATGATGTTCTGCTCATATGCCAGGTAAAGTGCTTTTATTTAAAAGAAATGCTTTGCTAGTATTCGGCTGACTCCTCAAAAACAGATGTTTTCTCTTCAAGTGACATTTTGATCTGTTGGTCAAATAAAGGGCGGGCATCTCTAAATAATGTCTCTCATATAGAATTTTTTTGCAGGGCGAGAAAAAGCAGACCAACTACCACAGAACCATGCTAGGCGAATTAGTAAGAGGCATCATACCAGTAAATTGGCATCGATATACCATACCGAAAGGATGTACCGTGATCCAATGGATTACAGATTTCAGTCAACGGGTTAAACAACTTCAAAAGGTTTGTTACATATGTCACTAATACCTTCAAAACTACCTCCACTGATACAATTGAATAAATGATTCCACTATACATAGTGCCAATTTTCGATGCTGATTCGTTTTATTTTTTCCTCCCTCATTTAGTTGTCTCAGCTGGTATCTTCATCTGGTGCCAAGGAACTTCAGTCGTTCCCTGTTTGGCTTGGTGGCCTCCTAAATCCTGAAGCTTATATCACTGCAACCAGGCAATGCGTTGCACAGGCAAATAGCTGGCCTTTAGAAGAGTTGCATCTAGATGTCTCCATTAGTGATTCAACAGACATTTCTGCTATACCATCAGATTGCTTCGCAGTGACTGGTAAGTCGAAATAGAATCTTATGAAAGGTTAACGTTTTGGCAGCTCTATAATCGTTTACTGTTTATGGGGATTTTACAATATGTGATGTTTTTTCTAGTAATACGTTCAATTTCCCTTTCTTTCGGCCCTGAATATAACTCAAATCTTAAGTTGATCGCATCTATTAATTTTTTGCATTTGAATAGTTCAGAACATATGTATCAAAAGCTCAAAAATTCGCAACACCTTTGAATATATTTTTCAATAACATTTGCCAGGAGCGAAGTAAATAGTGGGGGAAGCTAAATCGATCGCCGCATACTTAGTAGCCAAAAGGGGAAACAACGTCGGCCTGATAGTGAAATATAGGCGTGGTCTTTTTGGTGAAATATGTGTCTTGTGGAAGCAACTGATGCCTGGTAATGGTGCAAATATTTCGCTGTCAACAATTGTCAAATCAAAAGAGAATTATTAGTTTGAAATTCAATCCCCATGTTTTTTTGGCCGAATCATTTCACATAGAGTAGCGGACAAAAGTTTGGAAACAAATATTAACATTATTATGAACTATTTCATATACCTAAATTAAAATTGTGAAGGAACAAATATTAAAGTCAACCTTTGATTCCCGTACTAATGTAAGGTTTATCTTATCAATATTCAAATTCTCTGGAAATAAAAACACGCGTTATTTTAAAATTCCACAGAGTTTGTAACGACAAAAGTATGGAAACATTTTAGTTTTGCCGTATTTTTTCATTCTGCGATACTCTGATATTGCGTGCGGCAAATACTAACATCAGTGAGAATGGCAAAAGTAAAAGGTTTTTCAAAAGATTTGAAAGGCAACGTAATAATTGAATTATTAAGAAGTGGTGGCAGAAATGTTGACGCGGCTCAGGTGCGGAAGATCGAAAAAAACCGATTGTTTTGGATCGCTAGAATAAACGTTTGTCCCATGAAGATCCTCGAGTGCCAGCCACACAGACTATCAAAAGAATCGTAGAAGAGGGTGCCGAGAATCTTTCTGTCAGAACAGTGCAGAGACGCTTGGTGGATTTTGGGCTTTTTGGTAGGCGTCTAGTGCAAAAGCCTCCCATTTAGAAAAAAAATCGTATTGCTCGGCTTGAATTTGCTAAAACTCATCTAACTTGGACAGAACAATAATGGAATACAGTTTTATGGAGCGATAAAAGCAAATTTGATTTGTTTGGATATGTGTGACGTCCAATACGAAAAAGATTCGACAAAAAGTATTAGTTGCCAACAGTTAAGCACGGTGGAGGTAACATCATGGTTTGGGGCTGTTTTTATAGTTCTGGACCGGGTCCAATTGTTAAATTTGTTGAGAAAATGGATCAGAAACTTTACAAAGATATTCTTAGTGAACACATCATGCCTTCCTCTGAAGAAGAAATGCCTTTACGATGGACATTCCAGCAAGATAATGACCCCAAGCATACCTCAACATGCGTAAAGGACTGGTTAAGACTAAAAAATGTTAATGTTTTTACATGGCGTGTACAATCCCCGGACCCAAACCCTATAGTACATCTCTGGGAGCACGTTGAAAGACAACAGACAAGAAAAAAATAGGAACGATTTATTTGATTATGTATAAAATATTTGGCAAAATATCCCAACAGACGTCTGTAAAAAATGGTGCCTTCTATGAGCAGCAGATGTCAGGCAGTGTTGAATGCTAAAGGCTACGCTACTAAATATTAGCTACACAGTATTTTTTGTAGAGTTATTGTATTTAATTTTGTAATAAAAAAAAGTTTCCATACTTTTGTCGTCTAATTTTTGGTCATAAAATAATATGAAGGTATTTTAATACTAGTCTGTAGTACCACAGCAAACATAAACTGTCATTTGTATCCTCAAGACTGTAAGCAAACTATACGAGAAAAAAAATAGTCCTTAATATTAAAGAATAAAAAATTAGCGCACTTTTTAAAAATGACTAAGAATGTATTTAAAATTCCTCTTTATTGTATGACGTGTGGGTCCCAATGATGTCCTTTTTCAAGTAAAATTGACACTTTTGATAATATATTTTGTTTATCTGTCTCCTAAGTGACACTTCGATTGTTTTTTTTTCATTTAGGCTTTCATGTACAGTGTGTTATTACAATAGTAGTGAATAGTCCAGTAACATTCTGATATTGGGAATTGGAATAACTACCCTAGGCGATCCTATGCTTTGCTGGTTTTGCGCGGTGCCATATTAAAATTGCAATAATGGCTTCGCGCAATCTCAGCATGTTGCAGGACTGTTCAGACTATTATAGTAACACAGTATGTAGGAATGTGTAAAGAAAGAAAAAACAAATGAAGTGTCAGCTGGAATACAATAATAATGTTTATTGGAGTATTAATACATAATATAATCGAGCAAATAATAGAGTAAAAACAATAATACTCCAAAAAGCTGGGGATTGACATAGGCATTTTTCACCTCCGCCTGTGTAGCTAATGTAAATAAAATGATTCATTAAGTGCAATACTTTACTTGGTAGGGCATATCATATACATCACATATAAGAACACTTGCAGATTCAGAAAATTGTAACTGTACTAGCATACTTTTGAATTATCTTTTCAAGCTGTGAATGGACGCTAGTTCAGAAAATTTTGGGAATTCATTTAGACTAAAGAGGATACTTCAAAAGTTTTGCAATACAGCTTTATTTATTGCCTTCGTTCAAAGTAATTTCCACTACATTCAATACACTTCTTCATCCGCCAAAACCAGTCCTTAGACCAGCTCTGCCAAGTTTCACCCGGGAGTGCAGCACACTCGTTGTCCCAAGCGCTCAGAAGGTCCTCATTGCTAGAAAACCGTTTTCCTTTTAGCTTCATTTTCACATGCGGAAACAGTGCAAAGTCGCAGGGAGTAAGATCTGGACTGTAAGGAGGGTGCTCAATAAGTTTCAGTCCAATAGTGGTCAAATACTCGGTGCAGGCTTTGGCGCGGTGAGCTGGAGCGTTGTCATGGTGGAGGTACCAAGTGTCCGTTCTTGACTTTGGCCGCAGGTTTTTCAAAGACTACATGACTTTAGTCAGGCACTGTTTCGTGCACCACTTAGCTGTCACTGTCTTCTCTGTGTCCAAAACGACAGGCTACATAATCCCGCTCGGTTTCACAAATACTGCTGTAATTTTTTTCTTAACAGGTCGGGATTTTCTGACAGCTACGGGTATGTCCTCATCATCAAAGACCCAAACGTTATTCGAGCCTTGTTCGGCACATCGCAATGAAAGAGCCAAGTTTCGTGACCTGTCACGATGTTGTTCACATACCTCTTATCAAACATTTCCAGCATCTTTCGGCACCAATTCGTACGACGAGTCTTCTGCTCTTCCGTCAGACTATGCGGTACCCATAGAGAACAAACTGCCCTTATCTCATTACGTGACAACGATGCCATAGTCCGCAGTTTACACTGTCAATACGAATGAACAAATAAATCAACAAACGTGCTGCTGGCGGCAACTATGCACTCATGGACATGTCTCAACATGCAGTAACATGCAGCCTCCTGCGTCCGTTTGTTCAGTCATATTGCAAAACTTCTATAATATCCTTTGTATAATAGAAACATTTTTTTACATTTTAAGGTAGTGTAAGCTGGTATAATATAACAATATTCATTACGGAGGAATAGTTGTTTGAGTGAAGATCTTTTATCTAACGCGCCAATAAGATATTTCGGAGTTTAAAACCTTAAATAGTAGAGCAGCATAGAGAAGCAACTAGAGTTGCTTGAACTTTAGAACATTTTCCCTTACACAGTACCGAGTAATGTGTTCGCGTCTGTTTATCTTATTTAAAGAAAATCTCATACAATGGTTTTGTAAAACTTGAATTTTTTGTTTCATTTCCTCGGTTAGAGAACGATAATACACAACTACAATTGTTTCAGTTTGATATCACTTAATATATTCTTATATCTCCATAGCGATTTTTTTTATAATAACATACTCTAAGCTTATTTATAATATGAATTTCAAAACTTAAATTCTTATCTAGTACTATTCCCAAATTTATTGTTTCTTAAATAAATCCAATGTTGATATTTCTTAAAATTATGTTCGTATTTATTATTTCTTTATACTTCAGAATCGCTAGTCTGGAACCAACTTTATCACGCAATTTCAAAACATGATGAAGCATTTTTTCACACAAAACCATGTTGTTCGCCATGTCAAATCCCTTGCTGAAGTCCAACATGACTAGTATTGTTATCATGCCATCATCTATAAATTCCACTATATGACCGGAACTTTTAATAAGCGCTGTAGATGTATTATGTAATTTCCTAAGCCCAGGCTGGGTGTCAGGCATCACTTTGTTGAGTTCTAGATACTCTCGAAGTTCACTATCTGCAATTTTCTCTAACTGTTTGGACATTGAAGGTAAAGCTCTTATGGCATTATTAACTTTTGCAAGAGGCGCTATGACTACCTTTTTCCATGACGTTTCTCAACATAGTTGATACCATCAACACCCTCAGCGTTTGACTTCACTTCTTTCAATTTTTGTTCAATTTGGTCGGATGTAATAAGACGAAAAGAACATTTGCATACTATAGAATTGTTTCGCCCTGAAAATGTGCCAAGAAATAATTCATAATTAATTTGCTGGATTTTGTGTGTATATTCCACATTGAGAAATTGTTCCACATCTGTTTAGGATTATTATAATACTTATTTAATAATATCGTAACTTCCGAAGACTGTCATGTTCTTCAAAATAATTTGGAAGTTATCAATTCATGGTGTTCCAAAATCCTCCTCACACTAATTTGTATCAAAATCTATAGTAACATATTATAGAAAAAAATGTTATCCTTTATGATGACTACAGTATTAATCAGGTAAAGTTAGAAAGGAGTAACATAGGAGTTATAAAGATCTAGGTAATACATTTGATGTCAAGTTCACTTTTAATGATCACAAAAATAGCATTACATCGTATGCTTCCCGAATGCTAGGGTACTTTGTTAGAAGCTGGTCAGGTTTCTCGAATGTTGAAACACTCAACCTTCTAGATCTAACATATGTCAGCAACAAGCTTAAGTATGCATCACTTATCTGGGCACCTATTTATCAAAACTCTATTAGCAGATTGGAATCCATTCAACGAGTAGCAGTAAAGTATATTTTTTTTAAATGCAATGGTTTCTATCCACAAAGAGGCTTTGGTCATAATGTTTTGTTCAAAACTTTTTTTTTCAGTTTACTCCACAATAAGATTTATTGTCCATATATTTTAAGTAAGATATGTTTTAATTTTCCTCGCTTAGGTAACCAATATTGTGCTACATTTTACTGTGATTTATGCCACACCAATGTCTTGTCCAAGGATCTCGTTCATAGGATGTCTACAATATTCAGTAGTATCAGTAACTGCGACATATTTAATGACACTAAATCTCACGTCATTGAACTTTACCTTGAAGAACTTCTATGGTAGGATATTATTGTTGATTATTTACTTATATACTATTATTCTTATCTGTGTATCTGTTTACTGTGCTTAAGTGATATTCATTGATATTTGCTGTAATTGGGTGTATCTGCCTGTTGGAAATAAACATTATTATTATTATTATATATAATAATTTTTTGTAAGCTGTTTTTTCATTCTTCAAAGCTATTCCTAAATAATTTATTATTATAATTATACTATAATATGCAGGATGTTCTTCACTTCTGGTTCTTCTGAGCTTGTATGGTTTTCACTTCAAATTTATTATACACCTGATCGTATGTGTCACATACGGTCTCTGGTTCCTAAGTGAAGTATTTTTTCAATGGGGCATGAATATTGTAGAGCATAATCATAGTTTCGGTAATGTGGATAACTTTGAACTTTGTCATCAAGATTTGCAAACCATCTGTGTAACTCCATTAAATAGAAGCAACATCATTTGTAAACAAAACGTGATCAAAATGCGAGAAATCTCTGCAGTAAAGTATTGCAGGTATGTATTCTGGAGTTCCAATTTCCAACTTACAGAAGCACAATAAGTGATCAGTGACTTCGGGCATGTCTAGAGTTCCACACTTGCATACAGTGAATGTATTCGTTGTGAAAATGATAGCAATGACTGTTGCTGTATTTGCTGTTATTCTTGTTGGTTCATTAATTACTTGGTTCATGTTGGATAGAGTCATCATTTGCAAAAACTGTTTGCTCATCGGTTAGGTTGATGTTATTATATCCCTATATCGTTTCTGATAAGCTGTTAGTTGGGCAGAGAAATTAAATCAGAGGGGAAGCCTGAAAAAAAACAAGTCTCAGTTAACGCTATGATGTGGAAATCTTGTTCTAGTATGGTGTCTGCAAACATATCAAAGCTTAACATGGGATACATTTAGTTTGTTGTTCTGTTTTTTAATGCCTCCACAGTCAAGTGGAATGGTATTCTTTGGCGCAACTTCTAAATCGCTTCTTGATTGGTATATAGAATAGTTGATGTTCCTGGTTGTTTCAATCTTCTTCCTTATAACTGAAAAATTAGTTTTGTCGAAAGCATAGTGATCAATACTAAGATTCAATTTAAATTTTTGGTTAAGTTCCAGACGATTCGAGTTTACATATTATGTATCAACTTTATGACCCTCCTCTCTGCATTTCAAACAGAACGTGTCTCTGGGACCTCTAAACTCACGAAAAAAAATATTTTTTCTTTCAGATTAGCAACTTTGTCTGGTACCTTTCCGTATTTTACTCCATTTTCGAGGAAAAAAATATAAAACAACTTCGTTACATGCCAAAAAATCATTGAAATAGGATCAAATGAACTTTGATCATTACTAAGAAGTGTTATTCTGTTATTATCAACATCCTTTTTGACTCTTTTTTTTTTTAATCTCATCCCGTATCTTGGAAATCAGACTTTTCAGGGGCACATACTTATATCAACTTGAATTTGGTTCAGCAATGCTGCCTTGTAGTTAGGGCCTATCATTAAGTAACACCCTGCAAAAGACCAAGTTATATATTAGAAAGCTTCAGCTTTTAAAGAACAATGAAGTATTAAAATAGATATGTGAATGTTTTAAAATAAAAAGTGCAAAAATTTCATAGATGCACTCAACATGAAATTTGAGTTACTTTGGGGGCCGAAAATAACACGTACGAACGTTGATCCCTTTTGAAGCAGTTAATTCTGGGGTAGAATAGGAAAATTTTTAATATTCATATTTTTATCTCTTCCGTTCCTTTCTTGAAATATTAATCATCACTATATTCTTACAGGCATCAAGCTTCAAGGAGCACAGTGCCGTAGCAACCAGTTAGTCTTAACTTCAAGCATAATGGTTGAACTACCAATCACTTTGCTGCGATGGATACGCTGCACCAATGAAAACCAGTACAAGGAAGGAAAGCTGTCATTGCCCCTGTACTTGAATTCTACTAGGACTGAGCTGCTTTACACTGTCGATTTGAACATTGCTTCTGGGCAAGACGCTCACAGCTTTTATGAGAGAGGTGTGGCTTTGCTTACTTCCACTGCTTTGAATTAGAAAGTAAGTGCAATTGCTTTAAACTAGAGAGAAATTTAGTAGCATATAATGTTAGTTATGTTTAATCTCATATGTACTACCATACTAGAATATATAAAAGAACAGACAGCACTAATAAATTGTATTTTCAATACTGTGATTGGTAGATATTAGCCGATATACAGCTGAAATTCACAACTTCTTGAAATTCTTTGTTGTTGCTTTTTGCCTTTTGATCTAGAGATGTCAAAATTAATTATGGGAAATACTTGAAAATTCATTTATTTATCCAGGATAAAAACAAACGTAGTTTTGGATTATATTTGAACAAAATTATTGCTTCACAACTTTCCATTCAATAAGTACCTACTGTTTACGTTTAACTTTGACTTGTGTTGTATGTTTATCATATAATACCCATTTTAACACGATTTATGCTGAAGTCTACAGATTAATAAGTAAGCATAGATGTTAGAATACACTTCACCCTAATAATACGTAACTAAATAGTACACTGGTGCTTGTTGACTATGATAATTAGAATTATATATGATCGATTACAAAGTCTCCAGTATAATATATTGTGCGAATAACATTTATGTTACGACACCATTCAATGCTTGCATTTGCAACGGAATTTTATGAAGAGTGTACTTGCAGCTCACAGCTAAAGTATTATACATATAGGACGTCATTCATACATTTCAAACAAGATGCAAGTATTCTCTCGTATCGATAAATTATAAAAATAATTCTTTATCAGATTATATATACTGTCTGTTGCTTTATGTTTTCTCAGTATTAAAATGTGTTTTTGTCGATCAGATAGATATCTATACTGCTTAACGTTTATTGGAGATATTCAAAATATCGTTAAATTTTTACTATATTATATGTATTTATTAATTTATTGTACTACTTCACAAATAAATGTATTTTATCTTGTCCACTCGTTTATTCCAAAACTGTAATAAACTAATGTGATCACTACAAACTTCTTTCATAAACTAATATGAAGTTGCTATCACACCATCTCTTCATTATTGTCCTAAAAGTTGTTTTACTGAACAGAGAAAGTACGTAGTCATGCCATAAGTTCTGTCCCTCGTTTTCAAACAAGTGTAGACCTGTTAATACTTGTCCGATTGTTTACATTGTGGTGTCAGTTGATTAAGCGCTTTTCGGGTAATTACATATACCTCAGTTTGTATTGATCTCTCGAAGCATAACGATGGAGTGGGGCAAGGCAGAGAACCGTATTGCAGTGATAGCTTTACATAAGTGTAATCACAGTGCTAGTCAGATTTTTGAACTCTTACGCGGCCTTCAAATATCGCGTAAATTTGTGTCTAGGACCATTCAGCGGTACAATGAGACGTCCTCTGTTGATGACAGGCCAAGAAGCGGAAGACCTCGTCAAGTAAGGACTCCAGCAGCCATCAAAGCCGTAAAAGCCAGGATTCAAAGGAATCCACTCCGGAAGCAGAAGATCCTATCCAGGGAAATGAAGATTCCTGTCCGGACGATGTCGCGCATCATTAAACAAGACCTAGGGCTAGGGGCTTACCGGAGACGTACGGGCCAGCGACTTACGGCCACCTTGCGACACATTAGGGCGACAAGATCCAAGAAGCTCTTGGAGAGGTACGCAGCTGGGGGATTCCGAAAGATTTTGTTCACGGATGAGAAAATCTTCACCATAGAAGAAAAATTCAACCGACAAAATGACAAAGTGTATGCAAGGAGTTCACATTGTTTGCCAACCAACACTGGGTCTACCAGCAGGATTCCGCCCCCGCTCACAAGGCTAAGAGTACGCAGCGCTGGCTGGAAAGCAATGTGCCAGAGTTCATTGCTGCGGAAGATTGGCCCTCAGGGAGTCCGGACCTCAATCCTTTAGACTACAAGTTGTGGGACCTGCTAGAGCAGTTGGCCTGCTCCAAAGCCCACCGTAATATCGAGTCCCTGAAAGCGGATTTGATCCGATCAGCGGCAGCTATTCCTTTGGAAGCTGTGCGTGCAGTGATAGATGAGTGGCCCGCGAGATTGAAGCAGTGTGTGAAGGCCAAGGGGGGACATTTTGAATAAAACTGTTTGATTATGAATTCTAAAAATGTTGTCGAATAAATAATATCTTTCATATAAATATATCTTTCTTGTTTCATTTTTATCATGAGATTATCATGGGACAGAACTTATGGCACGACTACGTAGCAATAATTGGTAAAATCTTTATTGTAGCTTTAAAAAATATAATATGTGCTTTATTGATATTACCATTGTTGCGTATAACATCGATCAGAGTTTCAGAATTCTCAGCAGTTTGCATTGGACTTAATTTTATCAAGTGCTTGTTCCAAATCACATATTATATCGCAGACTTCCTCTAGTCCGACAGATACTGTTATCAAATTATCGGCGATTTTCAATTTTTCTTTCAATACTCTCGGTAGGCCTTCATGAGACATAATTGCCCTAAAAAATCACGTGTATGCAAAACAATAACTGCTCGCACAAAAATGAGTTAACCAATCCAGATATTCCTAAAACCACCGATTAACAAGGTGAAATGAGATCCCACAGCATCATCTATCAGAATCTGTCACATCTATGTTTCTCCTCTCCGCATATCTACAAAAAGTTAGCGTCTCAAAGATTGCGCTGTAGTTAAGTATATCCTCATATGGTATAGGGGATCCTAAAATAACAAGCATCTAAATTCTTTATAAATAATACAAACATTATACCCATCTAATCTGCTGTATTCTGAAGCAAAGCTATTAGACCCTAAGCAACAATTTTTTTATAAAATTATAAATTATCAATTTCACGATAGAAATAACCTTATTCCGTTAGATCACTTATATCACACTATAAACAAAATCAACAACATTAAGCGAACACCTTTCACCTCAAAAAGTATAGGCCAAAGATGTCATACTTACCTTTCCAGTAGATTATATAACATATTACCAAATTATATAAGAAATGTTTCAAATAAAACAAAATTCAAAATTGAAACCAAAAAATTCATAATTGAAAAAAATCGACATCAAATTGCAAACATGATACGCATGAAAGAAATTTAAAATTAATGTAATAGTAAAAACCCTCCAACGTTCATGTACTCTATATGTGTGTATGTGTGCATCTATTTATGTTTATTTGTATGAATATATGTATATGTATATATGTATAGGTGTATGTATATGTGTGTGTGTGTGTGTGTGTGTGTGTGTGTGTGTGTGTGTGTGTGTGTGTGTGTGTGTGTGTGTGTGTGTATACGTGTGTATATGTATATTTATGTAAAAATGTAAGTTAATACCCACACACAAGAATTTATTCTTCTGTGGGTAAATTCAGTTTATTTACGTTAGTTTTAGTTATATTTGTATGTTACGTGAATAAACTTATTATTATTAATAAAAGCCATGTATAATAAACCTTTATCATATCCCTCCAAATTGGTGTTTAACGAATCAAAACTTTCGAATTAATTTTTTTTGTATAACGTTATAATTCCATAAAACATTAAGCCGTTTATAAAAATTATGAATATGATATTAGAAATAAAAATAAACAAATAATTATTGCTGCACCAGAAAAGGAAATGATGTTAAAATTATTTATATACTTAGGACTAAAATTACAACTTACAAACATATACAGGGTGTTTCAGAAAGACGTGCTAATATTTCCAGGCAAAAAGTACCTGCAAAAATAACAAAAAAAATTCCAATAAATACGGGTCCAAACATGCATTAAAAAAATAATTCTATGGAGCTGGTAAAGATACTAAGTTAGGATTTTAGACGTTCAGTGACACACACAATAAACTCACACAGAGTTTCCCGGCCCAAATTGAACCAGAACGTAGAAACTGGGGTATCTGGAACCCTAATAGGAATTATTTTCTACGAAACTGATTTTTTCGGAGAAAAGAAATACATTTTATAAAATTTTCCATAAATTTTGTTTCATACGGAATTTTTGTCAGATCACTCGTTTTGAAGATTGAGGTAAAATCCTAAACTATTCTTATGAAAAGGTTTAGCCTCCCCAAGCATTGTCTATGCACGCCACTGGTTCTTATGGTATACTTCTCCTGGTATTACCAATGTTAGATCATTCCGTTTGTCTAAAATGACAACTAGTAATTGTGGAACCAATCAATTTGAGTAAAATTCTTATTTAAGTTTTGAAATTATCGGCCTTTTCTCGAAATTCTTCAACATTTTGGATTAAGTGACCTCAATAAAGAATATTTCACAAATCGTTCGCAACCTCGGACACGAAGTATGAGGATGAAGTATACAAAAGGCTTTCAACACTGTTCATACTACGCCAGGTATTTTCCAGAGTCAGAGAGCCTTTGTAGCGTAGAGCATGGGCTTATGTTGAATCCAGAGGTGGCTTTATTTATTTATTTTTGAAATGAACGTTTTCTTTGTCTTAAAGTTCCTTTATATACAAAAATAAATATGCTGGCAAAACCAGTGGCATGCACAGGAATGATTTGATGAATGGTAAGCTTCTATGCTACTGATTGAGAATAAAACAGGCAAATTATTCAATTAATGTTGTAATGAGGTGCTATAGCTTTCTTCACATGCTATATGGTATTTCCAATATCAAGCGTTACGATGTTTCCCGAATAGGGGAGGCTAGACTTTTTCATAAGAATACTTTAGGATTTTACCTCAAATATTCAAACCTAAATATCTCCAAAACTAGTGATCTGTCAAACATTCGAGATAAAATTTATATATTAGAAAATGCACATATTTTCTCCGAAAAGGCCAGTTGCATAGAAAATATTTCCTAGTAGGGGGTCCAAGTACCCCAGTCTACGTCCCTGGTTTAGTGCCAGGAAACTCTGGGTAATGACTGCTTATGATGCGCTCACATAACGTCTAAAGTCTTAACTCGGTATAATTACTCTCTCCGTACATATATTTTTTCAATTTCGTAAATAAAAGATCATTACCCTGTATCTCGGTAGGGGAGCATCTTTGGAACTACATTTATTGGAACTTTTTTTGTTATTTTTTGATGTACTTTTTACCCTAGAAACGTCTTTCTGAAACACACTGCATAAGAAAAAGCGAATAACATTATTACAAATATTTATGAGAGTGGCTATTGAATACTGATATACGCATGATGTAATTTATGAAAAGTCTAATCTATGATAATTTTTTTCTAGTACTTATCAATTAATTTATTGTAACTACTGTGTTATATGTGTTAGAATCATACCGCACACAACGATATTTTCCTTTTGTGTCATTTCAATATTCGCAATTTATAATTGATCTGAATAAATATAATTATTATTATTATATAGTTGGCTATAGCACTATGAGACACTATAATCTTTTCAAAACATATTTCTAATTGCTGAGAGCTTAATAGAATATCACATACCAAGTTTGAGAAGTGGACCTTTATTAGACGAGCATTTTTATAACCTGAGGTGCAATATTCGATTTTACCTCACGATCATGACGTTTCTAAATCATTTTACACGACAGTGGTTCAGCTGCTTTGAAAGTAGCTGCGCCACATTCAGCCCAACTTGATTGTTTTAGGATTTTTGCTGGCATAGCGCTTAGTAGGGCGCATGTAGAAATTGCGTTATTAAGTTTGAAAGTTGTACAGATAGGTTAGGTCAAGATCTTGTTATCATCAATCGTATTAGTAGGAAAATTGTTTGAATTTGAAGAACCACATTGAAATCCAGAATATAATATATAACTTGTTATAAAAAAAGTTTAATAGCACAGATCAGGTGAGCTTGATGTTTGGATGTCATATAACAAAACAGTCAAAAGTTAAAGCAGTCTAACGCTACCGCTCACAATTTACCGCTTTCGCTTAAACAGCTCTCGCAGCAGCTTTTTCTGTGATAGACACAAGCATTATCTACCTAAGGAGAGAAATGCTACTTTTCAACAAGGCATTGCGGTCAATAATGGTAGTTTGGTATTCCATTTCAACTCGAATAATTTTGTGGATGCCGGAATAAAGTATTAGGTTCTTAGCTGTCATAAGGCAGAATACGTTGTTCGATGTTAAAATTTAAACTGTACACCGTTCTTAAGTTGCTTTGATAAAATGTTCATCAAATTGCATGAATTAAAACAGTCTATCGTAATTAGCTGGTCATAAAAAGGATTTATGAATATACAGTTTTTATTAATCAAGCCCACCTGATCTGATTTCATTTTTTATAAATATACTTTTTGAGCTCAATAGACTCACAAATCAATACAGTTTATAATATAAATGCTATCTCCTTGGAGGACTCTAACAGTCCTGCATCTTGTCTTTAAAATACAGAGTGTATTGAAACTAATATTTCGTAAAACAGCAGCGATAATGTAAATAAGAAATTGGAAAAAGTACTCACTATTCCTATGATAAGCAATTACAAGTACAGTCTACGAAAACCAAAAGTTCGCCAGTTTTGGCCTGGAAAACAAGATTGTAATCAGTTAAAATAAACTAATCTCAAGATACTCTTCAAGGTCTTATAGAGCAAGGTTTTAACTTTGATTTAGATACTTTTATCAACATCACTATAATTTTTAACCGAGTTTTTGAGAATTTAATATACCTCTCCGGTAACCCAGATCAGATTTGTTTAAAAACTTTTTTGCCGGACAAAATTTTTCCGGATTTTTTCATCTTTCTGAGCAAAAAAGTTCCCATCAATTGTTGTCTAGAACTGATCATTTTCGAGTTATAAGCGATTTAATGTCTTGAAAGGTGTATATTCAAACTCTTTTAAAAATCATAATTATTGAGGTCGCCAAGTATATAAAGTGAAATTTAAGCCTTTCTTTTAAAGCGATTCTTAACCTTATCTGTTGGGCAAAAAAATGGAGAACTTTTGGTTTTCACAGACTATATCGCACAGTTACATGTTTTGTATGTAAGCATTATATGAAGTTGTCGCCGTTTGATTAAAAAACACTGGTTTGTTAACTTTATACTAAATTTGGGACATTTGGAGATGTCTAGGTTTTCTACTACGCCAACCTCGACAGCCTTTGGACGATATAAACAAACCTACGCAGCTCAAGACGGAAACATCCAGGATAACAATCTCCATACACTCGCGAAGTATCAGTAGCATTTTGAAGATGCTCGCAGATTAAACATCAAATTCAAAACTATGTTATTCGTGTTCCAATTTCGATTTTTTAAGTCCGATTTGTAAATGAACTAAATTAACCTACGCCTGATTTGTATACTCACAGTAGGATGCAGGGTTGGGCTGGCCTATTCACGTTTTCTCGGAACTTAATATTTCTGTTATCTTAAGGGTATGTGCTATGTGCTACTAGCAAACTGTGCTTATTGTTGCATGACTCGTACTTACTGTAAGCGAACGTTCCAACAGCGACTCGCCTTCAGCGCATCTTCAGGGACCAGGCACCATGTTTATTGGTAATAGCGTAGGCCAAATAACGATGACAGTAGTGTAGGAAAAATAAATGCTCCAAATAAACTTGTGCCAAACAAACGCACGTTGGTGTGACAGATTTGTATTGTAAGAATCGTTTCCTAACCCCGTGATTAAAGACGTTATGCCATATCCCCTAGACCTAGAGGTTCCATATCAATGGCTTGTACCACATTTCGCACCTTATGCATATTATATTGGTTAATAGAAAGATAGCTCGATTTTTTTATAACTTACGGTATTTGAGCAGTACTTTCGTTCCCTCCAAAAACATCTGTCACAGTAAATATATTCAAACTTTCAATGAATCGCGTTGCTTCAGCTTTACCACCTTTGATATAAAATGAAATTATGCCACTATGACCACTGCTTTGTTTTTTAAATATATCATGATTGGTGTGATCTTTGAAAGCTAGAATCAAAATGAGAGGATAAAACATGAATGTACATATATGTAAAATAAGAAACATTTATAAGGGATCATGGTCTATAAGCGGGATTTTCGATCCTGACAATATGTCGATTGTATCAAGACATTTAGAACATTTAACTTATTTTTAAATGCGCGCATGGGCGCAACACTACCTACTTCAAATCTATATTTGCGCTCACATTAAAAATAAAAGATGAAGTCTTGTTATAACTCTGTATTGATGTTTAAAATTTTGTTTTCATTGCAAGCACAATGGAGCAACACTTCCATTTTTATATATGTCTTGTGTCAGTGTGTTTTATTATAGATTTGAAGCAGAAAGAGTTGGGAGCATATGAATAAGAAAAAGTTAAATATTCTAAAATGTATGAATTTTGGACAAAAATGGCAACACTGCGAACTTTGGGTTCTTTAAGAACAATCAAGGAATCAAAAAGAAAAATGTTGATGAAAACTTGAAAATGTTTAAAAATATTTATATGCAGACATTTCGGAGATGGGATTAACTTGAAATATGATTTATTTTCAGGGTCGAAAGCTCCATTTATAGGTCCTGAGCCTTTGATGAACGATACAGATTAGTTTTTTAAAGAATCATTTTGGAAAATTCTGAAAAATAAAGGAACCTATTTTTACCTGCACAATTAATAATAATGATAATAATTTGGCTTTATTCGAATCTTTTACACAATATGAACAACATAGTACAACAATACGCTAAAAGTGACTAACATTCTGAGAATTGAATCGGTGGAGTGTTACTATGATGGTATTTTTCAACTCAACCGTACTTCCTAATATGAAATTGACCTTTTTGAACGGTTCAAAAATCAACAATAAAGTGATCAGCGATCTATTACTATATATATATATATATATTGTAAAACTAGATAAAGATATCGTATTTCAAAACTATGAAGGTAGATGGGGTGGCAGAGTGTTCAGGGAGTGATTATGTACTGCTGAGTAACCACAACTTCAGTTTATTTTAAAAATTCTTCAGAGTATAACTTTGCAGCAGCGTAAGAGAAGCTCTTTTTGTAAGTGGTACTTACGAGGAACGCACTAAATCTAAGACGGCAATTTTTTAATTATACGCCTTCAAAAAATTCAGGGATTTTCCAAAAGATAGCACCAAGCTGCATAAATGTAGCTGATCGAATTTGAAAACTGTTGGTATGACAGAGATCGATTTTGTATGGGAAACAAGAAATCATCGAGCCAAGCAGCTTGAAAAAATCACTGTATATTCATCATTTTTTAAACCCACCTGGATGTAGGACTTTTTTGACAGAAGGATGCCTCTGAAGGAAATTTGCTACAAGTAAACCATTTTTGGTATGTTCTTCCATCCTCAATTGCAGAGTTTTTAGTCCTCTCAAGACTTGATAGCAGTCAAATGGTGAGGGGATCAATCCATACACTAAAAAATGGAGTCAAGCTGTCATCAGTTCATAAAAGATTATGTTTAGCATATGTTAAGCCCTCCTAGAAAGAATTAACAACAAGAATGTATAACAAAGGAATTAAATGAATCAAGTTAGTCAAATAGCCCCATACAATTGGTCACCAGTTCCCACCCATTTGACAACGTTGTCTAACCTGGACCATCCAACAACGCAGCGCTGCAATCAGAGTTAAACCGCTAGCAGCAGCGACTAGCTCGCGACCGGTTTATCTCTTATTTTGGTTGGGCTCGAGGTAGATACCGAAAATATTTCGATCACTCTAGGACCGTGGAAAAACTATTTTCATTCTATTATTATTATACCCCCTCCCCCTACCTCAAGTTTTTACTACTCGAAGGAATTTCCAAAAATAAGCGGGGGCCTCTAAATCGATTTTTTCATTTTTTTCCCGAAGCTCCGCTGCCACTGGATCGATTTTTAAAAACTACAAAGCTATTTCGTCTTTTTCTTTGGTATACTAGTACCCTTGTATCAACATCCGAGCGGTACTTTCTAAGTTACACAGAGGTCAAGTATTGGCGGAGACAGACCAATATCTCATTTTCGAAATGTTTTAAGATTGCAGTGGCGTGGGGAGTAACAGCCAACTACACACATTGCTCCGTTGATACTATTCTAGGACGCTAAAGTAAGTGAAATATACCTATGTTAGAAAAATGCAAAATCACTGTCTCAAATATTCCTAACGTCGTCTCTGGAATTCCCTCCACCTCGTCGTTAAATATTAACTTTGAGCAGCTTCTGATCCCGATAATTCTATGCATTTGTTAGGTATAATAGTTACATATATATGTTGAAACATTGGTAACATGTTTGCCGCTCACTATCGCCCGATAACTCCAACAAATGTACTTGACAGAATAGGTACAGGTACGGAACTTCGGCAACACAGGAGTTCGGCGTATACAGGGTGTTTCAGAAAGACGTGCCAATATTTCTAGGGTAGAAACTACATCCAAAAAAGTCAAAAACAGTTCGTATAAATATGAGTCGAAAGATACTTTCCTACCAAGATACAGGGTGATGAAGTTTTATTTACGAAATAGAAAAAAGTATATATCTATGGAGCTGGTAAAGATACTGTGTCAAGATTTCAGACCTTCAGTAAACACATCATAAGCAATAAATTCACAACTAAACCAGGGTCGTAGAAAGTGGGATATCTGGACTCCTAGTAGGAAATATTTTCTAAGCCACTGGACTTTTCGTAGAAAAGAAGTGCATTTTATAAAATACGATTCATTTATCCATAAATTTTGTCTCTTTATGAGTTTTTATCAGATAGCTCTTTTTGGATATATGTAGGTTTGAATATCTGAGATATAATCCTAAAATAATCTTTATGAAAAGTTTTGGCCTCCCCTGTTCTGAAAACACTGTGAAGCTTGATAATGGAAAGAAAGCTACGGCATCTCATTACGACAGCTTGCCATTCATTAAACTTTTCCTGTGCACACCACTGGTTTTGCAGGCATATTCATTTTTGTTTATAGAACTTCAAAACAAAGAAAACGTTTTTTTTTTAATAAATTGAGCTAAGAATTAAACACGAAAATAATAAATATTACATTTGATAAAACTACGTGGTTAAAATGTACTTCCTTTTTCCGAAAACACCAATGGCGTAGAAAATATTTCCTATTAGGGGTCCATGTACCCCAGTTTCTACGCCCCTGGTTTATCGGCTGGGAAACTCTGTGTGTTTATTGCTGAACTGAACGTCTAAAATTTTAACTCAGTATCTTCATCCGCTCAGTAGATATAATTTTTTTCAATTTCGTAAATAAAACTCCATCACCCTGTATGGGTAGGGGAGCATCTTTGGACCTATATTTATAGGAACGTTTTTATACGCCGAACTCCTGTGGTTGCCGAAGTTCCGTACCCATACCTATTCCGTCAAGTATATTTGTTGGTGTTATCGGGCGATAGCGAGCGGTAAACATGGTATTCAATATCAATGTTTCAACATATGTGTAACTATTATACCTTACAAATGCATAGAATTGTCGGGATCAGCTGCTTAATATTAGGATATATTACATCATGCATTTTTCAAAAACCGAGCGGTGCTTTCAAGTTGTAGAGAGGCCATGAATTAAAAACTCTAATACATAGTCTAGGATCTTATATTCCACGAAATCACCATCATACATTAATGATTGGAAAATCTGCATGGTAAATATAAAGCTTTGGGCTTTCGAATAAGGTGACAAGTACGTCTAGTAGTTTGAATAAAATTCTACGTGTATTCATTTGTTCAAAAATTTTCATGAATACTCAATTCACATACACAATATACTATTTTGTACATTCATTATTCTGTATTATTTCACTATTCTATGATCCGCCTTCCACTAATATATGATGAACGTTTCGTGGTACATGGGATCCCGAACTATATCAACGGTTGTACTTTGAAGATTAAACAGTTTTCCTGATCACTTAAGTTAATCTACTTACTTCTTTGTATTTTTTGCATCCCTTTCAGCAATTGCTTATCATTCGTACACAGAGCCCCATGGCTCATATCAGAATGGCCATTCATGTATTTAGTACAAGACTGCATTACAATATCCGCATGTAGCTCCAAGGGTCTTTGTAGGTAAGGTGTCAGGTACGTATTGTCAACTCCCACATATAGCCCACGCTGTTTGGCGTATGTAACTAAGTTGCACAGGTCAAAGACTTTTAGTGTTGGGTACGTTGGGTGTTCAAGCCATAACAACTACAAAAATATTGTTTTATTAAGTTTTATGTTACACTGGTACTGTATGTTACAACAGTAACAAGTATCACCACACAAAAGCAATAGGAGAGCACTTCCGGTGGAATTGGACGAATGCCTGACGAATCGATAGTCCATACCATGCTATGGAAAGTGTTCATTGGACCTAGGTCCAGAAACCCATTCTTCGTTCAAAAATGAGGGCTCGAACTTCAAAATACCAACCGTTAACATAGCTGTATAACGAGAAATTTGTAGTAGTAGGCAACCATTAACGTTTCAAGTACTTTTAGTTTCAAGTCAAGTAGTTTATAAAAATATCGAGCAACTTGACTTGACGAATCCCTAGTTTCAGATGACTATAATCAAAGTAGGTAAGAGTAAAAGGCAATATTTGAAGAGGTATGCAAATAGTAAGACAACGGAAGTCGCAATGATCCTGTAAGCGAAAAGTAGACAACTGGAGGCCTGGCACTGATACCGCCAGCATTGTATTACATGATGTAATATCCAATTGTTATTAATTTTCAATTAATAACAATACAAATAACCCCAAATTAGCCCATCCTGCCCTGTAATGTATTCAAATCCTATTCACGACCCTCAAAACAAACATCAGCGCGCGACGTCTAATTTCACGCACTCCTATTCAACGGTGGCCCATAAATGCATAGTCATGGCAGCGACCAACGAATATAAGCGGAGATCTACAAATGTTCAATTTGACGAGGCGTAAATAAGATTTGGATACATCTAATTTATTGAGGCTCTTTCATCCCACGACATCAACGCGGGTGTTCCCCAGTGATCGGTCCTGGCTCCGACACTGTTCCTCTTACATATCAACGATCTCCTTTCCTGTACGATCAACCCAACCCACAGCTCTGCATGCAGGAATTCAGAGTGACAAGCCGATCTCTGCCGATGAGCTGGAAAAAAGAAGACTAGCGGCAACTTCCTCTCTGACGAGAGATCTGGAGGTTATCACTGCTCGGGACGCAACAATTTTGTACTTTAATACTTCCAAAACACAGTCCTAGAGCTCATCCGGTTTCGATGGATGGAGTTCTGCCAAAGAACCGTTCATTTCAGCTGGTCGGAGTCCAGAACACCCAAGTCTTGATCTGGCATGAACATATCTCGTCAATTGCTAGGCTATTTGTTTATGGCCAGCAAGTACTTTTCTCAGCATGACCTCCTCGCTCTATACAAGGCCCAGCTACGTGGATGATCTTTTTTTTAACAGCTGATAAAGTAAAGATATTTTTAATTCAACCAATGAATAAGAAAATCATTTTACTTCTATTAAACAAAAACGTTCAAAGTTGTAGGACTTTTTAACTTTTTTTTGTTGTGTTATGTTTTTTCTCTTAATTTTATAATGCAATAATTACTTTATTTAATTGAACTTACAATAGTTAAGCCTCAAGGTTTAACCTAATCATAAAGAAAAAAAATCAACTCCTAAACTAAAATAAATCGGATCATATGGGGGGAATTTTTACTCCCTATAAGGTGCTTTACCGTTTTGGTCCAACCTGTATAGCTATTTCCAACTTTTTATTTACATGGTTGGTTTTTAGTGTTGGCTCGGCCGATAACTCCTTTGTTACGCATGGTATCTAAAAAGTGAATTACAATAATTGTAGCCAAAAGTATGCTCCCCTTACTTGGAAAATATTTTTCCTCTACAGGGTGATTCATAACTACGTCGTGACCCATTCACACATTTGAATAGGCCCTTTCAATCAAATCAATTTGATATAGCATTCTACAGGTTTTTCAAATTGTTGAGATATTCGAAAACCTATAAAAAACACTCAACTTTGACAACTCGCACTTCCGCCAGAGTACTGAAGTACCCGTTATAGGGTGGTGGGGTGTTTTTTATTAGAAATCGGCCCCTCTTGGTGTTTTTTTTATCGGAGCTTTTTTCTCACCCTATTGGGGATCTGGCAGTGGAGATAACTACACTCAACCGCCGACCTGAGGGGAACCGCCTGAAGGGATAGTCCTAGGCGAATTTGATTGGGATTCACACCTGTCAGGAGCAGTTCCCCATTTTTGTGAACTCTCATTGTTCGAGGGTTTTAACTTCCGGTTCTACCTTTTGGTTCTACCCTCTGGTTTTAGAGTAACATCTGGGACTTCCTGCCCTTGGTTGCCGTTCGGGGATAGCCAAGGTTTTCTTTTTAATCTTAGTTTTTAGTTTGAAATGTTTAAGTCTATTGGTAACCATGTAGCTAGGGGGGTAATACGAAATAATTTTCTTAGCCGGTCCTCCAGGACTTCTCTTTAATTTTTTTTATTTTTCTTGTTCAATAATTTTTTTTTATATCGAAGCAGCCGCGCAGGCAGAAGCCTAAATGCCGGAACACCGCGGCTGCTATGATGATCCCAAAGAAATTTTGTTAATACGATTTTTGAACTGCCTAAGGTTAGTAGAACTGGGAAAAGCTTCCTCTTGTAGATTGTTCCACAATCTCGACACCCTCGGGACAAAGGAGCGGTCGTATCGGCCAGTTCTGGATGTACGAAGTTCGACACGGTTAGGATGATGGGATGCCAAAGTCAGGCGGGTCTGCCTGGCAGACACATCGCGCGGCGGCATCATGGAAGAGAGCTCTAAGGAGCAAGGCCCGTTGGTGTACCGGTAGAAAAGAGCTAGATCGCCGACGGCCCGCCGGTGCGAAAGGGCCCCGAGACTGTCTGTTAGAGAAGAGTCATCGATCAGTCGGACCGCCCTCCTCTGGACAGCATCGAGCATGGACAATGTAGTCGGGGCGGCAGCACCCCAAACGTGTGAGCAATACTCGAGGCTAGACCTTATCTGGGCCTTGTATAGAGTGAGAAGGTCATGCGGAGAAAAGTACTTCTTAGCCCTAAACAAATAGCATAGTTTTTTCCCAGCAGCTGCTGCTATTGACGAGATGTGTTCGTGCCAGATCAGGTCCTCGGTGATCTGGACTCCGACCAGCCGAAATGTCTGTGTGCCTTGTGAGTTTGTGTCGCCTTAGCTCCATTGTAATTTCATTTCCTAGTTTTTGACGCCCAAACCGCAACTGCTTTGCATCCAAAAACCAAGGTACAAAGAACCTCACCCTGAGGTCTTATATCCACCGACTAACCTAGTTTTCGGCGGGATAACAAGCTATAGCTACAAAAAAAGTCGGTATTTTGAACTTCGAATCCTCATTTCTGACCGGAAATTGAATTTCCAGATCCTGGATCTATGAGCACTTTGTATCACCATTACTTTTGTGTAAATGGAAACACTGCCTCTGTGGTGTCAGTATATTTACCTTTGTGTTATCCCTTATGGCTTCAGTAATGTTCGTGGTATCAGAGAAATCGACGTATGTGGTTTGTATTCCGAAACCACTGGCTACTTCATTGAATACCTAAAACAAAATTTCTTCACTGTTCACCTGAGAAACTGTCATTATTTTTCGCATTTCGATGAGGAGAAGTTACATTCTCTCCCTAGGTACATAATAATTATATAAAAAAAACCTATGTAAATAATGAATGTCTGCATTCATGAAGAGTTTCTTTGGTTTCTTGAGCATATTTTTGAATATTACTTATAATTATTGTTTACTACAAGTATGAAATGAAAGACCAGGAAAGACTCCGAGTGCTCGAACGCAAAATTATCCGAAGAATTATAGGACCAATAAAAGAAAGGTCATATTGAAAGAAAAGACAATGATGCGCTGATCAAAAAGATTACTAAATGGAACGACAGATAGAACAAGAGGAAGACCAAAGGGAAGACCAAGTATGTGTAAGAATAGGAAAGACCGGAAGAATGTAGTGAAAAATGCCAAGTCGCACGAAAACCTATAGGGCTCGCGCAGACAGACAAGCGTTCAGCGTTCAAGCCGCGTTCGTCCGGTCAATTCCTCTTACGAGATCTAACACAGACAGGAGGCAGTCACGAACACCTCGTTCCATTTTAGGAAGATTACTTGTAGGTGAAACATGTATTCCGATAGTTCGTTTTCAGAAGACGAAACATTGATTTTGTGGAGCTTCGAAGAGTCTGATAAGAAAAAAAGATGCTGGGTGCATCCGATTAATTGTTAGAGAGATGAAAAAGGGGAGCTCAGTGTTCTTTTTCCTGCATTGCTTGAAGATGAAGAACGATTTTTTATTCACTTCCGAATGTCACTAAGTAGTTTTAATGAATTGCATGATTATATAAAAAAGGAAACAAAGAAACAAGACATCAACAAGACAAAGGCTATGTCTACAAAAGAAAGATTGGCAGTATATTCCCATTTCCAAGGCTATTTCAAGCCATGCTGCATTTTGTTTTTACTATTTTTATAGTCTGAGTTACTAAGATCATATAAAATCACGACTTTTCCTTACTAAATCAATTAATTTTTCTATGGAAGTCATCTTGCGATCGGAAGAACGCGAGCGTTTACACTGACCAGCGCGGTTTGACTGTGTCTGCGCGACTCAATAGAGATCTATTGGTTACAAAGAACGTGGAACGCAGAACGCGGAACGCAGAACGCGGAACTCGGAACGCTTGAATGCTTTCTGTCTGCGCGAGGGCCCTTAGAGAAGAAAAACAAAAACATGTGGAGTAGTTCCCCGCATTTAATGAACTAGAAAAGCCCAAGTAGTGCTGCAATCATTCCACTAGGAATGCGAACGCCATTTACTTTACAAGTAAAAGCAGGCTATTTATAACTGAAATTGTACGCTACAGATCATTTTGCACTTGCTAAAAGCTCTTTTACCCAGAAAAGTTCATTTGCATACAAAAAACAAAACCCTACAAACAATTTTTTCCTAGGTTTATACCCGATTCATTATAGCCAACCTCTTCACCTCAGTAGACGTCAAAGCCTGATGGATACTCGGGAAATAAGGTTTACCACACGTCACCCCCACCCATGTCAAACGGCTTTGAGAACGCAAAAATCCACCAGACCTGTTGTCACAACACACCTGTCGACTGTTATGCAATCCTCGACTACTATGCTACATTCTGCATTGTCCATGGAGATTTATCAGCACCAGAAACCACAGGATAAGGTTCAGATGCTGAATAGGATTTGTTTGCTTCTCGTCTCCGTGACCATAACAACCCTATATAACGTTGTTTTATTGGAGATAGACAACGGAAAGCAAACAAGAGAAATGAGTCTTGTAGTATGTGATTTTGCCAGACGTGTAGTTCGCCAAACGCAGGACACTACAGTTGGTTGAATTAGGCGCGCTATAAAAAACCGTCGGCGGAGCCTGCTTTCAGGGGCAACTGGACATATTTCGTTGAGAATTACTGGAATATCCACCATACAGCCCAGACTTTCATGTTTTTTTCAAAACTTGAGAAATTTCTTGGTGGAAAGCGCTTGGAAAATGATGCAATGTTCATAGAAACTAACTGGTATAACGGTTAGGCGGCAGCGGTCTTTAACGACGGGATGCAACAGCTGGTGCGATGACTTGACATCTCTTTAAATGTTTATGGTGACTAGAAAAAAGAAATCTTTAAATAAAGTTTCTCTGACTCCATTACAAAACGGTTCTTCCTTAAAAAATGACCCTCGTAAACACAGGTTGAATACGATTTGTTTGTTTGTCCGCACTCTGTGACCGAAACCAACCGTACACAACGTTGTTTCATGCTTTTTAGCAATCATCACTACTAATAGGTCTACTATGTCAGTAACAGGGAGTTACAGTTTCCCGGAATCTCTGATTGACAGCCCACTTCAATGAAACGGAAAAGTGTAGCACGTAGCATGAACGCACTAAGATTCAGATGTTACTCTCAAAACACTAGGTTCAGTAAAAACTTAATACCTTATAGTGTTCGGTAGACATCTCCTCATGTGCTATAATGTGCTGTCCAGTTTTCAAAATTCCAAATACGGACGTCAGAGCGCTTACTCCTGATGAGAAGGCAAGTCCAAACTTTGCCTTATTTATTGCTCCAAACACACGCTCAAGGATAACACGTGACGGGTTTGCTATTCTACCATACAAGTATTTCTACAAAATAAATACATATATACAATAATGGAATAAAAATTGCATATTAGGTTCTAGGCTATAAATTAAAAAGTTGTACATAAAAGTTATAGGATCTATACCCTATTCGTAGTCCATTCACGCCCCGGCACAACAAAGATGTAGCGCGGCAAAGCAGCAGCCGCCTAAGCGTTGCAATATCTATTGGTCATTCGGCCATATAACTCGGAACAAGTGCAGGATTCGACAGAATAGAAGATAGAACTCAGGCTCAGGGTATCGCCGGCACGCCGACGCCGGCAGTTGCTGTTCATATTCCGTGCATTCATAGCGTGTGCTGATACGTTAGCATGCCATCTAAGGATACAGCAGATGAAACTGAGAATATTTCTCCCAATGCTTCCTTCAGCCATGCTTTCTCTTCAGTGATGTCTCCTCCCCGAAAGCGTAACAAGGGACATGTGAACATTCAGGCAAAAGAAATCGTCCTTAACGTTTATAAGACCGAAATCTTAGAGGCTATGTCCTATGACAATTTTCAACAATATTAAAGAATATAAAAAAAAACATAAAATTGTCTCCACCAAACAAGATGCTGCATTACATGAAGCTGTTGGATACAGGTGATAACTTTGGTCGGAATGCCATCAGACGCAAAGTCCATCAAGTATTTCAAAGGCAGGAACTTCCCACCATAGACAAAGTATTACAGGAGGTTAATAGTCATGAAGACTTATCTACTTTCAAAGGAACACATTCTATAGTTTACTTAAAGAACTTCATTTTGAGTATATAAAAGAAATAGTATTTTGATGGGCAGCCAAGAGATTATTTTATGGAGAAGAAATTATTTAAAATCAATGAAGAAATACCGCGACCAAGGGATTTATTACTTGGATGAAACCTGGATAAATGCAGGATATATAAAACCTAAAGTATCTACTTAAATCAGCAAGTCAAGCCTGCTTAGATGGACTAACGACTGGCCTAAAGAATCCGTCAGGTACGTGTATCTAACCAATTCGTCATTTGTTTTGTAAAAATGGTGTCAAGTAGACTGAATCTATGAGCCCACGCTGAAACACTTAGCTACCCTAAACTTACCAGATATATGTACATTTGGAACCAACACCTGTTAGATACTCTCCTTGTATTATCATTATTAGTTTTTTTGAATATAAAATAAAATAATTTCGAATTTTCTGACGTGAACAGTTTGTTTTATGGAGTGACGGCAAACCATTGGAAAGATTGTATCCGTCGCGTTCAAAAGGCAATCGAAACAAAGAGGTGGGATCTGGACAAGATGATCGATATTCAAATTGAACCTGTAATAATTAATATTATCATTTCGGACGATGATTCAAGTACTTCCAGCGAATAAAGAATTGTAGAAAGTATGTGCACTTCTTTCTATAAAAATAATCATTCATTTTGTTAGATTATTTCAAGACCATTGAGGAAAATACGGACCTGTACAATCTCGCTTTTGGGCATGTTGTGTTTTGTCTGGGCGTAAATGGACTACGAATGGGATATAATATGAAGTTTTTGTAATATTTTATTTTGTATACCAGGCGTCTTAGAAAAGTGCTATTATTTATAAATGTACATTTCAAATATATATGGTTTGTAGAACTTATTTTTATTGTCTTGGGCTTGAGAAACTTGAGGTTTGTGTGTCATTTAATCATAATGTATTTCGGTCCTATATCAGATTGCTTAGGCGGCTTCGATACACATGAGTATATTGTCGGCATACAAAAAATATTACATTGGAAATTTCGTATTTTACCCTATAACTTTCATCTACAACTTTTTCTTCTGGATGTTAGAGGGGGTCCATTTATAGCCGACACGCTTTACAGTCTGCGAAAATCAAAAGTTTGCCAATTTTAGATTTTTAAGCATTGAATATACTCATTTAAAAGCCCTTTTCAGCCATTAAACAAACTAGTCTCAAAATACTCTTTGGGACATACAGAGCAAAGCTTAAACTTTAAGTCAGATACTTGCCGACCTCCAAAATTATAATTTTTAACCGAGTCTTCAAGCACTGAATATACCCCTTTTTAGGGATTTTCTCACTAAATCGCTTATAACTCGAAAATGGTCAACTTTAAAGAAAAGTTACTAAATGCCTTTTATGTTCAGAATAATCCAGAAAACCCGAAAAAAATGGTCCGGGTAAAAGAAAATTATTTAAAAAACAAAAAAATTAATTTGAAATGGATTACCGTGCGTTATTTTGAAATCTTATAAACTCGGATGAAAATTATAATTTTTGAGCTCGCCAAATATCTAAATTAAAGTTAAAACATTGCTCTTCAAGACTACAAATAGTAATAGTTGTAGTCAAAACTGGCGAACCTTTGATTTTCGCAGACTACATAAACATCAGAATAACAAACGTTTTTACTCTGTTTGCTTTGCCGTCAATCGTTTTTAAACGTAGCAAAAATGGTTTTTTTAAAGCACAGCAATAGAGCAATATGAATCGAAAGTCATAAAATCTGATACAGCATTGACCTGGTCCGGTATTACAGAAAGTTAGCAAGAAAATTTAAGGGTAATATCTGAAAATGTGAAAAACCTCAGTTACTTATGGCTCGTGATAGGGGGTGCTTAAACTTAAGTACGATTCATTAAAAAATGTATGGTTTTGCAAAAATATCGTTTTCTCATGATTCTGATTCTGCTTGAAAAGTGTCTCTTGAAGTTTTTGTTATATTTGAAAATAGTGTCACCTTGATTACTGCTTTTTTTAAAATATAAACACTTCAACAATTTTATTTTGAAGACTATGCGTTTGAGCGAAAAAATACAAGAGAGGCAGTTGTTCATAATACAATCAATCTGGCTTTAAGATACTGTTATTAATTAAGCCCAAATTACAGTACCTTTCATAAACAGAGAGATATGCAGACATAAATGTTGCTGATATAAGTAGAAAGTAATTTTGTACTTTGTACATGTGAATGTTTCATCTAATATCTGCTTCTGATTTCGAGAAATGAAGGTGAACTGTCAAAGGCGCACAAATTTTAAAATTCGATAAGGGAAGAGAAATATTTTCGTATCTACTCGTATGTATACATAAACTTTTTCCATATTTTATCTTACCGAATATGGACTTAAATTTTTCTGACTATTCTATCTGTATAGCGAATTAACAATTAAAATAAAATGGTTACTGTAGTCTATTCAAATCTCATTCACTTGAGATCCAGATTACCGCTTCTATGGAGCTTGTCGCTACCTGTCCAAGCATTAATGGCCCGCTGGCCAATAGGAGCGCGCGAATTTGGATGTCGTGCATTGTTTTTGTTTTGAAGGGATTTGAATACAGTACCTATAATATGACTTTTTTAAGAATGAGTAGATGAATATATCAATTGTCAGAGTAACTGGTAAATGGGAACGTTCAGCCAACGAAAAGCAGTCCAGCGAGGCAGCGCTTTTATGCTGAATAGTAAAAGGTCATGGGAAAGCTTTGCCATTTTGACAGCAGTTTTTACTTCGCTGTCAGATTTGATAGTATGTTGATTAATGTTGAAAACTATCAGAGCTATTCCACGGATAACATCTTTTCACGAGTATCCATCCAAAATTCCCCATGTCGATAATTGACACATAATTCTGACTGATCCGTCAACGGCAAGTAGACAGAGCCGTATTTTATTTTGATTTTTTTGTACGCCAGAGATTCAGTTTGTATTTGCTAACAACTCTTATTTAGAAAAGTTCATTTGCATACAAGCAAGTTTACACCCGATTCATTATTACCAACGTAATATACTAATACAAAGATGTCACTTGCTGATCAGCTTTTCACTTCAGTGGACGTCAAAACGTAATGGATACTCGTGAAATAGGATTTACTGCTTTTTAACATGAAAGCGCTGCACCACTGGACCGCTTTGCGTTGGCTGAACGATCGCATTTTCCCAATAAATATTTTCCTAACAAAGCCGTCACAACCATTTTCGCTTCGTCTGTTGGTGGTGTTACTTTCACTATGGAAACTATATTTGCTATATATTATTATATTTGTTACCCCTTTCATATTTCGTGCATCTTCTATTTGGAAGACCGAAGATAGTACAATGTGAGGTATAACGGATTTTGATTTCCACGTTGAGGGATCTTGACAATGGTGCATGCATTTTGTATCCAGACTCTTCGGTGGCGGGATAAAACCTTCGTTGCTACCTTCGCTCATTTTAAAATGTCTTTCAGATTCAACAACTACTTATTTAAAAATGCAAAGAAAAATACAAGATATTATTTTATGACATTAGCAGACAATCGCTATGAAACAATGAGAGTTAAATAATTGGATGACATTCACGGAGAATTTTGGTGAAGACAGGGCGATAGCGGAAATAGCGGTGCCGCCTGATGGAAAAATCTTGCCATACCTATACTTTTGGATTAAAAAAAGATGATGCTTAGAAAGAAGCTTGCAGCATAAGATTATGGACAACACTTCTTAATGTAATCAAGTACCGTCTACTACCTACTTGTGTGCAAAGTTTCATTATAAAGAAATTCAAGGCTGAATGTGCTAGCCTGCATATTACATGGTTTCCGGCACGAGTATCATATAAACCACCTACAAAACGTCTAAAAAAAACCTATAAGATATCATCTTGCAAACCAGGTAGTTTTTAGGGCGCGAACGGTCATTCCACATTTGCTCACTAGGATCGTTGTGAACGTCCATCTATGGAAGTATCACTCAACTAAACTACACGCTTTATTGGTTACATGTGTTTTGTGAGGACGAGTGGTCCATGTCTGTAGTTTTTATCTTTTAGAAGAAGGTTGATTGAACAGCAAGATCGCATCTGGATGATTATGTGTATTGGTCTGCACGTGTATAAAATCAGTGATATTTACTGTGTGAGAAATTCATGACTGAATATGCTGCGAATAAAGGATATCTATTAGCTGTGCCCGGCGAGTTATTTTTATGTTGTGCTTTTTGAAGAGAGGTTATGTTCAAAGTTATAAATTATGAAAAACTGAGGATAATTAAGGGAAATCATCACCGCGCCTGAGTTGTTTCTTATTACTCTCATTTTCGAAATTCAGCAAATTTGTATATGTAATTTAAAGAATAGATAAGAAAAAGTGGCTGCGCAACTAATTTCTAGCTTTGAATCTCAATTAAGTGTATTTGAGACAAGACAAGCACACAATGGAATTATCATCAACAGTATCAACACATACAACTTACAACTTAGACCTTCAGTAGTGCCATCTCTGAAGCGGATTTTACATCACATCAGAGCCAAAGATTAATAACAAGCCTCATGAAGTTTAGAAAATACGTACAACTAAGTGCTAAGTTAATATCTTGTCGAAAAACCTACGTAATGTCAAAAAAAACAGAATAATGTCAAAAAAATCGATATAACGTCACTTTTCAAGATAAATAATACCCGTGCCGAGCTGTGCTACTATGAGTTCATGAGCTTGCACTTTACCCAGCAAATAACGAGTTCTTATAGCACACAGACAGTTTCCAATGACCACTTCGATTACTACAACGTAACGTCATCGAAAATTGAAATTCCGGAGTGATCCACATTGCCAGCGATAATAGCTGAGACTTGAGAGAAATAATAGTCTTCAATAACTGGTTGCCAAGAATACTTATTTTTTCGATAATAAAGATAACTCGATAAATCGTTTTTATTTGTTTTCTTCATAAAAGTACCCGTTATATAGGTATGCTATTCTTCGCTTGACGTCTTTTTGGTATAGGGTGATCCAAGAGTCTCGAAACTCCAAGACCTTTGAAAATATTGAAGTGGTATATATAATTTTACTTCTATTTAGTAGGGGTATTTTTTCTTGGATATTAACGGTAACCTGGGTCAAGCCGATTTTATTTCTCATGTCAAAAATTTCGAAAATAAGACGATATTAGATATAATGTATATCACGAAAAACAATGTTACTCATTCTCGTCGATCTTCATGTCCGCTAATCTTTGACCCGTCTATAACTTGGGAATTACCGTTCAGATTTGGATGAAATTTTAACTGAAGCATACTAATGTACCAAAGACGCATACGTTTTGAAACATTGCACAGAAAAAAATCTTTGAAACATATAGAACAGTGACACAACTCGAAAATTCCAATTTTTTAGTTAAGTCGTGGAACCGATATCAAATATAGTCTATTTTTATCGGAAAAAATGTCATAAAGCTATCTTGTATAGGATCCGAGAGATGGCGCTAGTGTCACTAGTTCGTTAGATTCAAATTTGAATATCTGCGACAGGAATAACGTCTCATCTTCAGTTCGGCCTTTACTGTGAAAGCAAATACATCGACGCGCGTGCGGTAAATCGTCACATCACAAAAAGTGTCACTTTGTATGCTACCTGTGCTCACGTTGCAGCGTCACATTTAGGTTTGGGTCTTTATTCATGGGAAAGGTAAGTTACTTTCTGTATTATTATTCCAGCATATTATTTGCGTTTTGACAAGTGTCGTTATTCTTGGACTCGCAATTTAGGATGGATATATTTTTATGTCATCCTTTGTGTTATGTCACTATTCTTGAAAATATTACTACAGTCATTCACTTCATTTTTTTATTATTCAGCTTTGTGACACTTGCAAGCCTGCACAAAACAGTCGGACTGTTATCTTCAATGTACGACTATACATAGTGGACCTCATAATTTCTCCATTATATTTTTAGATGTTCAACGACAACAGCCGTACTCATCTTATCCTTAAATTAGCTAGAGATGCCACTGAACGACAGGATTATGGATGGGAAGTTAGGAAGGAGGAAGTCGATGTTTTTGATATACAAGATTCCGAATTGATTCAGAATCATAACGAAGATGGTCCAGAAACTTTGTCGAATGCCTTGGACATAGAGGCGCAGCCAGAAGTATGTCCATATAACATTACATTAGAGCCATCGGAAGGTAAAGTTACGATAGGTAATAATGTAGTTTTGCAATATTTATAATATTTTTCATTTCAGTGACCCAGTTTCCAGTCGAAATAAATTTAACAAGCAACCAACGTAATCCCAGATTGACTGAAGATTGTACAGTTGTAGATGATCAGTCACTGTCAGGTCCATTCAGTACTGATGATAGCAATGCCGATCCTGATTATGATGTGAGTGAAGAGACATCCACCACTTCAAGTTTAGCGTCATCATTAATAAACGAGCCTGCAACGCTTCATGATGAAAGCAGTGGAGTTAAGAAAAGGAAGGTGCCAAATCAGAAAAAAAAGGCAAAAAGCGGACATCTAACAAGGAAAACTGGATAAGCAATACTGCTAAAAAGTTAAGGAATACTGGACAGGCTTATTTATCAAAAGGAAAAAAGATTATTCCAGCCAAAAGTTTATTGCCTCCATGTAATAATAAATGTACCCTAAGATGCTTCGAGAAATTTACAGAAGAGAATCGTAGGCAAATATTCAAAGACTATTGGGAGTTGGGTGATCTGGAAAAGCAACTGCTTTTTATTTCAGCCAGCATGTCTGTAGTCAACCCTAAATATAGATACATAAGAGAAAATAGTCATAGGCGTCCAAATAATGCATTCCATTTCGAAATAAAGGATAAAAAGATTCGTGTATGCAAGATTTTTTTAAATCCACGTTATGCATTACCGACAGACCTATAAGAACTGTAATTGCAAAACGAAATCTTTTTAGTGGTCAGATGTTGTCTTCCGATTTACGGGGAACGCATGGACATCATGATAAAGTAGACGAAGAGATAAAGAATGGTGTCCGAGCACACATTATGAAAATTCCACGAATTGAAAGCCACTACTGCCGTAAAAACACTAATAGAGAATATATTGAGGGTGGAAAAATTATAGCACAGCTCCACAGAGATTATAAAGAAGAGTGTTCCGAACAAGGTAAGCCTTCTGCCAATTACAACATGTATAGCAGAATATTCAACGAAGATTTCAATATTTCCTTCTTTGTTCCGAAGAAGGACCAGTGTGAAGTTTGTGTTGGTTACCTGAATGCCTCTGAAGACGAGAAGATCAAGTTGAAACAAGAATATGATACACATCGACTTGAAACAGAATTATCAAGGAAAGAAAAGGAACATGACAAACATTCTGACAGTGATAAAGTTGCCGTCTATGATCTCCAGGCCGTCCCACCTTGTCCTTCAGGAGAAGTAAATTCATTTTACTATGTTTCAAAGCTCAATCTGACAGTATGTGATATAAAAACTAAGGATGTGCAGTGTTATGTGTGGCATGAAGGAGAAGCTCAAAGAGGCGTGAATGAAATAGGGACTTGCATTTTAAGATATTTGGAGAGCATTCAAGAAAATGAGAGGAAAAGAAATATTATATTTTTTCCGACAACTGTGGCGGTCAACAAAAAAATCGGTTCATGATAGCGGCGTACATGTATGCTGTTCAGCATTTTGAATGGTTGGAAAGCATAACTCACAAGTACCTCATTGCAGGCCATACTCAGGATGAGGGAGACAGTGCCCATTCTCTTATAGAGCGTCAAGTAAAAAGGACCAAGCGATCTGGACCAATATATATTCCAGATCAGTACGTTACCCTGATAAGAAGTGCCAAAAAGTCAGGTCAACCTTATAAAGTCGATGAATTATGCCATAAAGATATTTTACATCTAAAGCAATTGGCATCTGATATTGAATTCAACTGCTATCCAAAGAAAAATGCCAATGGAGATACAATGAAAATATCCGAAATGAAAGTGCTTAAGATCACAAAAGATGCTCCAAGCACAATATTGTATAAGACGAGCTACCAGCAAGAAGAATTTCAAACAACAACTTTGAGCAGGAGAAATAAAAATAGAGATGTAAAATTAAAATACGCTTACAGCCAGAAGGTCGGAGTCACAAATAAAAAGAAGACTGGGCTACTGGCATTATTCAAAAGAAGGAACAAACCGATACCAAAAAATACTTGCCGTTCTTTGAAGCACTATAATAACGTTTATTGATCATTTCTGTTTGATATGTTGCATTATAATAAAATATGATTTGGAGTTCATCTTTTTCCATATTTTATATCTCACTATAAACATTTCGGAAGAATAATGTCATATTTGCGAATTAATTTAAATTTTTAGTTTTGGGAAGGATTCTATCTTTTATCGGTAGGTGTTCTTAGGGACAATTAAAAACAATTAAAGGAGTTTGAGTATAACATTCTATTCAATACGCCTGTATCAGCCGTGTCCTCAAATTGTTTTATTAGTATCTTAAGTACATACCACAAGCGCATACTTTACACTCGACGCGCCAGTTATGCATACCGCAAAACATATGGGGATTATACATTTCGGGAATACTTTTCATCCAGCCCCTGTAGTTTAACCTACCGCCACTCCATGCATTCCGTCAAAATAGCTCGTGCTTGACATTAGCTTCATTTCCGTCGTATGTGTTCGCCCTATGTTTGACATTTGTTTGTTTGACAATGACATCGCTGTTATGATGTCAAAACAAACGGTTTACGGTTTTTTCAGTATTTGAAAAAAGTGTATAATAAAACTTTTCTTCAGTTTGATTATAAAAGCTTTAAAATGGAAGGAAGTGAACAGCATGACTTTGCAGCAGCAGTAATTGACAATACTGTTCCAGTAGTGCGTGAAATTATCAAACACTTTAAAGAATTTGACTTATTCCAAGATGAACTTCAGATGGATTGTGAGCAGGATCTCAAAATACTACAAACATTTTTAGATGATATCCATGGTACCATGTTCTCTGATGCACTGAAATCAATATGCATGGATGATAAAGAGGAGGGAGGTTTGAAAGATTTGCAGAAAGAAACTGTGAGTTTTGATAAGATACCCACCACAACACAATCACAAATGACAGTAGCTAGAACTGTAATTAAAATTTAGAACCACCAAAATTGTGCATTTTGACAAAACTTTTACAAAAATCAAATCTTTGAAACCATTGTTCAAGTAATTTTAATAATGCCTAATTGCTTGTTGTCCTAGAAGGTTCTCTTCTTCCTCTTTTTCTTCCCATTTTCCCATTCAAATTGCTTGGATCTAACAGAATTACATACTGATACTGTGATATGAGAGCTAAGAACAGCTCTGGCAACCTAGTGCAGTCACACTGTTATGTATATTTCATCTAACAGTGTGTAATACATAGTAATCATGCACTGTTATTTTGAAATAAAGATTTATTATTATTACTAAAGCAATGTGAATTGATTACAGAATATACTAAAGCAAATGCAAAATGACCTAGAATCTAAAATAGCAAATAATGAGAAAGTACTAGGAAAACAGAAAAAAGACTTACAAAAATTTGAAACAGATCCAAAACTGCAAACATTAAGGTGAGTTTATCATCTTGAGGCATTTATGGTATTCATAATTTACTATAATAATGTTACATAATGTACTTTATTTGCCATTACATTTGGATAACTTTTTTATAATTTGTTATATCATTTTATTGGAACAATTGTCTCATAAAAAGATGTAAAAATGTTAGATTAAAAGTCTTAAAATGTAATTAAAAATTCATAAAGTTGCTAGTTGGTAGTATTTTAAATATTACTTTTTGGTATTTGCTTTCAGAGATACCATTCAAGCATGGAAACTAGCAACAAAAATCCATTTTGTTTATGAAGGCACATCTAATCAATGTGGATGTATCCTTTACATTGTATAAATTTAAACAATCTATCACAATACTTACCTTCTATGCTGGATACTACCTACCTACTACTACTACCCGTTATCTTCCAAAACAAAGAAATTAATGATGATGGATCCCTGGAGCCCTAAGAATTCCGGAGAAAAACTCACTCTACTCTCAGAATGTCTGGGTGGATGGTGGGCCTGAGGGAACAACATCGAAAATAAAACTTGTTTCACGAAGATCTGCGGGATTAACAGTAACATTGATGCTGTTCATCACTATCTGCATTCCAATCGTCCCGCCATGCTTTTCTTGGTGGAGACAAAAAGCTCAGAGTCTGCACTGATTAACCATCTTAGCTTCCCAAATTACAAGGTGCACTCCAATCTGAGAACGAACGCGGGAGTTGTGGCTTTTGTCTGCAGCAGTCTTTCCTGCTCCGGAGATGTTTCTTTGGAATCAGACCGAAAGGACATTCTGTGGCTTCACCTCAACTCCAAAACATCACCCAACTTTATTTGCAGCCTTTATCTCTCTCCCTGGGACCATAACTGAGATGACCTACTTGAATACCTGATTCCTCGCCATCAAGATCAACTACCTGAACATCAATCACTCCGCTTCAGAGGTAGTTCTTCTCAATGATTTCAGTGCCCATAATAAGCTCTGATTGGGCTCAAACAAGACCGATGCAGCAGGTCGTGCAGTCGAAGCGTTCGCTCTTACTCAAGGGCTGACCCAGCTGGTGACAAGCCCTACTTTTTTCCCCTGCATCTCATCACATGCCAGTAGCCTGCTGGATCTCTTTCTGACCATGCATCCTGTCCCTTACAGCACTTCTATCCTGTCCCCCCTGGGAAACTCGGACCACGGTGTTGTGGGGGTTAGGTTTCGGTCAGAACCAGCTGTGGCAGCAGAAACTCGTACAGGCAGCAAAATTTGGCATTACCGACATGCCGACTGGGAGGGGCTCAGAGACTTCTTTTCTACCTTTCCTTGAAGAGATTACTGTTTCACTGATGTGCCCGAAATTCAAAGGGTTCCCTACTCTATACGGGATGTAGCATTCAGGCATAAGACCGTACGACAAGTGCTCTTGTCGCTCGGCATCAACAAAGCTTCTGGTCCGGACTTGATTCCTACCATTGTACTGAAGAGGTGTGTAGCGGAGCTTGCTCCTGTTCTTTCCCGTCTCTTCCAGATATCTTACGAATCCGGCACCTTCCCAGAAAACTGGAAATTTGCTCATGTTCAACCCATCCCAAAAAAAGGATCTAAGACCGACCCTTACAACTACAGGCCTAGCTCTGCTTTCTGTTATAAGTAAGGTGATGGAGAGGTGCATAAATCGCGAGCTTCTGGACTACCTCGAACGTCACAGCTTGATTAGTAACAGGCAGTATGGTTTCCGGCACCATCGATCCACAGGGAACCTCCTAGCTTACAACACGCATTTGTGGAGTAATGTCATCCAGTCTTATGGTGAGGCTTATGTCGTTGCTCTTGACATCACGAAAGCGTTCGAACAGCTGTGGCGCGCTGCCCTCGTAACCAAACTTCCATCCTATGGCCCCCCAGAAAAGCTTTGCAGATGGGTGGCTGACTTTATCTCTTGCCGCAAGATATCTGTGGTAATTGACGGGTTCTCCTCTTCATCCCACAACGTCAACGCGGGTGTTCCCCAGGCATCGGTCTTGGCTCCGACAATGTTCCTTTTACATATCAACGACCTCCTTTCCTGCATGATCAACCCAATCCACAGCTTCGCTGTCATCAGCAGGAATTCAGAGTGACTAGCCGATCTCTGCTGCTCAGCTCTAAAAAAGAAGACTAGCGACGACTTCCTCTCTGACATGACACCTGGAGGCTATCACTGCTTGGGGCCGCAACAATCTTTTACAGTTCAATTCTTCCAAAACACAGTACTGTACTTTGACGAACAAAAAGCGTCCTAGCGCTCATCCAGTTCCGAGTTCTGCCAAAGAGCAATTCATTTCGGATGGTCGGAGTCTAGACCACTGAGTACCTGATCTGGCACGAACACATCTCGTCAATAGCGGCAGCTGCTGGGAAAAAACTAGGCTATTTGTTTAGGGCTAAGAAGTACTTTTCTCCGCATGACCTTCTCACTCTATACAAGGCCCAGATAAGGCCTAGCCTCGAGTATTGCTTACACGTTTTGGGTACTGCCACTCCGACTACATTATTTATGCTCAATGCTGTCTAGAGGAGGGCGGTCAGACTGATCGATGACTCTTCTCTAACAGACAGTCTCGGGACCCTTTCGCACCGGCAGGCCGTAGGCGACCCAGCTCTTTTCTACCGGTACACCATCGGGATTTGCTCTTCAGAACTCTCTTCCATGATGGGATTTGATCAAGTGTTTTATTTGAATGAAAAAACTCACAAAATGAGATTTTCAGGTACTTAGAGACCTGCAAAATGAGAGTACACGTAAACAGATCCAAATAAAAGTTAAAAAAGGTATGGTCAAAAAGTTAGTCAAAATACAGGTACATACTTGCTAACGTGACGTGATGATAGTATCAGGCAAAAAATTGATATTCTTCAACTCCGTAGGTATCATACTTCTAAATAACCACAGCAAAATTGGAATCAATCAGTCAAGGAGTTTTTAAGAATTTCTGATTATTTATCCCAAACCACCTGCTTTCTAACTATTTTATGGAGCAACATAAAATGTTAGTTCACAGGGTATTTTCTAGTGAAATACACGAATTTGCTTCGCCGATATGAATCATAAACTATATTATGCAAAGTTTTTTTCACATAAATTCAAACATATCATTTTTGTGAGGAACTGAAAACTGAAGAGATGTATTGTGGTATTTGAAAAACATAAGTTATTATATACATTTTATTACACACCAGATGTGTCTACGACTTCTTGTTGTAAAGAAGTGTTTTTAAAAATTTCTCCATAGTCTTGTGTACACATTTTTACAACTAAAATTTACGCCCAATTGAAAATGAGCCATAAGTAAAAAAATACTGAAACTCACTGAATTGTTTGGAAAGTTCTCTTTTTCTGCTGGACGGACCTCCTACGTTGGGTATAAGACGAGATAAAGCCGCTATTTTCTTTTCAGCCTTTGCAGCGACAGTTTTTAGACTGCAGTCTAGCTGGGTGTTAGCTGAGTGCCCCTGATTTTAAACAAGACTTCTACTCTTTTTACTTTACTGCCCCGCAGAATCAAGACTTCTGTTTTTTTCCGGTGCCAATTCTAGCTTGTGGTTTATCATCCACCTATCTATGGTGGTTAGCGCCTCGTTGGTTTTTCGCATGAGGTCGATTTCGTTGTTGGCCTTAGAGATAATGGCATATGCAATAGTTTGGATACCTCGCTCTAGGGGATGTGCACATTTATTATGATCAAACAGCATTTCATATGACATAGACCAAGCAAGTATTATAATATAATCGGAAATTTCAGTTAGTTACAGAGATCTATTGCTACCAGTATGCTCTCAATGAAAAGTAATGAAAACGCACAAAAATCCTCGTTTTTGATGTTTAAATTTCTGTTGTGCGGTCGTCAAATGACCTCTTTCAGCCACAGAGGATATTAATAAAATTTATTGTTTTCGTACATTGTTGCGAGTTCACGCTCCTTGTAGCACAGTCAAGTTAGTGAAAGTTTGTCAAATGAATGTTAGCCATTCTTCAATTTATCTTAACCTTCAACATTGATTTGTGTCAGGGCATCCACTATTCTACCACTCCTAAAGGGGTGATTATCTTTGCATTATACTGCTATAATTCAAAAATAGAAACTTTATATGAAAATAATGTCCGTGTTATTGATGAATTGGACATCTTAAGACTAGGATATCTAGAATTTGAGTGAAAACATTGTAAGGAACTGGCAACACCGCAAAACAGGTGACACTAATAACAAGGTCAACTGCCAAAACATATCTAGCCTGGACTGACGGAGCCATTTCGAACGTCAAGGCGTCAATTTTCCAATTTTCATTTGCATTCTTTTAAGTGTTGTGCAACGATTTAGGGAAAAATTCCGCTACAGATAGTATTGTATTTCAACAATTATCTTGCGTAGCCATGTTATCTTTACTCAGGCCAATAATGTAATAACTTCTGTACGTTTCATAAATACTCCTGTCTGTAGCATATTTTGTCACCTGTTACTTGTAATATACTTCACCAATCAGGGATTTTCTTTCCTAATCTCTCTCGTTTTTTGAATCCAGCAACTTTGCATATGTAATTTCCAGAATGAATAAGAAAAAATGGATGCCCAACGAATTTCGAGCTTTGAATACATATCAAGTAAGTGTATTTGAGACAAGAAACCAATGGAATACTTATCATCAGCACAGATTTTTAGCACACAAATCCTCCCTATGCATCTATGCACTGCCGTTTCATTCCAGGTATAGTATACACTTTACAGCTTAGACCTCCAATAGCCGTCTCTGAAGCAGATTGATAAATGAAGCATCATGTCGTCTAGGCAACACGTACAGCTACAAAACGAGTTCACAAGTGTACAACAGCTAGTGCTAAGTTGACATCTTGTAGAAAAATCTACGTTATGTCACAAAAAACCTACAAAATTTAAAAAACCGACAAAATGTCACTTCAAAATCCGTAATGACCATGCCGCCGTGATTTTAGTGGTACGAGATTTGTAAAATAAACGTATACTAAGAGAAAAAGTCCAGAGAATTATATTTCTTCAAACAGAAACTGCATTACATGACCTATTTATAACAAAGTCTAGCTTTTTAAACAATTCAGTGTGTTCTAGTATAAAATTATTTTTTTATAAATTGATCGTGTGAAAATTTCAACTCTAAATATTTATACACAAGAGTAGGGGAATAGTTTGAAAACATCCTCTACAACAAAAAGTTGTAGACACGTATGCTTTGTTTTAGAATGTGAATAATAACGTATGTTTTTCGAGTACCGTAACACATCTGTCCGCTTCCCCTCAAATACGAAATGTTTGAATTTTTATTTATGAAAAAAATTTAAATTTTTCCTTTCGCTCGCGAAATGGTTTGTGATTCATATTGGCGAAGTAAATTCGTGGTTTTGCTATAAAATGCCGTTTGACCGAACTTTGTATGTTGTTCCGTAAACAAGTGATGGCTGAAAAGCAGGTGTTGTGGGAAAAAATATAAATTCTCGAAAACGAATGGACTCCAATTTTGTTGTTGTTATTTTTTAAATATGATACCTACAGATTTGAGGAATTTCAAATGTTTGTGTGACACTATCTTCTGATTACCAATAAGTGCTAAAACCTGCATTAGACTAGGTATTTGGCAATAACTTTTTGCTTTAATCGGATCTTACGTGTGGTTTCGTTTTGTAGGCCGCTTAAGTACCTAAAAATGTCAATTTTTTCGTTCGTGCCAAAACTTTCAATTGAATCCATCCATCTAGAAAATGTTGAGTGAAGTCAGCAAGAGGTGGCAGTCGTAACAACTTGTATTTCTGAAACCTCCAACTATCTCCTGGGTTTTCTATAAAGTGCAATTGGCTATGATACATAATATAACATACTTTGTCTTAGAGTTCAGATAACCAACTTGTGTCGTGGCTTTATAGCGTTACATTTTTTTGATTAATGGGTGATGTCTTGATTTATTCTTCCTTAATGCATACACTTAGATGGTATAGGTCCAACTGGGACAATGAAGCCTTTTAGCTACAACCCAGAAGAAAAAACTCAAACAGATATAACAAGCGCATTGTATGAAGGTATGAGGCGAGGAAACAGCTTCTCCAGTTAAGCTGGTTCAATACAAGAGTAATTTAATTTTTTTGTAGCCCTTACTAACAAACGTAACAATAAAGTACCAACCACCATTTTGTTAGTTATTTAATTCCCAAAATCAAGGTGAACATATTGAATGCACGGTAAAAAATAGCATTTGTACTTTCCATATGTTTAAGTACTGTTGTTGTAGTTGCCACTTTATGTTTCTAACTTCTCCATCTCTCCATAAATCAGAGCTAGATTTTAATTGTTTATTGTATCGAACATTACACATATTCAATAAATGAAGATCTTGAGTTAATTATTGGAGTTCCAATAATCATAAACGAAAATTACATAGGCAAGTATGGATAATTGTAACGAATTTCAATAATGTTATTAGTAATCAGTGGCGGCTCGTGCCAATTCAGTGAGGTAGTGCCAGAATGGAAGCCATAATTTTGAATCGATTCAAAATTGTAAAGAATAACTTATAACTTACCCCTGATAGTTAGTGGTCAAAGTTCTTGAGGTTCAATAAATCTATATGTCCAAAAAAAAATCAAAAATAAAACTAATTACACACGCGCACCAAATTATAAAACAAGTGTGGAGAAGTACCTATAACTTCAAAGTTTTCTATACATGAAGTCCATTCTTCTTTCTTTTTTGGTAGCAAAGTTTTCGATTACCTTATTATTAAAATTTTCAATGCCACTAACAAAATGTTTTTCTGCAGACAGCATTCCTAAAGCACTAAGCCTTTCTTCCTTCATTGTGTTTCTGAGGAAAGTTTTAATCCGTTTCAGCATTGAAAAAGAGCGTTCTGCTTCAGATGTTGACATCGGTATAGTGATTAAAATACTTAAGAGCTTAAGAGTTTCTTGAAACGTACAATTTAATCCTTCCTCGTTCAATAAAATGGATAGTGGAACAGCTCCAGAAGTAGTACTCAATTCTTCTCTCTGATATAATACTTGTAACTCAGTTTTAAGCCTGTTTTTGTCTAAAAATGAAAATTGTGTGCATGTGTCATTTAAATGTGCTTCAGGAAACTGATGTTTATAAACAGAAAACTTTTCAGACACAAATAAATTAGAAGCAACTAAATGCCCAGAAAAGTTAAATCTTGTTCTTATTTGCGATAATACTGCATCGCATATTTCTAACGCTTCCCGTTTTTTGCTGCCTTCTTCAACTTGCCTTTTTTTTCTTGCCGGTTCATCAGTTTCTCTCTGCACTCGTTCAATCTCGTCAATAATGCTATCCATTTGTTCTCGTATAGTTTGAATTGCTGCTTCAAAATTCTCTAAATCATTTTTGACCTTAACAGAATCGGTGCATACTTTTTGTAATTGGTTAAAGACAATTTCAACATGTGGCATTATTTTATGGAATATACTTAGCCAAAATACAAAATTTGTATCTTGCAGCTTTAATTTGTACCCACTGGCTTGATTAATCGACGAAGAATCGCGTGAAGTACTTTCTATATTGTCCATAACTTCAATCAGGTCTTTCCTATTTTCATAAACTGTATGAACACCTCGTGACTGAAAATTCCAACGTGTTTGGGAAGATCTTGGCAATCTGCGATTAACTATTTCATCCAAAATTTTTGTTCTTTGAGGAGACGTCGAAAAAAAAGAGCACAATCCAGATAAATTATGGAAAAATATTCTAGCCTGCTTATTGACAGAGCATGCGCTTGTCATAATTAGATTTAACTGGTGTGCATAGCAATGAACATAATTTGCAAGTGGATAAGTTTCCTTAATAATCTTTTGAACGCCATTCAATTCACCACTCATAACAGACGCACCATCATAGCTTTGAGCTATTAATTTGTTTGGATTTTGATCTATTAATGGATTTACAACATTTAAAACGCATGCAGCGATTGATTTGGCATCGTGTCCGTCGGGGACGTAAAATCTCCAAAATCTCTCAACTGGTTGTCCTTTACACAAATATCTGAAAATAATAACTAACTGAAATTCACAGGCTACGTCAGTCGTTTCATCGGCAATTACTGCAACAAAAGGAGAATTTGCAATCTCCTTCTTAACTTCTTCATGATAAACATCTAGCATGCACTCAAGAAGCTCGTTTTGAGTTGTTTTTGAGGTACCCTTGAAAAGTTTGGCACTTTGAATATGGACTTTCAATTCGTTGTCTAATTCGGCGCTAAAATTCACCAGCTCCTTAAATATGCCTCTGTTTTCCGAATTTTCCTTTTCATCGTGACCCCTTAAGGCTAACTCAAATGCTCCACAAAACCTTATACAATTAATAATTTTATTCAATACATATCGATTCTTATCCACTTGATTATTATGTTTAATTAGATCATTGCGATAAGCCGAATTGAGTTGAGTCCTTATATTTAATTTACCAAGAATAGAAAAGCTAAAAACATTATTCATATGGACTTTAGATTTTTCGTGGGTCTTCATTTTATCCCATATATGTATAAGATCATCTGTACCTTTTTTTGACCAAGTCTCGTCACCTCCAAATAGAACACATACAAAACAAAATAGTTTATTCGTTTCTTCACAACCACATATCCAGCTGTTTTTATCGTACACATTTTTATTAAATTTGCGACAGCGCGATTTTTGTCCGCTACCACTTTGTTTCTCAATTTTTAAATCGGGTATTGGCCGTCCTAATTCTTTAATTTGCAGTTTTTGATCCAGCGAAAAACCACTAAATGAGTTTTTTAATATCCCGATTTTATTCATTTTCACTAGTTTTAATAAAACAGTAAAAAATATGATCACAAAACAGAGCAGTTCATTAACACTAGACGTACTAAAACAAAAACGTTATTTCTCACTTTTCAGGTAAAAAAAGACCGAAATCAGCACTAGACGTAATCATAACGAAACGACCGACCGAACAAAAACACCGCCGATATCATTTGATAACGAATTACGACTGATGATGTGCCTGGCACAAATTATACTTGTCTTTCGCTATTCACCTCATATAAAAATGTGTATTGTAGCGTTATCTCTGTCGCTCGTATGCGATGCTGGTAAAATTTCTCTCTTTTTATTTGGGCCGGCCCGACATTGGCACAAGTTGATGACGTCAAGGTCAAGGCATGCTTTATATCTCGTCGCGTGGTTCGGGTGCTTGCGGTGTTGTCACGTTGTCAGTGTTGTCACTTCATATAATTTATACCAAAAAAAAATGAAAAAGCAAAAAATAAAGTAAAACATTGAAGATTGAAAAAAATATTCTTTTTGAAGAAGACAAGGTAGTGCCATGGCATCGTGGCACTACCTCACGAGCCGCCACTGTTAGTAATATTAATCTTATACGTTCATTTAATTGAAAGTCGATTAAGAGCTTAGTGTTGTCAACATTCCATTTTTATTTACTCTTCTGTAGCAGAGCATGCTTCCTCAAACGCGAGCTTCTTCTTGGCAAGAAAAAGTTGTTAAAGATGAAAGTTGATCCAAGAGGGTCAAGAGATGATGCAGTTCCACAAATTAAGGGGAGAGAGCTGAGAGGTGACGGAAACCAAGCAGAAGCAAACAACATGGGCCCACTGACGCAGATGTCATTCAACTTATAGCGCAAAGGCGCAATCTGTCATACGCGAATGCAGCTAGAGGGGCAACCTTGCCTGCCCCCTCTGCCCAACCTCCCTTGAGCACGCAACATGTGGACCTGGCAACCGTGCTAAGGTCCTTACAAAAAATAATAAGCTCACTGACTAGCGCTACCCAAGCGTTGCAGGCGATCTTTCCTATAAATGACTAGGTACAAAAGTATTCATCAAAATTCTTTTTTTTTCGAATTGTTTGGGCATAAGGGATATTCCCAAAAAACAGCCATTTCCCTTATGGCTTTTTTGGATGAAGGTATAGATGTTGCCTTGCTGCAGGAAACGTTGGAGCTCTTCCGAATGATGATGTTATCCGAGGTGACAGTTCGAATGGTCGAGGTGGCGGTTTAGCAGTGTTGATTAAACGTGGTATAGACTATTATAGAAGCACCGCATCCAAGCAGCTTCTGTGGTGGTCATATGGCGGAAGGTATCTCGTTGAGGCGGATCCGGAGGTCCTTTTGGACTACTCGGGTCCGCTTATTGTGGCAGAGGACTTCAACTGGAAACGTCGAGCAAGGAATTCTAGGTTGAATTCCACTAATGGGATTCAATTGTACAACCATGTGATGCGAAATGTGTACCTTATAGATAACACTGAAGAGCCGACAAACCACCCATTCAACCATCTTCAGGCACCAGATGTCATTGACTTGCCGATATCCAAAAACTGTAGGTACAGTATCTCTTCTCGAATCTTGTATGGTATCGCTAGAAGATCATCTACCTGTTGTCTTGAATGTGGGCAATGAGGAGGAAGCTCCTCCGTGGAAACGTATTGATTGGGAGCTATAAAAGTTGTTCCTTAGAGAGTTCCCAATATCCCGATCATAGATGATGATGCTGGAATAGGTGCCGCTCAAGCGGAGTTGACAAGTTTCATTCAAACAGTTCTACAGCGTGCAGCTGTACTTCCTGTACAACGACACGACATACCTTTTTTGCCTGCGAACATTCCTCAGAAAATCTCTGACAAAAGAGCCGCTATTAAGCAGGCAAAACGGTCTTGACATCCTAATGGCACTCGTAGGGCTACAAATCTGGTCCATGAAGTGAGAAACGCACTCCACGAATTCAGCAACGAGCAATGGAGTGTCTGTCTGGCGGGAATGCTTGATTCAAGTATTCCTCTCTGGAGGGTTGCAAAGTTACTCAAAAACGGAAAGTAAGAACAACTCCCGCACATCCACGGTCCTGAAGGCGTAGTCTTTAGAACGGAGAATAAGGTCGAGGTTTTCGCTGACGCCATCAAAATTAAATGGTGGATTCGACACTTCCTTAGGATTACCGTCCCATTAGTCTGCTGTCAGCTCCGTTAAGGCGATTTATCGTAAGAATTTTTCGTCAAATCACCATGTGATTCCTGACGTACAATTCGGCTTTCGGTCCGAGCTTAGTACCGAGCTACAGACAGTCAGGCAGGAGGAACACGTGACCGGAGGATTCACCCTCAGCATGAGTACTGGTATCTTGCTTTTGGATGTCTCAAAAGTCTTTGACAAGGTGTGGCGCGCGGGCCTCCTCTTTGAGCTAATCCAAAAGGGTTGGCTTCTAAAACTACTGAAATGCTTCCGTGAAGGAAGGACGTTTTGGATTGAAATTAACAATGTTTTGTCAACCACACGGCTAGTACGGGCCGGAGACCAATCCTTTACTCGCTTTTTATCCACGACGGCCCTTGCCCCAGCAACTGTGAAGTCTACTTGTACGCTGACGACACTGCACTTGTTGCCCAGTCGTGTACTGGTGATCTGGTTCACGATGGGTTGCAGAGTGCGGTGGACGGGCTAGAGTGGCCGTAACGGTGGCTGATTAAAATTAATCATTCGAAAACGCAGGCTATTTAAGGAACTAAAAAACGTCGCGGCCCTCCAGCCGAGGTTTCAGTAAGCTCAAAATTTCACTCTAACAAAACCTGAATAAAAAATTGTTCACCTCAAAATTAATCGGTGTACCAAGTCAAAAAGCCTAGATGTTTCCTTTTAAACTAATACACTTCTGTTTTTCTTTGGTCTTCTCTTTTTTTCTCTTTTTCCTTGACACTGCCTGGTTTCTGGACAACCAGGACTGACAGATACGACTAACGTACATTAGAGAGTGACTAATGAGCAAAGGTCCTACGGACTGCCCAGACAAACAAATGACGAATAGAAATAGAACCAGTTCGAGCGTTTTTAGGCAGCTCTGTTGTTGTCCTTGACATTGTAGCATATCATCGCTCATTAATTCACTTATTGCAGGATGACCGCGAAGCATATTCTCTAAATCGGTGCAGTCATTTCTGAGGTTATATCATTATAAAAATGCCAACAGAAAGATGTCGGAAATGAGTGACATAAATGTTCATAAACATAAAAAAACCTGTTCTATTTAAAAATGAAGAATGAGAACTTCACATTCTAGCAATTTTGGTAATACTGCAAAACCGTTTTCATATTCAACATCCGGTATAAAATCAATTTACAGGGAAAACCAAATTTGTCTGACGGTTCGAGTTCAATGTGTACGAGAGAGAAGCGCAAAAAGTAATCTAAACATTGCTCGCTACGGTGACGCAGAAGTTCGTACAATCTACCGCGTTACCAATATGTTATAGGAGAAAATCTTTGCACAGGCTTTTACAATAGGTTAGGTTACTGTCAAACCTAATCTGTTCGAACATTCAATTTAATATTTTGTTTTCATCTTGATTAGGTTTATTTCAATTTTGTTGCGACTTGTGTTTTGATTTATTTTAGAATTATGTTTGCTTTCCACCAAAGGTAACAAATACAATTGCGCAATACAAATTATCACTGCTTGCGGGTACGCAGGTGAAAACCATTACGAATCAGGTCGACACTCCACAATGAGCGCTAGACGGGTACTGACCAGAATCGGTCATCTAGGATTATGGAGGTGGAAACCTTGCCAAGTGAACCAATGTTGCAGAATTTGTGGCGATCCTATACTTTCATTTCGACTAAAATGGAGCGCCGTTGGGACCGATCCGGAATCGACCCTAAACAGATTCGACACGATTCACGCATGTGTACGCTCAAAATAAAAGCATTATTTGGGCGTAAAGAATAAACTAACGCATTTTTAATATGCATCTTAATTCAAGGAAGTGGTGAACAAATTGGCTATGCGGCACATTGTCGCGTCAGCGTTGCTAGGCAACGCGGTGATGAGCTTCGCTATCCAGCCGGCTTCTATCTCTTTCCAAAATAGTGCGTTTTATCACTATTTGAAGCCTCACATGTGTGATTTTGTGCTAATGAAGAACTTTCGAAAATTCCAATTCTGTTTTTTTATTTGTTCAACATGGCTCCTAGATACACAGTGTACATATAAAAAATACTGGCGAAGTGTTATTTACCTAAACTAAAAATAAATAAGTAGCAGAATTAATAGTTACAAATTAAAACTACTTGGGCGGGACTATAGAAGAGCTTAGGTCATTCACAAGGAAATTATAAACAAAATTGGCCTTTCCTCTGTTGGCTTGCGGTTTTGCGTTTCTGTCAACATCCCTCAAGAGAATGTCGCCAAATAAGGAAGCAAGAGTTTTGGCGTCGTAACCATTGTCGTTGGAGTATTTCAGGAATTCCTGTAGGAACATGCAGATGTACAGAAACACATTCCTATGCAGGTCTGGGACTTTGTTCACGATAATCTGCAAAATATCAAAAATTTTTGTAATTGCAACAGCATATGCAGGAATTTAAAAATATTGCGAAGTCGTGCTGGATTATAGATTTAAGCGATTTCGCACTTTTACCGTTTCCGAGATCACAATGGTGAGAGTCGAATTTGAAAAACCAGGTACATTTTTTAATGGAGTTTATATTTCCTTTCATTCGATATTAGATTTCGTAGCTTAGATATGACGATGTGTATGCACTTACCTGTCGACAGTTCTGGAAGTTTGAGGCCGCTGCAATACAAGATTCGTGTAAATTGTATGGAATAACAGGATCTTTCGTATAAGATAAGAACAGAAGCAAACTCTCTGCTGTAGCTTGGACTGAGCCAGCTGTTACTAGATTTAAGGAAAAACATGCATTTACTGTTTGTTAAATTATCGCTTCAGAAATCATTCAGTTTAATTTTCGAACGTTACAAGCTTAGATTTTTTATGCAGTTTTTATAACCGAAAGAGAGGATAGTGTTTCCTATTAGAAGCTTGCGCAGATACGTTTATTACCATTTTGAAAGCTAGGGTTTGTTCAACGAATTTGGACTAGGCAGGAGGCGTTTTTTTTATCCCAGACATCGTAGCCAGTAGTCAGGATGCACAAGTATACTACAAGTCGATCAAGCGTAAGCCGCCAGTTTAGCATTTTGCATTGAATTCGTATTTTGAAAACATAACAGTGCGTAGGTTTCTGTACACTCCTAGTGTTCTGGACAATTGATGGAAATGGAGACGGCTTTGATGGGTTGCAAAAGGCAGTTTTTTTTATCGATAAGTGTCAAAATGGAGTAGTTGGAGTTTTAACCTAGACGGTTATGAGATAGGACTCCATTGTCTGGCCGAATCAAACAACAAATACGTTTTAACGTCTGTTTATTTTACGACATTTTGACAAAGGTAGAACAATAAACAAATTACAACATGGGTTTCGGTCAGACAATGTTGTCCTATGAACATGAAAACCACAGGATAAGTTTCAGGAGTTATATTAGCTATGAGATTTTCATTCCATTTGCTTTTAATGCTAAATCGTATACTCAGATTTACTAGCAAAATCTAACGCCTAACAGAATAATGAAAATTGCAAATCATTGGACACACATCAGAAATTTATTATGAATACTCAAAAGGATCTACTGGAACTTTAACTTTGAATCTTATCTACTTTTACTTTGAATCTAAAAGCCTTAGGAAATGTATTTACTGTTTGCCGACACCTAGTCCGCTGTTCGTACTGGACCTTCTGACAGTTTAGAGAACGCCGGTCAATCACAGACAGTGACAGCTATCAGAATGAGTCGAAACTATATTGAGGCCTAATATTGCTTCGCAAAAGTCATTTACTGATCAATGACTTTTCTCTAACGGACAGTCTAGGGACATTTCCGCACTGGTGGGCCGTCGGCGAACTAGCTCCCATCTAGCGCTAATCAAAAAGCTTTGCTCCTAAAAGCTCGCCTCGATAATGCCGCCACGCGATGGTGTGTCAGATAGACTTCGGCCTCCCATCCCAAAGGTGTCGAACTTCGTACATCCAGAAGTGACCGATACGACCGCTCCTATATCGCTAGCGTATCGAGATTGTGGGGGGAGGGGGCTTTTGCCAGTTCTACCAATCTTAGGCAGTTTAAAAATCGGATTAACAAAGTTTCTTTGAGCTCCGCATAGTAGTCCCGCTGTCCTGGCATTTAGGCTTTGCCTGCGCGGCTGCTTCGGAGTTAAAAAACTATGAGCGATATAATAAGCAGCGAACACGCGGGAATGTCCGAATTTTCTTCGGAAGAGAGAATGAAACACAAAAACCTAAATTTTGTGGAGGAAACAGTGCCACAGTTCAACATCAACGAGTTTTTGTAACATTTTCGAGTGAGCAAGACAGTCGCAGAAAAAAATTCAGTGAAATTCCGAGGTAGTAACCATTTTTAATATGAGGCGCCGTATGGAAAACAAGTCCGTATAAAAAACCTGTATACTTTTAAGGTTTGCTGGATGTCAAACAGCCAACTTCAGGGATGTAGCTGATAGGTTCAATGTTTCCGTGGGTACCCTGACCAACTTTTTGATAGCAGAAGAAGAAAGATATAGGACAAAGCAATATTTCTATAATAAAAAATAGATTTCCTTGGAGCCCATATAAAGATTGAAACCAGATGATGATCCGTTATCATATATTAATAGAAAAGGATGCTACTCTATTTAGGTTGGTGTGATAATAATTACCTCAATATTCATTCACCAGAGCTGTGAGGTGGCAGAGCATAGTGATGGCGCTGTTAAGTCAATTATACGTATATATGGCTATAAGTTGCCCCCACTCAAGTTTTTTATAGGACTATAAGGTCTAATATAAAATTATCCGTTTTCAAAATATATGTATTCATATTTGATGCAATCTCAAATCAAATCAAAGTGATTCGTGCTCAATTTTTTGTTTATTGGCCCTGTAATGGCAGAAAGGCAATTCCTAGATTCTGAGGACAGAACTTTCAAGAACCATAATTAATACTATTTTTTTGTAAACACTAATCGTTCCAAAATTTTGGTTACAGTTACAAAATGCGGAATTACGCGATTACTTTGTTCATATCAGTGTTGCTAGTAGTCATGATTATCAACTTTGCCATCTCAGATATTTATATTTATCCGTATTTCTGCTTGTAGTATGTCTCAAGGGAGAAAACGTGACTTGACGTACGATTTTCCCTTGATGAGTTTTTGTATTGTAGTCTCATTTCTTTTACCATGTTGGGGACTCTGAAATTTATAGGTTTTTAAGCAGATCTTGGCAATTATAATTATGCTCAGCCGTTTTAGCTTTTTAGTCTTTGTTATTCAAAGACGTTATTGAATCCTTGTAGTATTTTTACTTATTTCTTTCAGTGAGAGCCGGCACATATAGGGAAATAGTTTTCACCCCAGCCAGTCATTGTTAAATAGGCGGACAGTTTGAGAAAATATCTTTGTATTTGCGAGTAGTATAATATACGAAAATGCTCAAATTTGACAGCCTGAAAATAGCTATATCACAAAATCTTCAAAATTAGTTATTTCGTTTTTTTCGATCAGCATTGGGTTGGACTGGAGCTAGAATATACATACTGTTGGTGTATATGCTTCAAGACTGGGAGACAACTGTTAGGGAACAAAAACCCTCCTATTATAGTTTTATAAAAGCATATTTACAATACATTTTTCATGCAGACGTTTATTCAGAATTCTTACTTTTTGCTTCTTCAACGTGTCATTCGATGTGTGGACATGTTGACATTTTTTGGTGGTGTTATTTTTCTAGAAAGTGTTCCTGGTTCTCCCCTCTAAAGGAAAATTCAAGCACTTCCGAGCAATTGGACGATAAATCCTAGATCATTCTGGTTTACAGAAAATTGAAATACCCGAACTTTTTCAAAACTGTTTACCTCACGCCGAAAGATGTTACATTCGACTAATGATTGTACTTGATTTCGGGCTCCGACAATTTACTGGACAATAATATGCTGACTAATTTGATAGTCATCAAACAGTCAGAAGTTTCTGTACGAACAATGGATCAGTTGTCAATAATCGGTCCAAGCTCACTCAGTCAACTCGTAACGTTCTCATTGTACGCAATCTATGGAGTTAGTGACGTGTTAGTGACAGCTAACTGAATAAATTAGGTCATGACTTCTCGCCGACTATCAGTTTTCTGACTGTCAGCCAACAGGCTCTGCGAACAAACTATTAAAATGTAATTTTAAGATTTCTCATTTTAGATTCTGTCAAGGATAATATAGTTACAATGAGATCAGAACAGCAACTGGCATATCGTATTCAGCCAAAACCTGCTCGGATCACACACAACATAGCTATTTAGAAGGATAGAGTGAAGTTCAAGCTAGGTGCCCTGCTATTTCCAATTTCCGGTACTCTGTCATTGTTAGGCTGCTGCCCCATTAGTGCGTTGCGTTGCGTCGTCGCAGCGGATCATCGCATTGTATGCCCCATCTGCATTGTGACAACGCACGACATCGCAGCGCAATAGGACGACGCTGGCACCTCCACCGATGCCACGCACCTCAGTTAGTTTCCAAAATGGATCGGAATAAAGGTGTTCTATTGTTGCTTTTATTACGCCACCGCCGGAAGAAACGTAGAAATAATAAAAGAATGTGGGTATCTCCTTTGATTGCATTAAGAAATAGTGACGGTCAGTTTTTTATGCGGGAGTATAATGAATTATTGTCGGAAGAGGAAGAATTTTTCGATTTTTTTAGAATGAGTGTGGCTAGCTTTCAATATTTGGTGAAAATCTTGGAACCACATTTGAAAAAGCAATATACCAAGTTCAGAAGACCTATAGAACCAATTGAAATGATTGGTGTTACATTGAGGTAAGTATTAAAAAACATATTAATCAGAAAATCAGTTATGCTTTACTTTTAACTAAGAGGCATTTTTCGCACAAATAAGCTTAAGTATTATTATTAGAGAGTAAAGCGAAGTTATATTCTTCTTCCTGGCTATCATCGGTAAAGTTACTAAATGTAGTGTTCGATGAGTATTCAGCTGTTTGATACCCCGATGGCGATGGTGGTAGCGGTTGGACCTGTAATCCAGTTTGATATCCACTTGACTCCGATGGTGTTGATATATACTGCTGCCCAGTTGGCAATCTGCGTGACTGCCATGTTGTTGATTGACTCTGTTCCCCAAACCTCATTTCGGTAATCATTTTGATCACTCCACTTTGAAATGTTAATGTTTGTAATTCAGTAAAATCAGCTAAAGAAGGCAGAATTCCTTTGAAAAACGACAAATGGCGGTTTTCTTTTTCTTGCAACGCCTCTAACGCTTGCGCCTCGAAATCATCTATTGCTTGGTTTGATCTCTTCCGATTTGCAGGCACATAGCGAGAAGGGCCTGGTAGCGATGGCACTCCTTGTGTCGGAAGTGGAGATGGTGTGTTTTCGTTTTGTTCTGTTTCTTTATCAAGGCTACTATCAGTTATATTTTGGGCAACTTTCATTAAAAAAAGCAACTGATTATAATAATGATATTTTTTTATTTTTTTCGCCGCTGATCCAGATGAATTATTTTCTTTTAATTTTTTTACATATCGAGTGAAGTTGTCTTTTACACTTCTCCATTTTTTTACCACCTCGTTGCCTGCAAGGAAAGAAAATAATGTCTAAGCAAGATAATTTTTTTGTTTCTATTTCAGGTACTTGGGCACCGGAAATTCGATGAAGGATTTGCGTTTCAAATTTAAACGTGGAAGGTCAACAATCTCTAGAGCTATATCGTCAGTTTGTCAAGCTATATGGAAATATCTCAGGCCACAGTACATAGAAGACATCACCATAGAGAAACTACAAAATATTGCATCAGATTTTGACCGTAAAGCTAACTTTCCTCATTGCTTTGGGGCAATTGATGGGAAGCATATACGTTTAATGAAACCTGTCAAGAGTGGGTCCCTGTTTTATAATTATAAACATTTTTTTTCAATTGTTTTACTGGCGGTTGTAGATTCCAACTATAAATTTGTTTTTGTCGACGTGGGTGCATATGGAAAGGAAAGTGATTCGACTATTTTTAGAAATTCGAAACTATATCAGATTTTAACGAGAAATGAACTACCATTGCCTGATCCTCAACCACTTGTAAATGATCATGGTAACGAGCCACCAATCCCATATGTACTCGTCGGTGATGAAGCTTTTAGTTTGAGTAATCATGTTATGCGTCCATACGGCGGCCAAAAACTCAATGTGAAACAAAGAGTTTATAATTATCGCCTTAGCAGAGCTCGTAGATATGTAGAATGTGCTTTTGGGATCATGGCAAATAAATGGCGTATTTTACATAGACCACTTGACACAGCATATGATTTAACTACTGATATTGTGAAAGCATGCTGCGTTTTACACAATTTTGTCACAGAACACGATGGTTTACGGCAACAAGAAAAGATGACAATAAATAACTTCCCACAATTGCAACCCCATATCGATGCAGAATCTTTAGCTGAAAATTTTATCAGAGATCAGTTTGCTAATTATTTTATGAGTTCCGTGGGGACTTTACCATGGCAGTTGAAGAAGATATAAATCAATATTTAATACGTATTAACTTATAACTATAACATATACTTAGCTCACCAATTTTGTTCTTTTTTGTATCATCAAATTCTTCGTAATCTGCATATAAATGTTTACACACTGAAACCCATTCATTTGCTTTCCGAAATTTATCATTGTAATGTTCATGGCCTTTATCCCATATGATCGGCCTTTCTTGCACCAAGGAGATGAGAAAATCTATATCAATCTCCTCCACACTCATGCTGAGATACGAAAATATCGTGTTCGTATGTCTCCTTCACTCCTCTGGCAGTGCAACACTGTCCGTCACAACTGTCCGTCGTCGCACTGAAGCTCCGACATCGCAGCGCAATCCGTTGAAACGTCGCGAGCGACGACGCAGCGCTCTAATGTGGCATACCATCTAAAATACATGGAAAACGACGCAAGCGTTGACGCTGCGACGACGCAGCGCAACGCAACGCACTAATGGGGCAGCAGCCTTACTGTTTGATGAAGACAATTCGTAATTTAACATTCCAAAATTAGGTATTAAACCGGACTTGTTGATACACTGTACAGTTAATAAATGTTTGCTATCTTTTCTATCTTAATATAGATTATATTTCTGCCCTGTGGTACGAGATTACACCTAGTGCAATTGCCTACTTGAATATCTCTTAGAAAAAAAAAACAATGACATTTTGGTATGCATTGTTAGGAAAGTTTACCTCAAAGTCCTTACTACATCTACGTAATTTTAGGCTTAGAAATAGGCTTAACCACTTTTAATCTATTCAAATTTGGTTGTGTATTGTTAGCCATCAAGATGTCCTCTACCTAAGTAAGTACGCTTGGATATCAAGACGTGAAGTGGCAATGTGATTAAATTGATGACATTATTAACAGGTATATTTTGGTTGATATGGGTCGGTAATATTTTGTACAAAAATACCTTTAAATTGCGACTGCACTACTGAACGTATTTGCGGCAGGCGTTACTCATAAGCACACTTAGATTGACGCCTTCTCTTATTACGAAATATTGGCATAAACTTCTTTTGTAGCTGTGAGCTATGGAGTTAGATGACTCTATGAATAATCAAAATGTAGAATAAAAGGATACGTATAGGATCAAGTGATCCATTATCTAGCCAATCACGTATTTTGATCAGTTCTTCGTGTAGAGCACTGGATTCAAAAAGTTCTCGTGTTTTCAAACCGTGTCTATACAGATGATCGATGAGAAGCCATATTTCGCGTGGCACAGAATACAGTACATTGCCTTTTTCCTAAAAATGAAACTAATGTCTTATAATGACCTAAAACAGATATTTTCTGTATGCTTGTAAAAATATTTCAACAAAAACTAAACGATTTTTTAGTTTGAAATTTGTAAAGGTACCTTGCAATTTTTTTGAGCTTGGTTTGAGATATTTGTTGAATTTATGTTGCTGTATATTATTATTACATAGAATAAAATTAAACAAGTAACAAAGTCATAAGCAAACTCTATATAATCTGCCTGTTACTGTATACAGAAAAACTTTTAAATTAGCCTGTTCATGGAAGATAATTCCTGAATATATACAAGGGTTGTCTCAAAGATAGGGTTCCCACATTTTTCCGGGCACAAGTAATTTTTTATGCGAATAAATGAATTTTCCATTGGACGCGTTGATCTTTAAGCTATTTTTCTATATAGTCGGCATTTTTTTTACGCATTCTTCAGACGTGGTATCCACTTTTTCACTCCTGCCTCAAGGAAGTCCGCCGTCAGCCCGCTTGGAAACTTGATAACTGCTCCTTGCAACTCCTCGTCCGTCAGAACCGTTGACGGCCTATGTGCTATGTCAGGGCTCTAAGGGGGATGTGCAATGACTTCCCAGTCGAATCGCTCGATTCAGTCCTTTGTTTGTTGTGAGACATGAGGATGCGCATTTTCGTGGTGCAGTCTTGCGCTTTTGACAGTTTTCCCCTACGACGATTTTGGATTGCCCGTCTCAGCTTCAGGAATTTCAACTGCCTATTTCTGGATCGTGATTCGCAGATGTTCGAGCAAGATTTGCTCAATCTTCGCAATAACTTTCACGGAGATCAACGGCCTCTCGCTTCGTTGTTCACCGTGGATGTCCATGCGGCGGTTAAAGAACACTCTTCACCATTTGAAGACGTGTTGAATGATTATTCACGTTTTCCATATATTTCACTCAACTGGCGATGAATTTCTATGGGTGGTAACGTCAATAGGCGTTTCTTGTTGGGGTCTGTGGTGGGGGAGCCCATAACCACGACGGTGTTGCCAGATTTCGCCTAGCGTCACGGGCGGCAAATTTACAGCGTAGGGAACATTATTTTTGAAACGACCCTCGTATAAATATGTGCAAATCATAAATTCTTACCGCTTGTACAAGCTGCTCCTTTGATAACCTCAATATAGGCATATTTATCCTAGATAAAAGGGACATAGGTAATGTAAAGCTAGATTTTAGACATTCTCCACTGACAGTAATAAACATATCTTTTCCACCTTTCAAATGTAGAACCAGTATATCATATATCTTGTCTAAATCACTTTCAAGATTTACTATCAACTTCACATCACATTTATCACCTGCAAATCGAAACGTTATTAAAATGTTATCGTAAATTTGTGGCAAAACTAGTGCATTTTTTGAAAATACTACAACCTGACTGCAGGAACTAAAAAGAATGAAGTCTTAATTGTGTGATCAAGCCATTAGACCTGTAGCATCTAAAACAGAAAGTTTGCATTTGATTTAACAAAACAAATCTAGAGACACCTTGTATGTCAAAATCCATCACGGCATTTAAGCTGTAAGAAGTGCAAAGGAAATTTCCAATTAAAACCAACCATTTTGACTTTATAAAATTTTGTCTACCCAGTGTCAATCACACTGTCAGAACAAATGTAGAGACACCTCATATGTCAAAATCCATAACGTCTATTATATATGTGATATAGAAATTAAAATGCTGAAATTTTCGATTGAAATTCGCCATTTTGTTTTTGTTAAATTTTAATATTGCCACTCGTGCTGCTAATTCATCAAACCGTTGAGACCGTAGCTTGTGACGTAGAATTATTATCGTCCACATACATACACACGCGCGAAAGTCATTACCCTCCTTCTGTGGCAGTCTGGTAAAAATGAGTCAAATAGATTGACACAATACTCCACCATGCATTGATAATGCAATGTTTCATAAAATGGACAGGAGTGAGATGGCTTTCTGTGATGCACACGTCATGTAAGAGTGGCATGGGAATAAAAATAATAAATCTAACCTGGATTAATATTGCCACAATATGGAATTATTCGTAACCACTCCTTGCAGTAGCTGGTTTCTTCCAACTTTTTGATAAATTCGAACTCTGCAGGTACCTAAATCATCATAATAAGTATCACTTAGTATCTGACTTCTAAGACAATTCTTAATGCTTGTCAAAATAAGGAATCAATGTTATTATGAATAAAACTTATTTTATTTGACTAGTTGGTAGATTGTCGAAGGTTTAGATAAGTACCATTCCTGTATTTGCAATTGTAATTTCCCTGGTTTGTGGTTCGCGGAATTTAACTAAATCGTAAATGATTTCCATCTGATCGATGGTGACGTGTGGTAAATATTCATTTTCGTGCTTATCCATTTTCTTGAGCAGATCTTCGTGGATTTTTCGAAATTTGGATTGGTCAACAACACTGATTTCTGACTTGAAGATAGCGCTAACTGGTTTGTGATCACTTATTTTTAATTCCATGTGACTTCTATAGCCTACTAGGTGAATTCCTGTAAAACAAAAATATTATTTTCAGATTGTTAAGCTATGAATCAACGAGAGTCTCGCCCCACAAGTTTAATTTAAGTATACAGAAAACCATTTTAACAATTATGCTTCTTTGGATGCATATAAATTTGACAGTCTGGAATGGAATTACGTGTCTTGAAAAGTGACATTATGCCGGTTTTTTGACATTATATAGTTATTTTGTGACATTATGTGACTTTTCTATAAGATGTCAACTTGTTCACTTGATGTGTACTCATTGTGTAGATGTACATGTTACCTAAACATTGTGATGCTTGACCTATCATAGTTTGGCTCTGATGTGATGTAACATCTGCTTCAGAGATGCCATTATGCTAGGTCTAAGCTGTGAGTTATATACTGGAAGGATACGGCAGTGCATAGGTGCTTAGTGAGGATATGTGTGTTAATAATCTGTGTTGATGATACTTCCCTTTTTGTCTCCAATACACATGTAGAAATTAGTTGCGCATCCACTTTTTTTATTCATCTTGGAAATTAAATATGCAAATTGGTTGAATTTTAAAAATGCGAGTGATTAAAAAAAATCACTGGTTGGTGAAGTATTTTACAACAGGTGAGAGAATAGGCAACAGACAGAAATATCTATGAAACGTGAAAAGGTTATTACATTATACATTATTTTTTATTTCCAGTCATTTAAATTTTATAGAAATTTATTTTGCGATGTCAAGCAAAAAAATACAAATCAGCGCCTAGATGTGAGGCACAGCGAAAATATTTTGTACGTGATGCGTCATTCCTAATTTTTCTATGATAGATAGATATATAATCATTCTTAATGACAAAGCTAACTTAGAACTAAACTATAATATAATTATATAAGTGGATCTTAAGTAGGTGGATTGTGGAACTCATCCATTTACATATCAAAAAGTTTTTACGTTCATGGTGGAATATCTTTAAATTGTTAATTCCTTTGATAGCATCAGGGGGACACATGTAAATTTTCAGGCCATTATAAATTATTGAGTCTTTCACAAGTGTTGTTTCTTCTTGTTCTTCTATTATTGTAACTTATAATGAATGTTTCAAATTTAGATTTATTTAAAAAATAAGAGTTTCTGTTTCTAAAATGACCAACGATATAACAGTCATTATTTCAAGATTTACAAATAAAGGCTTGCATGTAACTCTACGATTGCTTTTAGTTATACAATGTGTTTGGTCACGACATACCGATATTTAAGGGTTTTTTTTTCAGCTGTTTTTATCGACAAATCCAACCCCTACAATGTTACTACCTCACCCCTCTTGAAATGGCATCCATTTCTATTTTTATGTTACGATTACGTTAGTGCACGTATGAAAATTGTAATAACTGAGTACATAAGTGTCACAGAACGATAAATTTGGTGTCAATTGAACAATAGCATGTTGTTCTAGCGATTGTTGAAAAACTTGTATTGATACTAACCGTCAAATATACTTAAAAACAGACAAAAACTGAAAAAAATATGCAAGAAAATTGATTATTTTGTGCATTTCCGCACAGCATTCAAAAACTAGTTTGTGAAGTTGTACTTTTTTATGCTAATTCTACAGCTAACTATGTTATCTACAAAATGACACCAAATTGTTATCCTAAATCTTGTACGTTAAGTAATAAATGCTATCTAACATGGGTCAAAGTATACATAAAAATGACAAATCAAAGTTTCTTATAAATAGTTCAATGTCACAACAAATTCTATGGACGGATGAAGCAAAATTTACGAGACAGGGGATCATAAACCACAGAAACGACCACTTGAGGTCTTCGGAAACCGCTCACGCAGTTCGACTGAGCACTTTCCAACAGGAATTTGATGTAAACATGTGGGCCCGAATGATCGACGAAGTTTTAGTCGGCCCAGTTGAGCTACCTCCAAGGTTAGATGGCCAGGGATTTTTTGACTTCTTGAGTACCGAGTTTTCAGATCTACGCCACTTATCAACCGCCGCAACATATGGTTGGAGCTCCCACACGCTTTTGCGCTAGAACATTTGGATAGGCAACATTCTCCATGGATAGGACGTGGAGGCACTGTCGCTTGGCCACCGCGATCACCCGATTTAACGCCCCTAGATTATTTTTTCTGGGACACAATGAAGCAAAAAGTCTACTGTCATGTGTCGACGACACGGGAAGAGCTCGTGGAAAGGATCCATACCGCTGCGAACGAAATTAGAGCTGTCACGGATATGACCCGCTGCTCAACACGACACATTGTTTTTAGAACTACAATGTGCATAACCAATAATGGAGGGCATTTTAAACAGCTTCTGTAACATTAAACATGTCCAAACTATTTAAAAGAAACTTTGATTTGTCATTTTTACGTATACTTTGACCCATGGTAGATAGCATTTATTACTTAACGTAGAAGAAATTTGGTGTCATTTTGTAGATAACATATACCAAGTGACATATAAATCCGAACACCCAGTTTAAATGGTTTTATTTTAATAACAGTTGGTGAATGTATTTATCTTACTGTAAATAACAAGTGAAAAAATTTTCAGCCTTATCAGTTGGACATTCCGTATTTATATTGCTTTTTTTTTTAATTCACTAACGCTCTAAAAATGAATATTTCAGCCGCAGTAAAGAATCAACGTTGACGGATTTTGGTTCTTGACATCCTTTACGATCGGTTACGATGCCTAGAGTACAGAGACCTGTACGATTTCGTCAACTTAGTGAGTTTGATAGGGGCCGTATAGTGGGACTTCGGGAAGCTGGACTTTCTTTTCGGGCAATTGCAGTTAGAGTGCAAAGAAGTGTAGACACTGTGGTTAGGTGTTGTCAGGCATGGCTTCGAGAAGGCCGTACGCAAAGACCAAGGGGCACTGGACGCCGCCGTAGAACAACAGACCGTGAAGATCGCCGCCTAAGATTATTGGCCTTAAGGGACCGTTTCTCCACTACCAGGTCCATTGCAAATGAATGGTTTGCAGAACACGGAAGACCTATTGGCATGCGAAGTGTTTACCGACGAATGAGAAGTTTTGGCTTGTTTTCATACCGGCCACACTGGGTCCTCCCTTTAACTCGAGAACACCGACGTAATCGCCTTGAGTGGTGCAGACAACGGTCACTCTGGGATCAGGAATGGAACAGTATTGTCTTTAGTGACGAGTCTCGATTTTGTTTAGGCATGCACGATGGTCGTGCCAGGGTTAGAAGGCAACGTGGTGAAAGGAAGAATCCACAGTTTTTTGTTGAAAGACATGTTCATCACACGGTTTGGGGGTGCTATAGCTTATGGTTCCAGGTCACCTTTAATCTTCATCAGAGGTAACATGAACGCGCAGCGTTATATCCACGAAGTTCTAGAACCCCATCTTTTACCCTATCTTGACACCCTGGCAGATCCAACTTTCCAATTGAGCACGTGTGGGATATGATGGGTAGGAGATTGCTCAATTTGCAACGTCCTCCTCAGACTCTAGAAGCACTTCGAGAGGAGTTGGTGGTTGCCTGGAATGAGATACCACAGGAGGACATTGACCACCTGATCAGAAGCATGCCTAGGCGCGTTGGAGAATGCGTAGCACATCAGGGTGCATCCATACGTTATTAAAGGTCAAAGGGCTTTAAAGCAGTGCAATCATTTTGAAATTTTTATCATTTACTTATTATGCTTCATTAAGTACTTATACAAAATTTTATTAAAATAAAACCATTTAAACTGGGTGTTCGGATTTATATGTCACTTAGTATAGTTAGCTGTAGAATTAGCACAACAAAAGTACAACTTCACAAACTAGTTTTTGAATGATGTGCGGAAATGCACAAAATAATCAATTTTCTTGCACATTTTTTTCTGTTATTGTCCGTTTTTAAGTACGTTTGACGGTTAGTATCAATACAAGTTTTTTAATAATTGCTAGAACAACATGTTATCGTTCAAATGACACCAAATTTATCATTCTGTGACTCTTATGTTCTCAGTTATTACACTTTTCATACACGCACTAGCGTAATCGTAACGTAAAAATAAAAATTGCTGCCATTTCAAGGGGGGTGAGGTAGGACATTGCAGGGGGGTGGATTTGTCGATAAAAATAGCTAAAAAATACCTCCCTTCAAAATCGGTATGTCGTGACACATTGTATATCTAGTAGTTCGTTTTTGTAGAATAAGCACCTTTCTTAAACAATTTTGGGAACAGACACACCAAAAGGGAATGCTATATCTCAATCTACTTTCAAATAAGGCAAAGTAACTGCTATCAAGTAGTAAGAGTACACTCTGTTTTGAAGTATACAGGTGGTATATTGATATATACACTATTTAGCATTGAAGTCAAAGTACGGAACACTGAAGTTGTTGAATATTAGTGGTGGTACATCAATCTGGAAATAAGGCTACAAAAAATTACAATCTGTATATTTACTACCGATCTCCAAGTGGAAGCGACAATTGATTTATTGAATTTTTTGAAAGTATATGTGAAAAACATTATTACAGGAATTGTACATTTAGGAGACTTCAATATAAATTTTCGAAAACAAAAGTGCATTTGCTCATAACTAATGAACAAAATCTAATTGCTGACGTTAAGCATACCCCAAAGATAAGTGATCACTTATGGATATATTTCGAAGATTTTAGAATACTGCAAAATTCAAATATTTGCGGACGATACATTGATATATATATATATATAATAGGAAAATAATGCCTCGTAATTCATTTACGACCTTCCATGCCTCCTTGGTTTCATTTCCTGCACTTATTATTTTCTGTTTAAATTCTTTTTTGCTGAAGCTATTTTTTAAAATAAAGCTTTAGATATAACTTTGAACATACCTCTCTTCAGAAATGACAACACATAATGACCCGTCTGACACAGCTAATAAATATACTTTATGGGCAGCATATTCAGTAATAATTTTCTCACATAGTAAATGTCACTGATTTTATACACATGCAGATCAATACATACAATCATCCAAGTGCGATCTTGCTACTCTGTGACTCAACCAATTTTCTTTATTTCACACCTTCTCACTTCTCAGCGATAAATACTATATAGGCACAGACTATCTCGGCAGTAGACAACAAAGTATGCTGGCGAACTGACTCGCAGCATGGTCATCATCATGAGTCATTCCTTAACAGGTGACACTATGGGTGACGCTCACAGCGAGCAATACAGGGAATGACTTATTTATGCACTAGATTGCGTATACTAGCAGCTATCTAGTCAGCAAGTAGACATTTTGTAGTTTTTTCTACATTAAATAGGTTTTTTACATAACAGCCCTGCCGTGCGCAGACAGAGACAAGAAACGACTCGGCGGCCAAGTGTGAGACCGAAACACGAGAAGAGGCGTAGCAGTCATACAGAAAATCAGAATTTTACTGTGAAAAATTCAGATTTATAAATATGTTGAGCAATAAGTACAGTCTGCGAAAATCAAAAGTTCGTCGCTGTTAACCTACCAAGCGTAATTAGAAATTACTTCAAAATAAACTAGGCCTCAAACACTCAGGTTCTGCTAGGGGTTTGGTCGTCAACTCCTATGCCAACTTGAGAATAATAATTTTTCTCCGAGTTAACAAGCATTGAAAATGCCCATAGTTTTTTTCAGACATTCAATTGCAATAACTCGAGGAAGCTCAACTTTAGGGAAAACTTACTAAATAACGTTTTTGTTCAGAGTCATTCGAAAAACCTGAAAAATACTTTAGAACAATAACAAAACTTGGGTGCATACTGAAATTGGAGAAAATACTTTGCCATTCAAGGGTCCGGTAAATTACTAGAAGTAGACGATGACTGTTTTGAATATTATAAACTGGAAATTACGCTACAAAGAACTTCGTTTTCCGCTAACAGCACCTCCGCCGCTCTTTGAGCGATTCGAACAGGGAGATACACCCCTAATGGACCTCGCATTTGTGGGAGAAAATTTTCAATATGATTTGATTTCTTAATCACATTTAATGGATGTCCCATGAGTCAAGAGGTTACCGGGCGATAACCTGGTGCAATTTTGCTAAAACATTTTTCAACGAGTTACAAAAGAGGTTTCTCGCTCCGGACAGTTTTTTTCAGGTTTTTCTGATTAAACTGAACAAAAAAGGATCTTGGTAAGTAGTATGGTTTACGAATTATAAGCAATTCAATGTCACGGTTAAAAATTATTTTTGAGTTTGCCAAGTCCGTAAATCAAAGTTCGAACGTTTACCTACTAGACCCCTAAGAGTATTTTAGGTTTAACATTTCTAAGCAATTTTTCACCTTGCTTGGTTCCTACCTTGAGGTGAACTTTTGATTTTCGCATACTCATTGTGCATCCTTTTGCTTTTCCATTCATAATTTGGATTTGAATATTTTACATTGATAGCGAAAGATTTTCAGTATCAGCGCTATGGTAATCATCTTTCGACTCGATCGGCGGCCGTGACATTCTGTTCCCGTCTCAGCAGAGAACAACCCAGACAAATTTAGGTTTTAGGATGCAAAATATACACTGTCAACCAATATTAGCTGAAGATGAACGAAATATTAATAATCCGTTTTTCAGATCCTCATTTATTATTGATTAATAATCTCCATAGGTACTCTGTAGAAAATATTTGTGTGCGCAGTGTGATGCTACATTTCCTAAACGTTAGAGAAGCTAAAAAATAGGTTTCAAAATAAATCACACTGACCTTTCCCCCTCCACAATATCCTATCTGTCCAAGCAGGTGGTCTGGCTTTTTCACTGGTATCAAAAGTATCAGAGTTCAAATCATACTTGTACGTCGGAGGAAATTTTATATCAGCTTCCGTGTAGTCCTAAAATTACAATGCGATCAGATGCATAAACAATTCTAATGCAGTTTGTATCAACTCGCGCTATTGTATGGACGACTTGTTAACAATCACATTGTTGCAACTGAAATAATTTGAATAAATAAATTGCGATGAGCGATGATTCATCCGATAAGAAAGCGCAAATCGCTTACAACCTGCAGGTCTCGTCGCGCCAACCGAACGTAAACATTGAGATAAAACGTTCATATCACTCGTAGGTGGCAGCTTACCACGCATTTTATGCAACTCTGTTTATATGGCGATTCAAAAAACAGAGGCATCATATTTAGAGCTGGGAGTACGCTGAAAATAACATGAAAAGTTCCTATAGCTATAGGTTCTAAAATATTTTCTTGACGAGATACCGGGCGTTGAAACTTTTTACGCCACTGCACTGATGTAATTGATTGTGGGTAGAACATGAACATTAGGGTGTCCCAACCAATGAGTGCAAACATTTTTGTTCGAATTGAGATACGCATACCCTTTAATTTTTTCGATTTGACTCTAGCAACTCAAAAAATACAGTATTATCGCGATCGGGGAACGACTTTCGGTCAAACTTTGAATTTGAAAGTTATTAGGGAAACCATGTATGGATTGCAAAACCTAGTTTTTTTTCGGCAAATAAAACACTGATTTATTTTTATCTTATATTTTTCAAGTATTTATCATTAAAAAAGCATTATTTACTAAATTTTCTTCTCAAAGTTGTCTTTTTACAGGTAGGTTGCCTGTGTTCTTGTACGCAACGTAATAAACATTGTTTTTGTTCCTCATCAGCAGTGATTAGGCCATGTATGTCTTGCATTAACTTGACTGCTCATTCTGGCGTATCGTTAATTGCTCTGTGTTTTCACCTTATTATTAGCGTGTTGAAAAGCATCATTATGTGGCCATGAAGTTGAATACTCGTCGAGCTGTCATCAATTTTGAGTCGACTGAACAAGGACTTGATGTTGATGGAAACAAAGTCATCGATATTTTTCTCTGAAGAGAAAAAACGAAGAATAGCTACCATCTAAACATACTGGTTTTGTCCGTCCGACCACACACGAAAGAAAGCTTAGCAAATAACCTCTACCTGAGGTGCAAGATCTATCGAAATAAGACATTATAAGGTATCTATTGCCAGAATCGCTGTTTATGCTGGCTTATAACAGTTAGCATATTATATCGAAGCAGCAAAAGAAGGAAAAAGAAAATGTATTTGTAAGACAGCCGTTGCCAAAGTAACCGTGGGCTGATTGACTTTTTTTGGCTAAATTAGCAACAATTTTTACTTCAGTTACCTCATCTACATCGTCGTCAAACCGAGATAAGACAGATACCTCATCTATTGAATACCATAAATGTTGGCAGAACTTTTGTAAAGCTGCTTTTGAAATGTTGTTGCTAATTATTTCGTAAGCCTTCATTGCCTTTAAAAAGCATAAATCCTGGTTAGGTGCTTTTATCGCTCAAGTGCATTGCAACCACGGTTTCACGTATGTTGTCATGATTAACAGGCTGATATCTAATAGAGTTAGTTGCCTTATCCTTATTAAAAAAATTGAGCTGGGAACTTAGTAACGCTATTTTCAATGGATATATTGCTCTGAACATCCGGTCGAATCTTAATTTTTTCTCTGTACCTCCGTCAAGGAATATTATTGAAAGTTCTATTAATTCTCGATAGTTGTCTCTAACAACTTCTTTGGTCAATTCATGCCAATAAAATTCTAGCAGCTTGTCAGTCTTTGAAATATTCAGACATGATAGCTTTTCAGTATAAATTTGTTTTTTCTCGGGACCCACACTTTTTCAGCTCTCGCAAACTTTTTTTTTCACCGCTTGTAGTCACTTGGCCGATCTTTGATTCAAACACACCTTTTAACACGTAGACGTGGTGGCGGCAAGCAAAAATAAGCATTTATTTTTTATGTCTCTGCTCAAGAAGCACGCAGACAGATTAATGCAACCCGTATTTTAAGCAGTAGTATCACCACAGATAACCTGAACTTTATCTTCAAGATTCCAGTCAACAATAGCATCCCAACCTGCCTGAGCCTGTTCACTGCCTGAAGAGTTATCCCATTTGGGCACAGCGATAAGTTGCTCTTCATTTTCATACATTACAACAATCGGTAGACGTTCTTCTTTAGACTTGCGTGCATTTAAAGGTGACAACAATTTGCCATTTCACTGGAGAGTTACAATATCCGGTACCTCGCTTTAGAAATCAAGCTTTATAGCTTCTGCGCGCTCCTTTCGCTTTTCAGTATGAATTCTTTGAATGGAGGGATTGCTTATAGGAAACTCGTCAGTATGCCCAAGAGCATCAATGGGTGCTTCAATAATAAAAACAGCATTTGTCATACTTAGGTTAGGTTTACTGTGAGTTCATCAATAACGATCCTCCACTGCGACCTTTGGTCTATTGTGGCTCTTCTGATACTTAACTGACTGGTCTAATGCTGCCATTAATTTTGAAGTTATGAAACTTTGAGTTTGATTAGTATCGGACTGTATGCTCTGAGTTAGGATGGGCAAAGTGTCTTGTAAACCTGTCTCGGAATCTAGAGATGAATTTTCTTGCACTGGTTCGTAAGCTGATGTCGAAGGAGCTACGGAAGCAACATATTTTTAGCTCGCCGCTTTTGTTCTTCGGTGCTCCTAAGACGCGCCTTTTCTTCTTTTATGGATAATTTCCTGTCCATCCCAGCTAAATGACCAGGCCGACTTAGCTCTCTCTGCCGCTGCAAGAAGATAGAAGATCCTATCTTCATTTATTTTCATCAATTGAAGGGCATCGACATCCGCAATATCAAACAGATTGTCCATGTTCGTTACAAACTCTTGCCAACGTTGCTCAAACACTTCTTGTGTTTTTTTCTCTCCAAACTTGGTGTACGGTAAATAGTTTCTTAACAAGGTAGAGATTTAGTTGGCATACGTGCGTTTTCCCAGTAAATAATGCACTCACGAATAGTAAGGTTGGCGCTAGGATTGACACTTAATTTCACCTCCCGGATATTATAGAACAAAACTGCTAATACCTGTCCATTAGAGGGAATTTTTGAACCGGTAATTTGATGCTTTACGTCCCCTATTGAAAATATTTCGGTTTTAGAACTGCGTAATTCCTTCGACATGTTGATTGAACGAAAACAGTGTATTTACTAACAGGACAAACGAGCACTGCAATGTGTTAGCTAGCGTGCGCCTAATATATGCAAGTTTTGACACGGTCCAACGCAACTCAGTACGGGTTGTCTGGTCCTAAGTACATAAAACTTTATTTACAATTGTTTTGACATGGTTCAAGCAAAATTAGAGGGTATGCGTTTGGAAAAAAGAACTTTCATTTTTTTGGGACACCCTAATGAATATACACTAGAAATGACATTGTGGTGAGGTAGCAATCCTTTCCTACATTACAATTTGCTATTTAAAGCTTCACTAACTTCAGGGCATCTTCAGGGACGTAGCAAATATTTTTATCTTTGTTCTATAGAGGTCAAAGTAGAAATAGTCTAATCATATCACACGAAAATACCCCTGGCTTGCGAATTAATTGTAAAGTCTGATTTTATTGCTGCAAGTTGTTCAAGGGGCTATTCAAAACAAGGACGCATAAAATGCGTACAGCAATTTTTGTAGGAAATCTTTTTTTTCGACAACAAAGAATGAGAAAACGTGTTTTTTGAGATTTAATCGAAAGTGATGGCAGGAACTAAAAAACTCTTCATATGAGATTTTTAGGTATTTATAACAAGTCATTCCGAAATATAATTGTTATTTTTATGCAAAAAGGATGGGTTACGTTTTTTCTTCTAAACAAATTCAACCATGTCGTATTGGTGAGTAATTCACAACAAAAGATGATAGACACATCCGCTTTGTTTTAAAATGTGTATACTAACGTACGTTCTTCGAATATCGTAGCGTATTTGTTCAATTACTCAACAATACGAAATGTTTGAATTTGTTGAAAGAAAAAACGTAACCTTTGTTTTAGCATAAAAATAACATTTATCTTTCGGAATGGTTTGAGATTCATATCGGCAAGGTAAGCACGTGAATTTTGCTATTAAATGCTCTTTGAACGAACCCTGTATATACCTCAATAAGCTAGTAGTAATGGCCGGAAAACAGGTGTTTTGGGTTAAACTGTTAGAAATTCACAAAAAACTACTTGACCAGTATAATCCAATTTTGTTGTTATTTAGAAGTATGAATCCTACGGATTTGAAGAATTCCAAGTAGTTGCGTGAAATTATGGTCGCATTACCAACAAGTGCTAAAACCTGCATTTTGCCTCGTTTTTCGGTCATAACATTTTTGTTAGTAGTCGAATCTTTTTACATGTGGTCTCATAAATACCTAAAAATCTTATATGAAAAGTTTTTTCGTTCCTATCAACACTTTCGATTAAATCCCAAAAATCACGTTTCCTCATTCTTGTCAAATAAAAAGTTTTCCCACAAAAATTGGTGTACCCATTTTATGCGTCCATGTTTTAAATACTCCCTTGAATAACTTGTAAAAATAAAACCAGACTTGTGTGTAATTTAGGTTTTTCGGGCTGTTGAGCCGTGGTCGAGTTGGATTTGGTCCAGAGCTTTCGGCTACATCTGCGGTAGCCATCTTCAGTGGCGCTGTCGGCGAGAGCGAAGTGCTCGGCTTGGCGGGTCGACTGAAACCGATCGGTTAACTGGATAAGCGTGCGGTTTTATAGGCGATCGCCGGACTGAGTTGTCTGGTGGGGGTACTCTGGGCCTCTTGAGTGACGTGGCTTTTGCGCTGTTTTTTAGAATTGGGAACCACGTTTTGTTTAAAGCAACGCCTTCTTCTTTTCTATTGAAATTATCATTGTGTTAGTAGATTTCAAATGCTTCTCTGCACATTCGGGCTGAGTAGTGGGTGGATGTTGATAGGACTTCAGTTTGGTCGAACAGAATATTGTGGCCGTGTTGGAGTGCGGTAGCCGAACACGCCATTAAATATATCCGCACTGTTTCTCAATCGTACTTTACAAGACGGATACTTTTTACATACCATTACTATAAGATTTAAACACGAACTTTCTTTTCCTTAAATTATTTTTGCAAATAACTGGTTCGGAAACTAATTTATATGTTTATGAATGTAATATGTCTATATTCAGATGAATAATTCATTATTAACTTAAAAATACAGTATTTAATTCTCATTTATACAGGGTGTCCCGAAGTTGAAGGATAATCCTGCAACTGTAGATAGGTCACGTCATGGCCTACTAGATGGTAAAATTTTGTTTTATTAAAAGTCTAGTTTTCGTGACATTTTTTTTTAAAAACTGACATATCAACATTTTTGAACCAGGTGTATTTTCAAACACTCAGAATCAACCAGTTCACCTTCCAGTACTATTTTTCCTTGAGGGTGGCGAAAAACCCATATAAAAGTTATGCCAAAGTCTGAATTTTCATTAAAACCCCTTCTCACGACTACACACCCTAAAGAGTGAGACGAACAAGTACGATCACTGTGCAAATTTGTCGAAAAATTTGGCCAACTATTCGCAATTTTTGAATGGTATTATTGTTATTGGCTCTCAGCTGTTTTTTTAATTTTATTGCAGTTATAATGGAGGAGGGTCAGTTTTCGTAGATATCCGAAAATAACAATATATGAACATAAGCCAGTTAAAAAAAAACTGAAAGCTGAAAATCTCAAAAACTATAAGACTTTTAATAAAACAAAATTTTACCATCTGTGCTTCTCCCGACTCGCCCCCGGTAGCTTTTTATCGTTAACGATTTTCCCTAACAAACTCACGAGTAAGTAGTAGATACAGATCATTTGACTTATAGAGTATGCCTATCAAGAAAATATTCCCAAGAGAGCAACAACGAGGATGTACTGAATATGTTAATTTTTACAGATCTATGCATACAAAAAATGAGACAAGAACCGAAAAAGGCATTTGCTTTTAAATTACGATGCGAAAATGTTATTAACATAAGTAATTATTTTATTTAATAATATTTTTTTATTATTTTGAATGCTTTTATTTAATTTCACTGATTTGTAATTCTTCATATGGGTACATCCCGAAAGGAAAAAGTCTAGAGTTGTGACCTCACACGTTCTAGGCTGTCAATTCATCGGTCCGAAAATTAAAAATTAGTAGCCCACTGAATTATTGTCGTAGGAAAGCCATGGATTCACAGGCTGTGCTGCAACTAGCGCAGCGCCACCGCGATATATAGGTTTCAGTTTCAGACAGCGAATCGTATGTTATTGTGGCGGCCAAATATCACTCGAAATGCTCTAACACGTAATTGAACAATTGGGGATACATAATGAATTACATTAACCGCAGCACCAGCCAACATTTGAACCATAATATTCAAAAATAAATGTGAAAAATGATTATTTTCTGCGATAATTAAGATAATGCGATAATGTTTGGTTTATATATTTTTTCTTTTAAAAAATTACTCCTTAACGGATCATCAGTTAGATTGCTTAAGTTCTAAGCTGCTGAGGAGGTACTCACCAACAAAACATTTCCTCGTTCTTTTTGCTGATTGAGTTGATCCGCTTTCAGCAGTGTTGTCATTTCGTTTCTTGCTAAAAGCGTTTTCACTTGCGTTGTTGTCAAATCTGTGATGCGGTAGTTTAAGTCTCCCAACCAGTAAACCTGCCTGAATAAAGGATAAACATTGCTGGAGAAAATTTACACTACAATAAATGATTTGCTACTTTTATTAAACCACCCCTTTTTTAAATTAATCAAGGGATTTTAGAAGTGTATAAAAATGAATCAAACATTTATTTGTTGTAATTTTGGATCTTAATATCTCGAAATTTTAATAGTTTCTGGAAATTACTAAGTTTTTTTACCTAAAGAAAAAATTTCACTAGAAGATTAGTATTTTATGACTTTAGAAGGAACAATGACTAAAAAAGTGTATATTTCATGAGATATAAAAAAACGTGTCATATCTAATTTGAAATCTGATATTCGTGGAGTCTCCGCGATTCATTACAGTTACAGTACATCGGAGAAATTCCATCAACACAATACACATGTTGAATTCTCTGAAAATTATGATTCTCCATAAAGTATCTATGGATGTTTATATGCAACCAGTTACAGTGAAATTGTAACGAGGCAAATATGCATACATACAAGGGTATAATGGTAGTATTAGGATTGCCAATTAATTTTCATATTAACTAATTGCATTTTAATGTGAAACTATGGTTTGCTTCCTATCGATTTTTGAGGCAGTAACAGCAGGCTGACTGCTCTGATGGTTTTAGAAGACGTTATTTTATATAGATCCATGATTGATTGTTGTTATGGTACCACATTAAATTAGTTTACCGCCTGTTTTAATAAGGGTCAAAACTGTAACTCAGAAAATAATAGTAAGTTGGGTAAATATGTATTTACTCAGGGCCGTTTTGAGCTATGTAGCCCGTGGGCAGTTCGACACACAGAAAGCTCGGGGACTGGCTGAAGGGGCCCCAGAGCAGAGCGAAATTTGGTGCCCTACTTTGCCATTGGGGAAGAACGAGAGAAACGTATTCATTTTTTTAAAATTCTGTTTGATTCTACAGCATTTGGGGGCCCCCTTCATGCATGAGCCTTAGGCGTGTGTCCCTTGTAACCCATAGAGTTAAATCAAAATATCGGTCACCTAAGATTTTAGAAATTTCCTAATTTTTTACTCACTAGGTAGTTAAAAATGTAACTTCTGAAAATGGTGTGGTCATACTTTTCAGTATTTTTCAAAACCTACTGCAGGGGAGTGTAGCCTCAATCTAGCTACTTGTATAGTTTATGTTTCAAACTAGTGAGACCTTGAGTATGATTAAAAAATACCATATGAGATGTTGTGAGTATTAAGAGTAGTCTTTATCATGCCGTAGGAATAAGTGGTACCCCAGTCAAAACTTAAAATTTCCTATGATTCTTTCAGTATATGTTCTGTTTGAAACACTAGCAAAATATGACATGGACATAACTTACTCATGATCCTTTATTGCCAGCGGACTCCTTTTGAAGTTCATTCTTGCATTAATGTCTTTATAATCTTGGTTTCTTCTTTCGAACTCCTCAACATGAGCTGCTAAGTGACAGTTTACAAAACACAGTGTTGTGTTGTGGAGTTGAAGACGTATCGCTACGCCTCCTTTATTGCCCTACGATGTAGATTGTTAACACTTTTTGTATAATCCTTGACAACCTCAACATTTATTTTCAACAATTCCCAGCGCCTACTTTTTTAGATATTGAGAAAGACAAATTGACTTTAAAAATACATACAAATAGTACACAAGCAGAATATTTTTTATCTCTCTCTTTGAAGATTTTTGAAAAACTGCGTCATTTCAAAGACATAGAACGAACAAGTTCTGTGACAGTATAAACATTCAAAAAAACTATATCTTCATGACAACATCCAGCTTGAATAGAAGAATTCAATTCTCTTCGTGAATAATCACCAGGCCCTTTTTCCGATAAAACTGTTGAAAAAATTTAAACACATGTTTTTAAATACATAGCGAATCCAGTGGAGCACACAAAATCATTATTTCGACCTTGTCGAATTTGTATTTTCGTAAATAAACAAATTGTCCAACGTTCAGGAGACCATGCATTTATTAAAAAAGATGGCTTCACTAGGAAATTAAAGAAAATATTAATGTCAGAGGTTTTTTTGGTCTTACCATTTTCCCCAAAAGTCCTGTTCCAACAGTGTCATATGATATATTGCTGACGTGGGGATAATGTTGGATGTTTACCATAACTGCCAGTTGCATTCCTACCAATCGAATTAGAGCTACACATCTGTATTTTGCTTTAGGATGCACCCCATCCAAGACTTGCTTGCTGAAGACAATGTACATTACTCAAACAATATTAAAAGTATTAAAATAATCATTTCCTAAAAATGCTATCCTTTGACTCAGATTTCATTCTGGTCTCAAAGGACTACAACTAGAGTCCAATATAATTTTTATCACAAATAACTTTTCTTTGGCATATATTTTAAAAGATACGTCTGTAAAAATGCAAAATGAAAGTCTTGGAGGTTTTGATCAGACTTTAGTGACTGGGTTCTTGCCAGATCTATTATTTAATTAGAAACAATTCTACGTTTAAAGTTTGAATTCAACAGTGTATTGTCTATCATCGGATACTAACATTCTACCATCACTTAGGGCGGGAAGCATCAACCGACAGTATCCAAAACTGATTTTATTTGTTGGAAATATACGAAACTGGTGTTGAATTAGATTCCGTGTACGAATGTAGTTGAGCTATGTAGCTTCAGTATTAAGAATATTATCTAATGATTCGGACTTGGGACTCCTGAAGTCGCCAATTTCATATATTTTCAACAACATACTAACTCAGTTTTGAATTCTCTTGGTTGGTGCTCACCGTCCTTAGTATAGCTTCTAAACAAAAGCACCCAATCTGGGCTACTTTTACGAACATATGATACCATAAAGCACAAACAAAATGTTGGAAAGTATGTCAACGTATTTCAGGCTGCTGAATGAAACTACAGACATGTATATGTAGAATTGATCTACATATATAATTCTCTATATACAGGGCGTTTCAGAAAGACTTACCAATATTTTCTGGGTAGAAAGTACATCCAAAACTAACATAAAAATCCTGGGTGATAAGTTTTATTTACGAAATTTAAAAAAATATGTATTTACGGAGCGGGTAAAGGCACTCGTTTTGGAGATATTTAGGTTTGAGTATTTTAGGTAAAATCCTTAAAAATTTTTAAGAAAAGGTTTAGCCTCCCCTATTCTAAAAACACCGTGGAGCTGTTGATATTGGAAACACTACATGGCGTATGAAGAAAGTTATGGCACCTCATTACAACATTAATTAAATGACATGCGCGTCTTATCCTCAACCAGTAGCGTAGAAGCTTACCATTCATTAAACCTTGTCTATGCCCGCTACTGGTTTCCATGATATTACTCATATCAGATTCTTCTGTTTGTCGAAAATCACAACTAGTAATTGTGGAACCGTTCAATTTTACTTCTGCAATTATCGGCATTTTTTATCAAAATTCTTTACCATTTTGGATTAAGTGAAGTCAACAAAGAAGATATCACAAAGCGTTAGCAGCCTTGGACACGAGGTTTGAGGAAGAAGTTTACAGAAAAGCACGGGCTTTTTAAGTCCAGATGTGGTCACTTTCAACACCTCCTTTAGGTTGGATCTTATAGTATTCATTCAGCATTATTTTTTGTTCCCAAAGTTATGCCCTCAGATATTTGGAAATAACCACGTAAGTTGTATCAAATGAAATGTTTATTGTTATAATTTTTAATTCATATTAGCTTTATTTATTTGTTTTTGAAATAAGCGTTTTCTTTGTTTTAAAGTTTCTTTATCTATAAACAAAAATAGTTTAATCTATGGTAAGCTTGTACGCTACTGGTTGAAGATAAGACACGCTTTTTATTCAATTAATGTTGTAATGAGGTATCATATCTTTTTTCACATGCCATATAGTGTTTCCAATATTAAGCTTCACGATGTTTTCAGAACAGGGTAGGCTAAAATTGCACAATAATATTTTAGGATTTTATCTTAAATGTTCAAATCAGAATATCACCGAAACGAGTGATATGACAAAAATTCCTTAAGAGACAAAATTTATGGAAAATTGAATGGTATTTTATAAAATGCACGTATTTTCTCCGAAAAGGGCAGTAGCGTAGAAAATATTTCATACCAGGGGCCCAGGTTCTTCAGTTTCTACGTCCTTGGTTTAGTCTGGGCCGGGAAACTAACTGAACGTATTATATCTTAACTCACTCTCTCCGTAGGTTAATCTTTTTCAATTTCGTAATCAAAACTTCATCACCCTGTATCGCGGTAGTGGAGCATCTTGGAACCCATATGTATAGGAACTTTTTTTGTTATTTTTGGATGTACTTTTTACCCTAGAAATATTGGCACGTCTTTCTGAAACGCTCTGTATAATTGTGAATGTCCACTCTGTCAGAATCCACGATACAGAGGCGTGAAAATGTGCACATTTAGTAATTGATGCCCGAGGAAGGTTATAGGCATGGTTTTCAAAAACTATGAATAGATCAAAATATCTCGAAAAATTAGTTTCCTAGACAAAAATGTTGTAGAGCAAAGTTGTAAGGTTTGAAAATATAAATCCATTGATGATCTTGAACGTGGCCTTGAATATGTCCTTCTATCATGTGAAAGTCCAGACAGTTTGCCTAAATGATACCCCTACTTTTGACATCGGAACGGGAAATTTTACGTTAGAGTATGTCTTTGCACATGACCTTGATCACTATTTACATGGGTATTTGAGGGTGTCCAGAAAGTAGGGAAAATTCGTTTCACAGAAAAAAATGTGTGATAAAGTTGCAAGATTTGGAAATATTCATCTAACTATTACATTGAACGTGACTTCAACTAGGACATGCAAGCTCACCTGAAGGTCAAGAAAGTTTTCTCAATCGTAAGCCTCCATTTTTGTCACAAAAATAAAAATATCAAGACACTTTAGGTTCAAGTATGGCTATGACTTTGAATATAACCAACAAGATCATTTCAAAATCAAATGAATTTTTATCGGGATATGTATCTTTAATTCCTGAAATTCAAATTGCGGACAATTTCAAGTTCAAGTATATCATTACCTATGAAACTGACCATGAGCTTCAAGGTCATGTCAAGATACATTTTCAAGTAAGCTTTTTTCTTTCTATTCTGGATATATAAAAAGCAGAACATTGAAGCTGATTTATTATTGCATTGAAATGTTGGATAAAACCGTTCATTGCCAAAGTAACTGATCTCCTTCACACTAATGCAAAACAAATGACATACAGAGAAATCCATATCCCACTGACGTCGTAGTGTGTACGAGAGAAAAGCGTGCAATACGTATGTTAGAAAGAGATAGAAGCACCACGTTGCCTAGCAACAAGAGTGATAAGTCCACGGATGCAGCTGCGGCTTGCCGCGTTGCCATTGGCGCACTCTTCCTAACATATGTATTGCACACTTCCCGCGCTTCTCTCTCGTACACATTACGACGCCAGTGGTATATGGATTTCACTATATACTTTATACTACTTCCACGCGAGTAGATCCGCGGATTTGGTTTAGTATAAAATATATTGTCATCATTTTTGATTTCTGCTTTGAAAAAGCCAATCGAGGTGGCTGATGAAACATCAGTAAATAGTGAATTATACATATATTTGGTTTCATTTAACGACCAAAAAAACATGGAGAACTATCAGCATGAAAAGTACAGGACAAGTTTAATATGCTGCTTTGAAAATGAGTAGCATCAGCTATGGAATAACAGTGCTGTCTAGGTATATAAATTCAGAATTTTGAATCGATTTTATGCTATGAAATAATACTGTTTAGAGGCAGCTCAGAGCTGCACAAATTATTTGCGATTCAAAAAAGGACCATAAGAGCAATGAGATATGAATTTTTTTTTAAACATGTAGACGCGTATTCAAGCCTATAGGTTTAATGTTCACAGTGAAAAACAGAAACAATTTTACCATGAAAAAATGATCACACATCAGCATAGGCTGACAGTAACTGAAAAAAACTCTATTATGTGCGCAAAGTTGTATAATAAATTTCCTAATCATTTAAAACAGTACAGGAGCCTTGAAAACAAAAACCGGAAACGGGTTTTAATTCTACTGGAACCGAACAGTATTTCGGAATAGATAAACCCTTCATTTTAGTCTCGCAAAGGGTATGACGTTAGTTTCACATCTATGGGATATGTACATATTATGTATTTGAAATTCCAGATTTGGAATAATAATAATGATTATTATTATACGAATATTAAATATATTATTCGTTTAAATGTGAAAATTAGAGTAGTTCCCGAAAAAAATAAAAATTGCAATAACGAAGCTATTACCATAGAGTTGGCTAGTTAAAAGATACTGGGCCATTTCTAGACTCAACTATGTTATCATATCTTTACAAGTAGATCGGATGGAGACAGGGAATTTTAATGTTATTCTGAGGGGTGTTAGGGAGCTAATATACTATATACCATTGCACTTACACTTAAGAAAGTAGAGTTGTTTGTGAAAAAGTGGTAAATCTCTCAACGAAGCGGTTAATACCATCTGATCCGGAACGATCGATTATCCGTTAAAATATAATGAATAATCGATCCACCATTTGCAACGATATTTTCTGAATAACCACAGTTTACTATAATTTTTATAATTTAATCCTGGTCAGTAGTAGTGAAATAATGATACAATGTTAATTCTAATTCATCATAAATTGTGTGCATACTTCCATTCAGCCTCTCGAGGCGTGTCGTTGAATAGGAATGCTTCTTTGCTCAGATCAATTTCTTGGAAACCTACAGCATATACATCTGGCGGATCTTCATCTGCACTTAGCCAGGATCTCAGAGATACTGATGGGGGTTGGCCATTCACATTCCATGTTCCAATAAAGACACTGCAACATGAATTTTGATTTTCCTTTTTTTGTGGGCTTAGTGATGTAAATGCTATTCTCATAATTGCATGAAAACATATGAATATATGATAAAATATACAGCTACTGTAATATAGTGAGACTTGCGCCAGCTAGGAGTATCAAGGTTTACTCATACAACTGATTAAGAATGATCCATATAACTGAACAAAAGGCATACACTACAAGTAATATTGTTTTTCAGATTTTGTGGGGATATATTTTCTTGTAGATGGCTTTTCCCTATGTCAAATGATTCACGAAAGGGTATTTTTTCAAAAATATAAAAAGTAGCGTCAAGTAGGTTGACTCTGCACTTCCCACGCAACCTCTTTATCAGTTCTCAAATGATGTGTTCAGCACAAGTTAGACTCTCTGAAAAATCAGTTAGTTACGGACATGTGTAACAGAGAAATTAAACGGATCAAGTCGGGCCCATACAATTAGTCCAGAGACATTCTTTTCCTGCTCTTCCGGTAGTCCATCTGGCAAAGTCGCCTTTCCCCGATACCTGACGGCACAACGCGTCCGTAAGGCCAGAGTACTTATCAAAACCGGAACGCTCGCTTGTGATCCCAGACAGTAGCAGAAGTAAAGCGTATCGAAAGCACTTGTCTATCATTCTAATGGAAAATGTACAGGAAAAACTTTGATATGTGGAATATGTCTAATAGGTGCGTAGAACTGCAGAGGTTAGGAGCGTATAAGCATACTGAAATAAAAAGAATGATATTTACCTCCCCGACTCCTCTACAACCCCCGCTTTCCCAATTTTTTACCCTTAAACAATCGTTCAAAAATGAAACGTCAAAAAAGAACATGAAGCGATTTTCATTTTTTTCGTTATTAGCCCTTTTTCCGCTGCCTCTGGACCGATTTACAAAAACTACTGCGAAGCTTTTTCGTTCTTGGCACAGTAGTAACCTCGTGTGGCAATTTCATCAAAATCCAACAGGTACTTTCCAAGTTATAGACAGTCCAAGGCTAGACAGATCGACGGAATTTAGTGACCTAGTTTTTCGTGATGTACATGCCAAATAACATCAAAAAAGTATAATATCACATTTTCGAATTTTAGTCGCACAACATTAAGTTCTGCGCCACCAGGAGGACGTATGATTTGCTGATTAATAATAAACTCTCCGACGTTTTTGTGATTTTTGGGTATGGTAACATAACATTTTGGGATCATTCCAATAAATACTAAATCTTACCTTTAGGAATTTGTAAAGTTCTGAATCATTTTATTGCACAGTTAAAAACTAAGAACATAAATTTCGTCCAATAACAATAGTAGGAATAGGATGAAAAGTAAATTATTATACTTATGTGAAATAGACTTACGCACCATATGCAACATATTTATTGCTGTCTCCCAATGCTTGAGTTAAGTGAACATTTATTTTGAAATACAAATAAAAAAGTGTAAATTCTCAAAATCAAATCTACAACTGAGAACCTGGTATCAGAATCTTTCTCCTTTCTCTTTTGGGTTTCTCTCGAAGATCTCCCCAAAATAATTATTCAATTGTCTTATATTAATATGCATTTGATTCACTCACGTAAATTCCTGTGTCTGAGTATACTCTGGCTCTCTAAGTTTCAACTGATATTTTAGCATTGACTCCCTATTTATTGCTGTTTGTCCTTGAGCAATATGTTGTCTTGTTATTGGTAAGTCAGACTAAAAGGAAGAATGTATTAATATGATAGCTATATACAGGGTGTTTGAAGGTCGACTACAAATCTTAAGGGCTAACAATATAATTCGCAGATACTGTGCATTATGTAATAATCTTTATCAAATATTACTAAGACTTAGGAAAATAAAACTAAAACAGTACCACATTTGTCTCTTAAGCGCCGTATCGTCAGTCGTTCCTACAATTGTAGGAGGCCTTTATGGCTTCCATGATTTCCATAGTATTTTCTCTCCTTCAGAAAGGCGAGGGTATTTCTAGATTTTACTGTTCCGCGTCAGCGTCGGCGCTCTTCTAGTGCGATGCTATGTTTTCTTTTTGAGTTGTAGGAAATTTCAGGCTGATATAACAGATGATATAAATCAAAAGCATCAACAATGTGATGCAAAAAGGTATTTGTAACATAACCTCAAAATAGAGTAGTAACACGGAACAGTAGAAAAATTGGCCTCCTTGAGTTTCTAGAATGCAGAAAGGCTGGGATTTCTAGATTTCTACTGCCCCGTGTCAGCGTCGGCCCTCTCCTATTGTGAAGTTATGTTTTCTTTTCAAATTGTAGGAAATTTCAGGCTGATAAAATATGATATAAATCAAAAGCATGAACAATTTGATGCAAATAGATATTTGTGAAATAATCTCAAAATATAACGCGACATGGAACAGTAGAAAACTATGAAAATCAAGGTCGCCATAAGGGCGTCCTACAATTGTAGGGACGACTGACGGTACGGCCCTAACACGCAAAATAAATAATGTCTTTTTGTTTTCAACATTTTGTTAAAAAACAGACAATAAAAAAAACAAATTATGGCCTGTTGCACGAATACTACTCAACCTTAGTTTAAACGGAAAGCTAGTTTAATTTGAAGATTTCTATTGCACCTGTACACTGTTCAAGATTTTGTGAACTGTGTTTAACTTACAAGTTCAACTTTTGGAGGTTGAATATCGTCTAATACATTTTTAGTCATCTCAAATGGATTTTATTGGTCATGATGGTATTTTAAAAGATGATTAGGGTATTCTTGAACTAATAAATAGTGATTTTCTAGAAGAATAATTCAAAGACTAAAAACAAAAGTTATTTCCAAGAAATTAGTAACTACAGCATTTTTTTAAAAATTAGTTGTATAGCTTTGAATATTCTGCCTGAACTGGAATTCCCAAAAATTTGTGAGTCATCTACCATCCTAATTATATAAAAATGTCCATAGATTTCTGTAGGCTTACAAAAATCAAATTCAACGTTGATGCAAGATGCAACAGGCCATTAGAACATAATCTAATAAGCATAATTGGCAGTCTGATATTATATGACATGAATAATGAATAAGTTTATGCGAAAAATCCGAATCAGTATATTTTTCTGAGTAGATGCTAAGCTAATTCTTGGTCAGGCAAGCATGGGGTGCTAATACTCGACTCTCACATATACCTTAGTAGAAAGTTGTACCATCTCTGAGTTAAGCACACATTTGTGATATCGGAGAAAAAGCCAAAATCATGCAATAAGCGTAGGTTACGTTAGGATTCTTGTGAGTGCATCAATAACGATCCTCCACTGCGACTCTTTGGTTTATTGTGGCTCCAATAACCCTAGGACTGACAGATTGTGATAGGAAAGCAAAGGCTCTCTGGACCGCCTTGGCATACCATGACAAGCATACTTTTTTATATTTTTGGCACTGTTTTAACTTAGAATTATGATAAATTATGATAAAGACTGAAACTTGACCAGATGTCGTGTCAAGTTTCTCTCTGGACCGCCTTGGCATATGATGACAAGCCTACTTTTTTATATTTTTGGTACTGTTTTAACATAGAATTATGATAAAGACTGAAACTTAATCAGATGTCATGTCAATTGGTATGAATATGCCAAGGAGTATGTGAGAATTAGACCTAGATTCAGTTCTTGCATTTGGTACTTCTAGTAATCCAGACTGCCATGTATGGATTTATGACGAAGACCGACAATAACGAATTTGCTTGCTTCAAAGTTATATACAGGGTGAGGCGTTCATCTTGGGACAACAGAATATCCTGATGGTACATTAATACCTTGGGGGACATATCAGGGAGGTTTGGGAAAAGTATATGAGTTCAGACTTTGCATACCGCAGATTCAATTTTTTGATTTACTTAAGTTGCGTGTCTTGCATTCAGACTGAGTCATTACCTGGTTCAGTAATTTAATACTCAGTGAAATAGGTACTTGGTAAAATTGGCCATTCCTAATATGAAGCAACACAACCACAATTTTTTTCTCAATAAAACAACCATTAGAACAGTCAGAATCTCATTAAAATTACAAAAGACCTCAAACCCATTTTTTATAAACTAAACCACTTGATTAGCAACAAATTCTTCGATCTCAATCTTAAAATGTAAACTGATACTTCTTATGCATTTTCACACTCTTACACATCCCTGCAGTAGTAGTCAGTTTACTAGAAGTGATTTGTTTCTACTGTATGCATTGTTGCTCATTTGATGATTGAAGGATATGACATTAGTGCAACTTCAAAATATTGCAAAAACTTCAAGCACTGGTCTATACAGGGTGATTCACAAGTCGTCACCAAAAATAAAACACCATACACAAGACCGCATAGGGTGGTCTTATATGTCATATTTTTTCCTCGAGGGCTTCATTAAAAAGATAAGTTTAAAAATGAAAAATATTTTTTTATAATACATATATTCAAAACCGTCAACTGGAATGAACTGAAAATTTGGTATGTGGGTTTACCTAAGTATTTTCCACATCCCAAAGTCTTTACTGAAAATTAACGTGCATCAGTGGCGGAGATATAGGGGATTAGTGGCATTATATTTCCAAATAAAAATAGTAAGCCACTGTTTTTTTTTTCAAAACGCGCAATTTTTCAAATTTAGCTTCAATTTGCTACAAATAATTACTCTTGTGTTTTTTTCCTAAAGTGCACTGTTTACGTAAAAATGAAACAAATTAGATCATTCATGAAGAACCGTGATACAATTAGTTTCAAAATAAAGTAGGAGGCCTTGATACCAACTTGACGTTCCTTGGGAGATGGTTTGTCAAAGTTATGTATTATACGGTTGTTATCGTTACTACCACCATTTTTTTTTAAAGTCAAGTCAAAAGTTTCTTTTTTCCATTTTTGATTGTCGTGAATTAGAATTTTGCAATGATGAGTATGCCGATATTATTTTTGTGTACGGGTTCTGTAATGGAAATTCTTTAGCGGCTTCTCGGGATTATCGACGTAGATTTCCTAACAGACGCCAACCCACCCTAAAGGTTTTTACGCGTTAATTTCTAAAACTTCAGCAATATGGAATTGCCAAACTTCCCGGAGTTAGAGGCCCATGGTGTCCGACATACTGTTCAACAGGAACTGGAAATGATCAATTTGGTGTTGGATGACCCTAGTTCAAGTACTAGGTGGATTGCAGCCCAGTTACCATGTTCCCAGAGTCTTGCGTGGGGAATTTTAAATCGGGAAGTTTTACATCCTTACCATCGGTAAAATGTGTAATGTCTGCAACCCGGCGATGAAGTGCAACGGCGAAATTTTTGTGACTGATTACTGCAAATGCATACTCAGAATGCAGATTTTATTGATTTGGTTTTGTGGTCAGATGAATCGCTTTTTACGAGGAGTGGAACCTTTAATTCTCATAATGAACATATTTGGTCTTTAGAAAATCCCCCTTCTGTAAGAATCCACTCGTTTCAACACAGATTTTCTAGAACTGTCTGGTGCGGCATTTTCAATGGCCAACTCCTTATGCACGTATTGCCACAACGTTTAAATGCAAACTCATACTTAGATTTTGTAGAGGATTACATAGAAAATGTGTTAGATTTTCCGTTAGCAACGAGAGTACTAATGTGGTATCAGCACGACGGTGCCCCACCGCATGTTCGTCGTGACATAATCGCATGGTTAAATAATCATTTTAGACAACAATCGATTTTCAGAAACGTACCCGTAAATTGCCTGCGAGGTCTCCTGATTTAAACCCCCTGGATTTCTTTTTGTGGGGCGCTTTTAAGCAATTAGTATATGCTGAACAAATTAATACTGTTGATCAGTTACAAGAAATAATAGACAATACGTTTCATCAAATTCAAGCCATAACAAATTTTGTGGAAATACGTCTTTCTTTATTAAAAAGATGACGCACTTGTATCCGTCAGGATGGTGGTCTTTTTGAACATTTATTGAAATAAAGCTTTGATTATGTAATTTGTTTTTTTTATTTTTTCGAAACCGTGCAGTTTGGGAAAAAACGCAAGAGTAATTATTTGTAGCATATTGAAGGTTAAATTCAAAAAATTGCGCCTTTCAATAAAAAAAAAACAGTGGCGTACTATTTTTATTTGCGAAAATAATGCAACTAATCCTCTGTATATCTGCCACTGATGCACGTTAATTTTAAGTAAAGCCTTTTTGACCGTTTTGAAGATATTAAAAAAAATATTTTAAACTTCAACAACCCATATCTCTTCGAGTGATAAATGTTACATAGAAGACCCACCTTAAAATGCAGCCCTGCGTATGATGTTTAATTGTTGGTCACGACTTGTGAATCACCCTGTATAAGGTAGTGACTGAGGAGTACTGGATTCAGGAAGTTTGTGAATCATTTAAGCAGAGGGAACAGAAGTGGTTATGCTAATGGCTCACATATTAAGAAAGAGCAAATGAGTGATTTTGTTACTTTTAAGGGCTTCTTTATAAAAAGATAAGAATACCTACAATAGTGTAGCATAGTATACTTCTGGGTTATGTTACTTGTATCATGATTTTGGCTATTCTCTAGGATTTCACATAATGCACATAGCTCATTGGTCAAGGGCGGATCCAGGATTTCGTTTAGGGGAGGGGGCGCAAACGATCTCAGTGGAACATCTAGAATTTAACCTATTATTGCTCCTTAAATCCATTGTTATATCTGTCCAATGCCAACTTGAAAAAAAAATACATGGAAAGTGCTCAGAAATCCTCAGAAAGGATTGTTTATTAAATGAGAACAAAAGAATTACGTGGCATTTACAATTAACTAGTGTAATAATATTAAAGATTAAAACATAAAAAACTTCATTGCTCTATTAACCAAAAAAGACATTTTGAGGGACCCCGAGACATATCCCAGCCATTCCACACAAAACAATGTCTTTGATAGCGAAAACGAACATGAGACCGAAAAATTCATATTATCGTATGGACGAGACAAAGAAGGATGTCTATAGACCATCTATAGAGCGTGTCTTGAGACCGTCTCCAGACTGCATATAGACAAATTGCACAACTGGGTCTACTAGTGTGTACTAAGCTTAAGGATTAATACTCTGAACTACCCGTTAAACAAATCAAGTAATTGGTGTAAATACTGACATAATCAAGCACTTCTATTATATCAGCACGTGATAAAAATATCAATAGGTATAGTCAATTATTTTTTTAAATTCAATATTTCGATCGGTGTTGATCGCATGTAAAAATGTGGGAAATCTTTGGAAAAAACTATTATGTTAGATGGTAATTATTTTGATAATGTATGTTTGTACGAAACAAGAACAGGAATACCGGGCTGTACATAATGACGTGTAGTGCAGAAGCTCTGTGACGAATTCCAATATAGCAACATAAATAGAAACATACGCGGGAAGAAATGAGGGACTTTGAGCATCGATCGACGCAGTTTTTGGACAGGCTACAAGCGCACCGCTGAGCAAATCTCATAAATGTATATTTCCGATGTAGGCGTTCATCTAACATATATTCTAATCATATTAGCAAATTTCCCCGAAATAATTGCAAAGTCCGGTTTTATTGGTGCAAGTTGTTCAAGGGCGCATTTTAAACAAGGACGCATAAAATGGTTACACCAATTTTTGTGGGAAAATTTTTTATTTGACAACAAAGAATGAGAAAATGAGTTTTTTGGGATTCAATCGAAAGTGTTGACAGGAACGAACAAACTTTTTATGTAAGATTTTTAGGTATTTATGAGACCTACAGAATGAGACCACTCGTGAAAAGATCCGACTAATAACAAAAATGTTATGGCCGAAAAACCAGGCAAAATGCAGGTTTTGGCACTTGTTGGTAATGCGACGATAATTTTACGCAACTACTTGAAATTCTTCAAATCCGCAGGATTCATACTTCTGAATAACAACAGCAAAATTGGAGTATAATGGTCAAGTAGTTTTTTGAGAATTTCTAATTGTTTATCCCAAAATACCTATTTTCCGGACATCACTACTGGTTTATTGAGCTATATACAGGATTAGTTCAAAGAGCATTTTACAGCAAAATACACTAATATACCTTGCCGATATGAATTACAAACCATTCCGGAAGATAAATGTTATTTTCATGCCAAAAACAAAGGTTACGTTTTTGTCTTCAAAGCAAATTCAAACATTTCGTATTTGTGAGTAATTGAGCAAATGCGCTACGATATTCGAAATACATACGTTACTATACACATTTTAAAACAAAGCGGATGCGTCTATCATCTTCTGTTGCGAGTTACTCACAAATTTTTAATTTGTTTAGAAGAAAAACGTACCCCATCATTTTTTTGCATAAAAATAACATTTATCTTCCGGAACAGTTTTCGATTCATATCGGCAAGGTAAACTAGTGTATTTTGCTATAAAATGCCGTTTGAACTAACCCATGTGTATTGCTCAAAAAAACTAGTAGTGATGGCCGGAAAACAGATGTCTTGGGGTAAACAATTAGAAATTCTCACAAACTACTTGACCAATCTACTCCAATTTTGTTGTAGTTATTTAGAAGTACCAATCGTACGAATTTGAAGAATTTCAAATATCTGCGACAAACCGTCGTCGCAATACCAACATGTGCCAAGACCTGCCTCGGTTTTCGGCGATAACTTTTTTACTATTAGTCAGATCTTTTTACTTGTGGTCTCCTTTTGTAGGTCTCATAAATACTTAAAAATCTTATAAGGAGAGTTTTTTTGTCCCTGCCAATTATTTAGATTGAATCCCAAAAAACACGTTTTGTCAAATAAAAAGTTTTCCCACAAAAATTGGTGTACCCATTTTATGCGCCATGTTTTGAATACTCCCTTGCGCAACTTGCAGCAATAAAACCAGACTTTAGAATTAGATTTGTCACAAGTCACAATACTTGTATATACATATAAATCGAAAGAATTGTGCTGTAAATGTTAAGTGATGTCGAAGAGGAACAGCATTTGGAATACCAAAGGATACCAAAAATCACAATGCTCAGTTCCTATAGCTGTAACTTATAGTTAGTATGCCTCTGTCGCCATGATGTGTCAAAAAGCAACACAATGGTGTTATATTACAAAAGCAAGTATCAGACGTCTAGGGGGCGAGCACTCCCCCTCTAAATCCGCCACTGTCATTGGTCTGACTTTGCACTAAGGTATAATGTGTTTCAAGTGGGGACTATCATTTTTTAGATAGTTTGTATAAACATTACAACTGTGTATCATTAGTGAATTTTGACCACCTGTAATATTTGATTTCTGTTACCTGGTCAGTTAAATCTGAAGAGTTTCTGTTTTGTTGATTCATAGTGCCAAGATATTTATCCAACCAGACAAAAACAGGATTACTTTGTGAAGATACTAAAAGAAGAAAATAATTGGAATAGCTTTTTAAATATCTTCCGGTAATACAACCTTCCTTGGAGCGGATAACTTCAGAAGCAAAGTTGGAACTCTCAGCTCCTATCTCTATTTTAAAGCTGAGCTTTGTTTTCTTATAAGTAATAATAAAAATAATATGGCGTTGACTATCTTCTATAGGTTCAGTATCTAAAATAACAATAACTCGTAGCTTAATAGTGCCAATTTGATAATTGAGAGTCTTACCACATGAGAAATTCTTATCAATGGGAATAACGATTTCAATGGAAAGATCAGAAATACTAACAGGTTTCAATTTAGCAGATATCAAAACAAATAAGGCAAATGTTTTGTTGTATTCGACTAAAGCAAGAATCCTCCCTTCGTCACACCAGTTCCCATCAAGTGAGGATACATTTAGGTGGATCTGTACCTTGTTATCTTGTTAAGGACATACTCGGAATGCGTATTTTTCACAAACCAATGTTTTCAAAAGGATACACTCTTAACAACCTCTGCAGATAAAAATTTTGCTTGAACGATGTTGACGACATCTCGATGAACTGCCAACATAATACAGATCAAATAATTAATTCATGTTTATTTGTTTATTATCTAATCTAAACTTTAATTACTAAAAGTATATAACCTCACTTTATGATTCAAGTTCGAGTTCAACGATCAACGTTCGCTACCAGCTGTCAAACATTTACTTAGCTCGACAACCGAATCATGGAATTTCCCATTTACCAAGTAACAGTGGTCTTTAGAAATAATTTTGTTGGAACGGTTCATTTTCTTCTAGCTAAGTGAATATATTAATCAATGAATACATTCAATTTAATTAAGAGGATGGATGTTTCATGATTTAATTAATGCTCTCAACCTCAACTACACAATGTATTTGAATATACATAATATGTTCGGTAGTGAAAAGATGGCGAACTGAAGCACTTCTAAACTAGAAACAACCGATATGTTACGTCTGCCCCATGCTTTTAAGGATTTGTGTCTCATTTCTATTTCTGTCAATTCCATGATCCTTGTTCTTTGCTCTCTACAAAGTGTTCCATAAATTTTTGAATGATAAATATTTGAATAGTCCATATTTGAGTTTGTGACTGAGTTGTTTGTGGTTTCGAAAATATGGCTGATTGGATTTATTGTAATAAATGTGCAATGATATATAAACCACATCTGAAGTATTTCCTGACTGAATGTAGCCATATTTTTTGCCAGTCCTGCATTGTGGGGATAAGTGAGTATTAGAATTTTTGTTTTCAATTCTAACGAAAAAAGTCTACTGAAAAACAAAGTGGTAGCCGTATTTACGAAAAAATGTTATATCAACCCAAATTTTCTACAATAATTTGAGTACTATAAGTTCAATGGTAAATGTATATTAGCAAATTTCTCCGAAACAATTGTAATGTTTGGTTTTATCCTTCGAGATAGCATCTATATAGAGCTGCTATTGGAATCTGTTTTAGACGTTTGGCTATACAAAACCTGCGTCATAAGTCAGGCATTATACTTTTTGTTTTGTACACCCGTTTTACATCAAAAATTTCTTCATGAATTTATTAAGATGGATTTCTTCGTCATCCTGATTATGTTTTTCGATGTTTACACAAAGGACAAATTTTTATTAAACAATTACACTCAACAAGTTTTTGCTACAAACATTTTGAGCTCTTATCTCTATTATGGTTTTGATTTGGAGGCGAATCTGATAAACAGAATTCATATTGCTAAGGGCTCCTTGAGCTGTGGCGAAGGCAGCCGCATGGGTATCATGTGAAAAACCTATAAAACGTCAAAAAAAAACCTATAAGATGTCATCTTGCAAACTAGGTAGTTTTTCGGGCGCAAACAGCCATTCCACGTTTGCTCACTCGTTGTGAACGTCCATCTAAGGAGGAATCACTCAACTAAACTAACGCATTATTGGTTGCATATGCTTTGTAAGACCAAATGGTTCTTGTCTGTAGTTTTTATCTCTGTGAAGAAAGTTGGTTGAATAGCAAGATTGCTTCTGGATGATTATGTGTATTATTGGTCTGCATGTGTATAAAATCAGTGATATTTGCTGTGTGAGAAAATCATTACTGAATATGCCGAATATGACGGGTTATTTATATATTGTGCGTTCTGAAGAGAGGTTATGTTCAAAGTTGTAAATTACGAAAAACTGAGGAGAATTGAGGGAAATCATCACCGCGCCCGCGTTGTGTGTAATTACTGTTAGCATGTATATGGCTTGTAATTCGACAGTGTACAGTGAATATAATTATTTCTTATATATCTCTTTTATGAAATCCAGCAAGTTTGAATTTGTAATTTCCAGAATGGATAAGAAAAAGTGAATGCACAACTAGCTTTGAATCTCAATTAACCCAGATAGTACTACCGTCCTTTATAAAGGCATTGCGATTCAAGGATTCTGTAAGGAGTTTCAGTAATTTGACAGAAGGTACCACCACCGTGCTCTGTCAAAGAACATTAGAACTACCACCAATTACTACAGTTTAGTCCCATGCGTATCGCTTGAGCCATATATCGACATTTATACAGTGTGCTTCTACAAATAGTGATCATGCAAGAGTGCTTATTCTAGATAGTAGTAGTTTATCAAGAGAAGCTGCAACGTTGTGGCGAATGCTATAAAAAAGTTCAGTTTCGCTGCAGAAAATGTAGTGTTCCACTACATTCTAAAACGTGTTTCGAACAGTATCACACCGAATAGTTATTTGTTTTATGTCTTGCAATATGTGTTCTTAAAATAAAATTTGTGCTATCAGCAAGTCATTTTACTACCGTCCTTTTTAAAGAACACCTCGTAACCGTTTGTTAGAGATAAAAAAGTTCATAAACTGGTTTTGGTTGTTGAAATGGAGTCAATTTACTGTACTCTCACTAAGAAATCCGCAAATATTGGGGAAAAAGTTTCAGTAATATCTGGGTTAAGTGTATTTGAGACAAGAACAAAATGTGATTATCATCAACACATACAACTTACAGCTTAGACCTCCAGTAATGACATCTCAGAAGCAGATTTTACGTCACCAGAGCCAAGCCTGATGACGTTTAGGTAACAAGTACAACTAAGTGCTAAGTTGATATCTTGTAGAAAAACCTAGATAATGTAAAAAAAAACAGCATAATGTCAAAAAAAATCGGCATAATGTCACTTTTCAAGTTACGTGATACCCGTGCCGGTCTAGGGACGCTGACCCGAACAAGACAGCAGGACCGCAACGGGCCACTTTAGGTCTATTTATCTATCATTAACAGGCAAAAAGAAGGTGGTAGACAAGGACCAGTCGACCGCGGCGGTACCACCCGCTAGCTTTTCCCAGGGTGTCTTATAAATGTCTGCATATGTTTCCACACCTAAGTTCCCCAACAAAGAAATTGATGATGATGGATCCCTCGGGTACTAAGTATTCCGGATGTAAACTCACTCCACTCTCGGAAAGTTCGGGTGGAGGGTGGACTCGAGGGAACAACATCGAAGATAAAATTTGTTTCACGAACATCTGTGGAATTAACAGCAACATTGATGCTGTTCATCACTAGGTACTTGCAATCCAATCGTTCCGCCATGCTTTTCTTGGTGGAGATAAAAATCCCACAGTCTGCACCGATTAATCATCTTAGCTTCCCAAATTACGAGATGCACTCCAATCTAAGAAAGAACGGGGAAATGTGGCTTTTATCCACAGCAGTCTTTCCTACTCCAGAGATGCTTCTTTGAAGTCAGATCGGAAGGCATTCTGTGGCTTCGCCTCAACTCCAAAATACTCCCCAAATTTATTTGATGCGTTTCTCGCTCTCCGCCGGACCAAAACTGGGATGACTTACTTGAATACCTCGCCGTCAAGATAGACTTCCTGAACATCAAGAGGAAGTTCTCCTCGGTGATTTCAATGCCCATAATGAGCTTTGGTTGGGCTCAAACAAGACCGATGTAACAGGTCGTGCAGTTGAAGCGTTCGCTCAGGGGCTGGCCTAGCTGGTGATGAGCCCTACTTTTTTCCCCCGCGTGTCCTCACATACCAGTAGCCTTCTGGATCTCTTCCTGTCCCCTACAGCACTGCTGTCCTGTCCCCCCTGGGCAACTCGGACCACGGTGATGTGGAGGTTAGGTTTCGGTCAGAACCCTCTGTGGCAGCAGAAATTCTCCCAGGCCGCAACATTTGGCATTACCGACATGCCGACTCGGAGGGGCTCGAAGACTGCTTCTCTAATCTCTACCTTTCATTGGAGAAATGTTTGTCTCGCTGACGCGGACGCGTCGGCTGTCTGTTCAGCGATAACCGAAATTATTCAAGTCGAGATGGAGGAATACATCCCACATACAGTGAAATTGCCTAAACCAAGGTCCAACGGCTGGTTCAACAAATCGTGTGACACTGCTGGCCAGCAGAAGATCAAGGCACACATAACCTTCTTAGAAAACCCCACTGTAGAGAACAGACAAGCCGACATCGAGTCCAGAAACAAATATAACGCAGCGGTTCGTAATGCCAAAGACTAGCACGATATACAAGTTAGTTAATGTCGCAGCGCAATGGTAGTCGGTCTTTTTGGACGATGACCAAGGCGGAAGTGCTTGTCAAGATCTATGCTGCCAACTCCACCATGGACGGCCTTCCCGTCGCCCAAGTGCAGACGATTCAAAGGGTTCCTTACACAATACGGGAAGTAACATTCAGGCATAAAACCGTAAGACATCAACAAGAGATCGCTCTGACGAACAACGATGAATGGAAGCTTCTGGTCCGGACCTGATTCTTGCCATTGTACTGAAAAGGTGTGCAACGGAGCTTGCTTGAGTTCTTTCGCGTCTCTTCTAGATATCTTATGAATCCGGCACCTTCCCAGAAAACTGGAATTTTGCTCATGTCCAGCCCATTACAAAAAAAGGATCTAATACCGACTCTTATAACTACAGGAATATAGCTCTGATTTCTGTTATAAGAAAAGTGATGGAGAGGTGCATAAATCGCGTGCTTCTGGAGTATCTCGAACGTCACGGCTTGATTAGCGACAGGCAGTATGGTTTCCAGCACCAGCGATCCACAGGGGGTCTCCTAGCTTACTTCACGCAATTGTGGAGTAAACTTATCTAGGCTTATGGTGAGGCTGTGGCACGCTGCCCTCTTATGCAAACTTCCATCGTATGGCCTCCCAGAGAAGCTTTGCAGATGGGTGGCTGACTTTCTTTCTAGACGCAAGATATCCGTCGTAATTGCTAGGTTCTCCTCTTCATCCCGCAAAGTCAACGCGGGTGTTCCCCGGGGATCGATCTTGGCTCCGACACTGTTGCTCAACGACCTGCTTTCCAGCTTTTCTGTTGACAGCACTCTACATGCAAGAATTCAGGGTGACAAGCCGATCTCTGCCGCTGAGCTGGAAAAAAGAAGGCTAGTGACGACTTCGTCTCTGACGAGAGACCTGGAGGTTATCACTGCTTGGAGACGCAACAATCTTGTACACTTTAATGCTTCCAAGACACAGTATTGTAGCTTGATGAACAAAAAGCGTCCAAGCGCTCATCCCGTTTTGATGGATGACCGAGTTCTGCCAAAGAGGCGTTCATTTCGGCTGGTCGGAGTCCATATCCGAGGACTTGATCTGGACGAACACATCTCGTCAATAGTGGCAGCTGCTGGGAAGAAGCTAGGCTATTTCTTTAGGGCTACGAAGTACTTTTCTCCGCATGACCTTCTCACTCTATACAAGGCCCAAATAAGGCCTAGCCTCGAGTATTGCTCACACGTTTGGAGTGCTGCCACCTCGACTACATTATTTATGCTCGATGCTGTCCAGAGGAGGGCTGTCCCACTGATCGACGACTCTTCTCTAACATAGTCTCGGAGCCCTTTTACACCGGCGGTCTGTCGGCGATCTAGCTCTTTTCTACCGCTACACCAACGGGCTTTGCTCCTCAGAGTTCTCTTCCATGATGCCGCCGCGATATGTGCCTGCCACACAGACCCGCCTGACTTTGGCCTCCCATCCTAACCTTGTCGAACTTCGTACATCCAGAACTGGTCGATACGACCGCTCCTTTGTCCCAAGGGTGGCGAGATTGTGGAAAAATCTACAAGAGGAAGCTTTTCCCAGTTCTACTAACCTTAGGCAGGTCAAAAATCGGATTAACAAAATTTCTTTGAGATCCTCATAGCAGCCGTGGTGTCCCGGCATTCAGGCTTTAACCTGCGCGGCTGCTTCGGTATAAAAAATACTGTTGTTCAATCAAAACTCTATACTTGAATTGAAAAGTTGTTCAATATAAAAGACATGAAGGAAAACAAGATTGGCACCATTTAATTCGACGAAATTAGAACAAGTTATAACTTCGTGAAGAAATTCAGGAAAAACTTTGTGTTTATTTAACGTCAAATTCCCCTGTTTAACACTTTTAAAATTTGGCCGTGAACTCAATTCATGAAGAAATCCGTGGATTTATTATCAATGTAAAACGGGTGTTATAATGACCCAGGTTTGGGTTAAACTTCTCATTATTATTGCAATAGGGTGTCTTTAGCCATTTAGCTCGGGCTGTTAAGTTCGAATGTTGTACAGATAGGTCTCAGGTTATGATGTTTTCATTCTTACTAAACCCTACTTTACGAGAATCCATCACGCATTGACGTCTACTGAGGTGAACAGCTGATCAGCAAGTGACATTTTTGTGTTATTATGTTATGTTATTTGGCAATTATGAATCGGGTGTAAATCTAGTAAAACTTGTTTGTAGCGTTTTGTTTTTTGTATGCAAATGAACTTTTCTAAATAAAAGAGCTGTTAGCAAGTACAAAATGAATCTGTAGCGTACAAAAAAACAAAACAGAATACGGCTTTGACTACCTGATGTTGACGGATCCGTTAGAATTATGTGTCCTGTGCCGATATGGGGAATTTTGAGATATCACTAAATAATCAGCTATCTTTCTACCGTGGTGGATACTCATGAAATAGGGTATACGTACAAGAGGTACCCAAAAATAACCGGAATAGCATTGCAGTGTTCGGAGCTTGTGTACACATTTCTGCGCAACTCATTACCAGTTCACTGCCACTTGAGTTGTCGATCTGGCTTGTTTCGTTCCTCTGTCATTATTTTTGCTAGCGCTGTTTCGTGCTTGTTTCATTTTTTACGATGACCAGCTTCAGTGAGCAACGTGCAGCTGTGAAATTTTGCTTTCTAATTAGAAATGCCGCTGAAACTGTTTTAATGTTGAAAATAGCTTACAAAGATCATGCTATGGGAAAAACTCAGGTGTACTAGTGGTTTGCTCGATTTAAAAATGGCAACATGTCGATTGATGACAAACCTCGCTCTGGACGTCTATCAACTGCCCAAATCGACGAAAATGTTGCAAAATTCGAGAGCTTGTGCTATTTGGAGGTTTTAAGACGATTGTTGTTCGGCAAAAAGACCCGATTTGTAGCAGTCAGGAGACTGGTTCTTCCACCACGATAATGCACCTGTGCAGACAGTTCTACAGTTTCTGGCTCCGTATGACTTTTTCTCATTTCCACGGATGAAAAGGAGCATGAAAGGAGGCCGCTTTGATGATATCGAAGAGGTCAAGAAAAAAAGAGGGAGGAGCTGTCAGACATTATTAAGGAACACTTCAAAAAATGTTTCGAGCAGTGGAAGCAGCGGTGGGACAATTGTGTTAGTTGTAGTGGATAGTATTTTAAAAGAGATAAGGTTACTTTGTGAAAAAGTTGAAAATAAATAGCTTTTAAAAAATAATTCTGTTTTTTTTTGGTAAACCCTCGTAATTGTTCTAAGAATGTGCCAAATTCAGTTTTTCAAATGCGACTTGTTTATAGACTAGGACATATACACCGCGCGGCGCCTGATTTGGATACTGACTAAGATGTACTAGAAAACATCATACCTTTTCACTGAGTGGGAGGAGGGGAGAGAGGCTGTCTACACAGTCCTACGACTAGCACATTTAGCGCTCCCCTAGATACCTAAATCCGCTATGTGTGCTATTTTATTTACTCGAGATATTGTAATCTTATTAGGTGGCATCCTGTACACATCTAGCCTAGGCTTTTGATTGCGATTATCATACTGAATGAAGCACAGAGCTCAATCATCAATTTCTTTTTTAGAAGAAACAAAATGCGTTATATGCCAGACATCAAACCGCTACATTGAAATATGCAAAGAGATGGAACCGGATATCAAAATATACTTCACTCCATTCGACCAGTATATAAAAAAAGGAATGGAAATCTGGCAGTTTCAGTTGCAGCAACGAATGAGGCAGTTGCAGACAGTAACGAAAAAATATGCGTTCGCAAAGAGGGAGTGCATAAAAATTCACAACAAGAACAAGGAATTAGTCCAACAAAATAAAATGTTACATACCTTGCTTGAACAAGTAAGATACCAACCTGATTTGCTTATAACATAGTCCACTTAAAAAAGAGGAAAACGTGCATGCTTTAGAAATCCCGTAATTTGAAGATGTATACAAACTTCTACGTGCTGTTAAATCAAGGGAACCGTTCTCACCCAAAACAACTGGTGACCGCAACTCGACGTAACCGGCAGGGTATTACGCAAAGAAATCTACATAATGTCAAAAAAAAAACGATAAAATTTCAACTTATGTCTAGTTAGCTGTGAGTGTCACCCATTGCGTCACATATGGAGGAATGACTCAACGAGATGCTCAACGACCATGCTGCAAGTCATAAAAATCAAATCCAAGCGAATAACCAAAATTTCTGTGTTATGTGCTGCGGTTATAATATGGTTCAAGATGACACACGGGTTGATGACGTCAGTTACACGAATCGCTTGAACGCATTGGTTTTAACCCCGGTTTTGTTGCATGTTATTTATTTTAGAAAAGTGCGTATAAAATCTCTGATTATTTTTATTATCACTTAATAATCGGTGCTTTTTTGTTTACAACGGTGTATGGAAAGTTTAAATAAGAAACCTTTCATAATATTCATGGGAGAAATGTTTTTTTTCAGAAATTTTTTTTTTAATGATGGAACCATGGTTTTGTAGCTATGATAACTTTCAATTCTCTAAAGCTTTCCGCACGTCAAAGAAAATATTTACTGATTTAGCAGAAATGATGAAAAAAGATATTAGCAAAACCGTATACAGGTGGACATCATCCAGTGAGTTAAATGGCCACATTTGAATATTCTTGTGGTATATGGCTACACAGGATACTTTGTTAAACATAGGAACCAGATTGAAAGTGTTCCCAACAACAGCAATGAGTATAACTAATAATGTGCTCCACTTTATGCTAACACTGAAGTCAGCCTGTATCAAGTTTCCCAAAAATGAAGCTGTAGTACAATAACAATATCCAATACCCGGCAAAATTCTAACTTGTCACATTTCAAATAATAACCAGAAATATAAAACTACTCCTGAGTTGTGTAAATACCACAATTTTGCGGTGATAACTGTGACATATAACACCTGATTTATGACGTCACGGATCTTATAACCAAACTGATAACCACACTCGTTTGAACGGATCGGTAAATACCAACCCAAAATGGTAAATACCATTTTTATTTGGTTATCCGCTTGAATTTGATTTATGTCAGCATGCTTTGTTGTTGCAGAATGTTGGGATAGTATGTATCTCTGAAAAGATGTGAAAGAAAGAAAATTGGTTGAGAAGCAAAGTAGTAAGATTAAGATCGCATCTGGGTGATTGTGTGTATTGGTCTGCATACACACGCGGGTGGTCTGGATAGTTTCCAACCTGCACGTGAAAATGGCAGCACTCGCAAATAAAAACTTGTGAATTTCGTTGTTCATCTTTTGACAGTTACTAAAGTTTCAGCCATTTTGAACGCGCAGTTGTTATGCAACAGTCGTTTAAATGAGTTGATGTGAGTGTTTTTGTGAAAATGGACAAAATGGAGTGTCGAGCTGTCATTAAATATTTGTTTTTAAAAGGAAATACGTCTACGCAAATCAAAGTTGAGTTGGATTCTGTGTATGGGGACTCCGCACCATCATTTACCACAGTGAAATTTTGGGCAGCTGAATTTAGAGGTGGTAAATTCAGAAAAAATGTTTTGTACCCTTGTTAGATCGGAACCTTTTCAGAACACCCTCGTATAAATCAATGATACTTGCTAAATTAAAAAATTATTAGTGAATATCCAACCCATGAAGTGCTCGTATAACTTTTATCTGTGCCAGACGGGTTATTTATGTGTTGTCCTTTCTGAAGTAATGTTATAACTGATATTTTAAAAATACATATATTCACTTACCTTCAAAGTCATCAAAGTCATATCACAGAAAAAATAGGAAAAGATCTTCGCAGTGCCTCGCATCTATCATTTCTACTTAACAGCAAAATAAATTTATGAAATTCAAATGGCTTAAAATAAAGAATTATATGACAATATACAAAAATTTTTGTGTCTCTGGTCTATTTTATCAAGTGTTTTAACATATTTCACCATCCAGGGATTTTCTTTTTTCATCTCTCGCATTTTTTAATTCAACAAATTTGCATATGTAATTTCCGGAATGAATAAGAAAAAGTGGATGCGCAACTAATTTCTAGCTTTGCACCTCAGGTGAGTGTATTTGAGACAAGACAGCAAGGGAATTATCAACAACTCAAATTATTATAGTTGTCATCGTTCTTGGCGGTTACGTCATGCACGCCATATGAAATAAGTAAACAGATCGAGTCTCCGTACCATGGGCCGGACACTGCGCAGACTAATCTTCAGCTCATCTGCTACTCTCTCCAGTACGCATGAAATGGGTAACGGGACTGCTGTTCTCATTTGCTTCGTGGAAGTACTTTAATCAATTTAGCACGAGCTGTCGGCCTCCTCCATTGATCGTATTTCCGGGCATTGTACAATTTTATATTGAAGATTGATAACAGGTCAACTCCAATTGCACGCCGATGTCAAGTAAGTTGTCACGACAAAGTTTTCGAGACGGAGACACACAACTAAAAAACGTATGTCTTTGAGCTTACCGAACAAATGTTCACACTCAGGGGTAGGTTGCATGTGTATGTATGAGGGAGATGGAGATATATAGTCAACGCCAAACAAAGTGGCGTGCACGTCAAGGTGGGTGTGTTGAAAAATTTACATTGTTGCCAAACTTTTTGTAAAATAATAAAATTTATTATTTACATATCTAGGTTTATAAGCAATATTAACCTCAAATGAGAACAAAAATAATAGTATAATAAAATTATAGATCTGTACTTGCATAATCATTAAGTATGACAATTATTGATCAGATGACACTATGAAACTACCATATTTAATTGATAGCTTAAAGGTACTGAATAAAAATCCAAATGGGGTCCTCCAAATTTTATGCATGGTATTTATTTTACAGAATTCATACAGAAAAATGCATTCTAAAATTAGGTAAGCTACTGGTGTAAGCTTTTTCTGTACAATAAAGTTAGTCGGAGTTTCTTTCTTCAGCGCTGTCTGAATCTGAATCTTCATCACTCTCAAAGTTGATTATTAAAGGTTCGATGTCTGGTCGATCAAAAATTCGTTCTCTTTCATACCATTTAAAAATTTCTTGCTCAGTATGTCGAACACTATTTTTCCACATGTCTGGGGTAACCGTTTGTAGAGCCTCGTTCCACATATCCAAACAGTCTTTTTCACTGTTACCATCTCTACCAATATGTCTGTTATAGTAACCTTTTGCTATGCCCCAAATTAACTCAATAGGGTTAAATATACAATGGTAAGGAGGCAGACGAAGAACTTTGTGCCCATGTTGTTCCGCCAATTCATCAATCACGTATATTTTAGGTGGTTTGTTTCTAAAAAAGCAGTTATTTTAAGAATAGGAATAAACAAAAGAAATATAAACTGTCGACCAAAATATATATAATTAAGAAGCATTATGTACCGAGCAACAATACTCAATAGCTCTGTTTTAAACATTGTGTTTAAAAATGGTATGTTTTGATTTGTCAATCAGTCTTGGATATTTTTTTTTGTCCATGCATTGTTGGGCACTTTGTTCAATATCATGCTGTGATAAGGGGCGTTATCCAGTATAATCATAGATGGACTCTCCAATTTTTCTAATAACTGATGTTGAAACCATTTCAAAAAATTGTCCTGGTTCATCTCTCCATGGTAATCGCTCAATTTTGTTTTCGAAGAAAATATCGCTTCACTACCCTCAATAAACCCATTTTCATTTCCAGCATGTAATATAATGTATCTAAAATATATTAGTTTTAAATTTTATAGTGCAAATTGTGTAAAAGTACATACCTTTTACCATCTGTTTTAATAGCTTTCACGCTTTTTTGGTTTCCATTTTGCCAAGAGCGACCTATGGTCCCATTTTGAAATATCCAAGTTTCATCGAGGAAGACAAACTGGTATAAGGCCTCAACCTTGGCTTGATTGTATTGCCTTAGAAATTCCACCCTTTTCAAAGCTATACTTGATAGTTCCATGAGCCCTCGTCGCGGATTGTCCTTAAGCCACTTAAATCCAAGATCTCTAAGCAACCGCCTTAAAGACGTGGCACTACCATCAAATAATGCCCTATCTCTTAATCGAGACCATAAAGTTTGTATCGTAACTTGTTCTTCTGAAACCATGTGTAATATGACATTATAATTTAGTTAACAAATTAATGCAAATTTCTGATAAGTTATTATAATAAGATCTTACTTTTGTGATACATATTATAGATCACTTCTCGAATGGCACTTGTATCCAATGTCGCTGTGTTGGTTACACGTTTAATATAACTCCGCTTTTTCTTGGGCGATTCTAAATTTGCATCACTTTTCACACCCTCGGAAATACGACTAACTGTCCTTAAACTAATTTTTAAAGCAGCAGCAACACGCTACAAAAAATGAAATAAAATTTCACTATTATTAATATACATTACATATAATTATTAGTAACCTACCTCTTGAACAGCATTTAAAGGCAACAAAGGCCCGTTGTTGTCCCTTTCTTGCTCAAAGTAGTGCATTAACGAGGCCACGAGTTCCTTACACCGACTATTTAACTGTTTGGGCATCTTTATATACCAAAATTGCCTTTATCTACTCGTAAAATGAATAATTTTGTTTTGAAACAAACAGTTGTTGATTTACAGTATGCGGGGCCAAAGGATTTATAAAGATTTGAAATGCCACAAATTGATTCAGTGTCAAAATTAATACAAATGTCAGTTCCCAGTTTAAATAAGTTTCAAGGTGACAATGTGTCAACGCTGCGAAATCGGTTTAGTGCGTTTACATGTCGATAAGTGATTGGAGCGTTTGCAAAACATTTTATTTCGCATAATGCGTCTAAATTTATCAGAAAGCAACTTATGTGATATTTTAATAACAATGTTTATATGACTATTAGCCATAATAAGAGAGTAATGACCATTTTACAATTTATATATCACATTAATATGAAACTGCAATAGAGCAATTGTTTGTGAAGAAACCTAGGCATTAGGTCGGGGAATTTTTATCGTGATGACGTGCACGCCACTTTGTTTGGCGTTGACTATATAAAGCAACATTGGTTGTCTTACTTTGACCCGCCAGGAACAGTGACGACAACTATAGCACACAAATTCTCACTAAGCACCTAGGCACTGCCGTTTCCTTAAAGCTGTAGTATATAACTTACAGCTTGAACCTCCAATAATGTCATCTCTGAAGCTGATGTTACATCACATTAGATCCAAATCATGATGGCTCAAGCGTCATGATGTTAAGGTGACACGTACAGCTACACAACGAGTGCAAATCAAGCGAACAACACCTAGTTCCAAGTTGACATCATATAGGAAAACCAACATAATGCCACAAAAAATCTATATAATGTCAAAAAAATTGGCATAATGTCATTTTTCAAGATACGTAATACCCCTGCCAACTCGGCACATGTATTCAAATACAAGCGATCTCGCCAAGGTGACGACAACCCAACCTGTTGGTTAATGATTGCTGGCATTACCGTTGCTAATCAGTTTGGAGTTTCCCACCACCTGATGAAAGATGTAGCATTGTGACACTTCAGTTGACGTTCTGATTGCATTCAAAATATTAGTAAAATGTAGGTACTGCTTCATTGTGGCTTTGTGTTGTTTGAAGTGATTAACGGGAACAGCTGTATTGAAAACCTACCATGACCCTATTCTGGAAAAGGATGGAGTAGAATGGCTAAGAGAAAGTGGGCGTGCTCTTTTTCTTGATCAATGATTCCAAATTCTGAAAGTAGTTAACATTTGTAAAACAAGTCTGTGATTGCACAGATTTTCGTCAAAATATGTAATATGTTCCACGGCACTTTATATTATTGTACGTTTTACTCACTTTTTCTTCCGAGAATGACTATGCGAGTCACTTTTCTACCTGTGTTCAGGAATACAGTTCCCCAAATGGTAAGAGAACCACACCCACCTTCATTCAGCTATTCTACGAGCCCAAACAACTAAATATTCGGACACCGGACTTTTTGTACAAGTGGACCCATAAATTAACAGCCGCCTTCTAAAAATGTTTGGCAAACAATTTATATTGATAGATAAGCATAATAAACAGATATTTTTAATATCGGCACCTCGCTACGTTGCCAGTCTCAACACCTAATTTATAGACTTCGTATTTGTTATTGATTTTATTTTTCGAATGTATACCGATGTGGCTGTCACAAATAAACACATATTACTATTATTTTATTATTATAATGTACTCAAAACAGAATAATTATGTTTGCGTACAAGGTGTTGCTCTCCCCAGATCGCTGATTGCACATTATATTATTTGTTATGTATTATTATTATTTGGTAAATAAGAAAATACCACATGTGCTGATTGAAATGAGTTGCTGTTGTTCAGAAGTGGATTTCGGTGGGAACGGAAAGGCAACGCAACTGATGTCGAAATAAGGTTGAAGTCGAGTTGCTGTCGATTTACTTTTGGTGAGAACAATGCTTAAAAAAACATTCTCATAGGAGTAACTGGTGACCACAAGCCGATGCCAATCCGCACGTATGTTCAAATACAAGCGTTCTCGCCAAAAAGACAACCACGCGACCAGTTCCCTGTCCGTTGCTCGCATTCTAATTAAGTTTAGTATAGGTTATTCACTGAAACAAAGCAATCTTAATGCAAAATAGATCCTAAATTGGTAGATACGTACGGATAGTTTGAATTTCCCGGGTACATGTATGTTGGTAACAGTTTTCTGTGTTGTGACATTGTCGCTAAGCTTGTCAGTTATTTACGCCAACGGCTGTTGTTTATTTGTGGTATATTTTCGTTCTTTTTGCCTCAATATTTGCATTGTTATTTTATAAAAACAGTTTTTTTCCAAAACTTTGAGGTGTCCTTTTAAGCATTTTGATAAAATGCCGAAACCTCTGGGCCGACAAGCAAAATAATTCGTCATTTCTATGACGAAATATTTTGAGACCGTACGAGACATGGAGTTCCATCATTGCCCTTAGTAAAAGAGGTATTAGGTAGCAAATAGAATTTATACTAGCTCTAGCGTTTACGAAACATACGCTCCGTAATGTTGGTTGCGGTAAGGCATCGAAGACATAAAGTAGATTTTGTAAATCAACCATGTGCGTCATTGTCATTATTTGACGTTGTGACGTAACTGCTGTGACGCAGTGAATAAACTATACCGGTTGTGTTACGAAAGATTATGCATTAGGCTAAAGATCGGCAACGCTGTCTCCTTCTCAGGTGAAGCGCCCCCACTCTACCGCCGGCCCCGACCTAGCTGCAGCAGCGTGCTCGATATCGCGCGTTGCCGCCTTTCTCGCTTTTCAGACCTCGCACTAAGTAATCATTGAATGCACAACCTATATGTCGATCGCCCTAAGTACAGGTTCTACCATAAAAGTTAAGTTTGAAAGGCAAGACTGTATTGGACTCAGCCTGCCTGCGATTTGACCAGTCACGTTTGACCAACACTAAAACTATTTTAGGCGAAGGAATCAATAAAGAACGGTAGAGTACCAGAATTTCTATTCAGACCAAACCATCAATTAGCCACCAGTACTCCTTCAGCTATGACTCCGGCCATGACGTCTGACAGAACTGGCATGGACAACATGAGCCAGATATCTTCAATCCCGCCATGCACCCCTGGTTCCAATTACGGATCCGTTCCAACGCCAACTGGGTGGAATCGGGCGATGGTCAGTAGAGAAGGTCAACATCTCTCACAGGTTGGTAAAATTTATAATTAGAATCATAGCAAGGAGGTTCACAATATTATAAGAAGTAACACATTACATACCTCGGTCGAGAAGTAAGCCATTGTTTTTATACAGAAGCAGTCGCGTAGGCAGAAGCCTAAAAACGAGGGTACTGCGGCGGCTCTGCGGAGCTTAGAGTCACTTTGTTAATCCGATTTTTGAACTGATTAAGGTTGGTAGAACTGGGAAAAAGGACAGGTTGTACCGGCCAGTTCTGGATATACGAAATTCGACACGCTGTGGAGGAGATAGAGGAGCAAAACCCGTTGACATAGCGGTAGAAGAGATTCTAGGTCGCCGACGGCCCGTCGGTGCGAAAGGCTTCCGAGACTGTACGTTAAAGAAGTGTCAACAATCACTCGGTCAGGCCTCCTTTGAACAGCATCGACCATGGAAAAAATGTAGTCGAGGCGGCAGCACCTCAATCATGTGAGCAGTATTCGAGGTTAGGTCTTATCTGGGCCTCATAAGGGTCGGTCTTAGACCCTTTCCTTGGGATGGGTTTGACATGAACAAATTTCCAGTTTTCTGGGAAAGTGCCGGATTCGTAAGATATCTGGAAGAGATGCGAAAGAACTATAGTAAGCTCAGCTGCACATCTTTTCAGTACAACGCCAGTGCCTGAAGATTACTACCCTTTGAATCGATGGGTTGGTCCATTTCAGGTTCAGAGGAAAGTAAGGTTTGTTGGCTGTGTTTTCTTCTGCTAGAATTAAAAGCCGTTTTCCATACTTTCCCGATTATCGAAACAGGGTAGCTACATGACGAGTCTGATATTAGTTGCTTCTCACTTGTTTTGAAATATTCCGGAATATAAGGTTAAGGTGTCAAAATGAAGTCGACAGAATACAATTTTCATCTAAGGCTTTTTTGTTACAATTATTTACCTAGGGAGACAAGAGCAATTTCTCATTGAGACATTGAGGTCAATAAGGAAGATTTCTCCTGTTAGACGAGAAAACAAATATTTTAAACTTGAAGTTTTCCGCTTTGGTTGTTTGAATTTTTGGTTGTCTGTTATACACAATAATTTCAGTTTGACAACGGAAGTTGAAAACGTCTTGATTGTGATGTAAAATCGAATATTTTTGTGATACATAGTGTTAGTAGTGATAACAGTTCTATGCACCCTTGTTTGAGAAGGCTATTATTGATCTCGCTCGCATATTGTATCCTTTGGCGCTATGCGCCTCAGATTACAAAAGTGCTCGCCGAATGATGGCTGACTTTTCAAAGTAGGTATGTAATGTACTATTTTATATTTTTGTGCTAATTATCTATTTGGGAGCATATTTCGAGATAACTTTTTCGATGACAAAAAAGAGCATTTAAATATTAAAAATATTGGTAATTTTGTAGTTTCCAAGAACACGAAAAGTTTTTTGAGACTGCGTATATGCGCAGCTTTTAAGAAATTGATGATCATTAATTTGTCCTCAATGAAATATACAGTTTTTTTCAAAAAGGTCTCCCCTTATTGATTCTTTGAATCGATCAAGTTAGCCGGTTGAAATCCGGGGAAATGAAATCGATGTATGAATAATAATATATTTTAAAATGAAAGTGACAGTTCATAATTCCAATGTGGATGCTGGCTTCTATCTTGGAACATTTTTCATTGTAATGGCGGTTGTGATACTATAGCTTATAATTATAACACCCAGTATTGTTGAGTTAGAAGCTCAACTTTGACAGCCTGTTAAAAATGTTTCAAGAGCGGTCAGCCCCATCTTTGATTTTTAACATGCCGCTTTCACGCAGAAATATAGTATTCATACATACATCTTATCATACTAAATTCCAATTTGCTAACTTACCCGTTCAAAAAATAAGTAGCGGGGGTGGGTTTTTGAAAACCACTGTATGCAAAATATATCATCTGTCTAAACAAATTTGACAGTAATTTATGTATCATAACGTTTGCGTAAAGTGCCCTACAGTTGCAATGCGGGTATATGCAATTTTAGGACATTGGATATTTTATCATTTTTTGAATATCCTACATTTTTGCGTATCTGGACTTCAGAGGTTCAAGCTTTTTCTCGGTTTCATGTCAGTTGCAGATACCCTTCTGTGCTTATTTTTTGATGGTCATTCTACCTCAAGATGCGAAACGATAAACGAAAATAAATGAACTTCATTTCAAATCACGTATATGGGTACGTTTTTTTGCATACCGTTTCATTTAAACAGTAAAATACTGCTTGCATCGAGTTAGTTACGTGGTGCAAAGTGTAGCGGACAAAAAACACTATCGGGAGTGGTATGTGTTTTCTTTTTATATATTCTGGATTCTTCGAAGACAATTGTGGTGCTTCAGTGAAACTGAAAATACCTTAGCGTATTTCTGCAGACATTATTGTTTTTTACCGTTGCTGTTTTTATCATGAAGTGAAATATTTTATTTTTACAATATTACACTTGGTAACAATACTAGCCAGATTCCAGGTACGTATGAATTACTGTAATCTTTTTACCAAATGCTGTTGGAAACACTGTAGCAATCAGTTGAGACCTCACTTGGTTCTGCGCATAGAAAACAATCAACTCATAATATAGATCGACATGGATGGCCTAGCCGTAAGGCAATATTGCTGGTATTTTCTACTCGACTTGTACTGAAGCCAATTGGGTCTACGAAAATATAAAGCTCTATTAAGTGATCTCAAACAAGAGTGTTTTTCTCAACATGTGCATCTTTTGAGCTTGGAAATTAGGTTTCCCAGTAATCGTCGATCCATCATTATACATGGTGTAAAAAGTTAACAACATTACGTTTAATCAGGCCCGTCTATGGTGATCATGAAATTAGTTGTTTTCCATGGACACCAGCTTTGAATATCCAACTGGATACTGAGCTGATGAAATACCGTTGAACTAGTTTTATGACAAAAGAAAACAATCTCCAGTAGCGTTCTTTAAGGGCCTGATTCTCCGTAGAGGAACCTCTCGCATTATTTTTTGTTTTATATACATACATCCGGCTATTACGCAAAAAACCTCAAACCTCAAAAGAAAAACAACATCAAAATGTCATCTTGCAGACTAGGTAGTTCTTAGGGTCAAATAGTTCATTCCACGTTTGCTCGCTATGATCGCTGTGAGCATCCATCTATGGAGGAATGACTCAACTACACGCATTGCTATTTGCAGAAAGCAGGTATATGTTTTGTAAAGCCGAGTAGTCAGTGGTGTTTATCTGAGAAGATGTGTAAGAAAGAAAGTTGGTTGAGTAGCAAGATCGCATCTGGATTATCATGTGTATTTGTCTGCACATGTATAAACTCAGTGATATTTTCTATGTGAGAAAATTACTACTGAATATGTTGCAAATGAAGTATATCTATTAACTGTGCCCGACGGGTTATTTTCATGTTGAAGACAGGTTATTTTCAAAGTTACGATTTTTCCCGTTTTTTGGTGTTTTCAAAAACTTTGAGGAGCATTACGGGAAATTAGAAAAATTAGGAATGACGCATCACACTTCAACCATTTTCGCAGTGTCTCACATCTAGTCGCTGATTTGTATTTTCTATTGACATCGCAAAATGAATTTCTATAAAATTTAAATGACCGGAAATAAAAATTAATGTGTTAATCTTTTCACTTCCCTAAATATTCCAATGGAATCAACACAGCTTATTAGCACACACTTCCTAACTATGCTCCTGTGTACTGCCGTTTTCTTCTAGTTATAGTCTATAGTATACAACTTACAGCTTAGACCTCCAATATAATGCCATCTCTGAAGCAGAGGTTACATTACATCATAGCCAAACATTGACAACTGACATTACGTTTAGGCAACACGGACAACTACAAAAACGAGTTCACAACGTGTCCATTAGCTAGTGCTAAGTTAACATCTATTAGAAAAACCTACGTTATGTAAAAAAAAACAATATAATGTCAAAAAGAACTCGATATAGTGTCACTTTTCAAGATACTTAATACCCACGCCGAAATAGTGACTTTATATTCTGGGCCACTCTGTATGTTATGCATTTTCATTTATGAGAAGATAACCTTCAACATAATTCACTGATACGCGCTTCGCAGCGACTAAAGTGAGACTCTGTAACCTATCACAAGCACGTTGCTTTGTAGTAATTTCAACTATAAACACATAAAATACGCCTAAAATACAGTTCCTTGTAAATGAATATTTGTTCGATCAACGAGTGATTGTATAATGACCCTGAAATTCAAAAGCAAACACCTTAATCTTCATCTACAAAACAGAAATGGACGAAAGGTAGTATCAAAGAATCAAAAACTGTAATATCTTCTGAAACTGATGAATAGAAATGGTATAAGACCTATGCTTAGAAACTATCGCAGATATTGAAACCGTAAGGGAAATGAAAGTTGGGACGTAGGATTATTCAAATTTCAGATGACAGCACGTTAGATCTTTTCCAATGTTCGTTTTTGAATGTTTTATAAGTCTCTGATGATTTTTGAGGACGTCGATTTATTCTGTTTACATCAATGTAATGTTAAACGCGAGTTTTTGGAAGCGCGACAGTTTAACTTCTGTGTGTACCGGCAGTTAGATGAGATAGTATTCTGTTTATCAAACGCAATCTTTGCTATTAACTGAGCGCTGTTAAAACGCGCGTTCAGCATTAGATCGTGCTCGATTGAACCTCACTGCCTCAACTCACCTACTATGGTTCATAGACAGAGTGCACGCCTCAGAATCACGCATCAGTCCCAATGATCAATCGCAGTTCCTCTACCTCAACTCGTATCCGATTCTGTTTGCATTCCCGTATCTTACACTCATATTTAGATCATTTCCATGTAATGGAAAATCTACCGCTATTGATACAATGATGTTGTATGTATATGTATTTCTTTTTAAAGTTGTAACCTGCAAGAACGTTCCAATGGTCCAACCACTTTCCAGCAAAGCCTCATGTTCAATACTAGCTGGTGGCATATCGGTCTCATCATTGTTCCCAACTACCTTTATCTAGCTAGCATCTTAAGGACAAGCTCATACAACATACAATCCCAATAAATCAAGCTGGATATCTCCATGTATATCTCGCTAAGGTCCAAACCACTTGTTTGTGCTATGATTAACCCCACCTCTAGCAAAACATCTCTACGGGAGAATCACAGTCTGTGGTCCCACCACACGTCCCGACGTAGGATCTCATTTATGTTTTGCCGCACGATCCTTTGGACATTGTTCAGGTCAAGCGTTTCACTACACGTCTTTACAGCTTTTATATTTTGTCGAAACTATAAACACCGTCCTAGTGCGTTTTGAGTCACCCCTAGTGCCTGGACTCTCCCATAGTGTGGATAAATTTTTGGCAATATGCAGTATAATTCTAAAATATTTTAGCCAACCCTCGTATATGTTTATATGAAGCGTCTTAAAACAAAGCTCTTGCTTACTATCATAGCCTCCATTCACAGAAAGGTACACTTCGTAACTACTATTTCGGAATCGCTGTGGATCAAACCTCACGCAGGCCAGTAAGACGAGCGAGTTCTACCCCACTTTCTGATGTTACAGACCGAAAAAGATGCGAATAATTCAAGTTATTGGAAATACCAATAATAAATAGATGCAGACTCCCACAAAATATAGTGCAGGCCCCAAAAGACATTGGGTATGCAAAATGTGAGGACCGGTAACTATGTTCAAATTCTTCTACCTGAGACCCCAGAGAAAAGGAAAAACATGTTGCCCGCAGCTGTGTTCCCTGCCGTTCATCCATCTCCGCGCGTCGATGCGTCATAGCGCTCGTAATAGTCAGTAGATATATTTCTTGGTGCGTAACGGTTTATTTTCCCGTATTCATACAGTTATTTGAGTTTTTTCTAGGTCAGTGTTTTATTAGTGTTTTGTTCAAACAAACACGTGTACAATGTTGTTACAAGTGACAAATATCAAGAAACGAAAACTAAACGAAATTTCTTGTTTGTTTTGTGATGAAACGTGGAATTTAGTGAAGAATCCAGACACCACAATCATTTATAAATATTCAAAGAGCAGCAGATCGGAGAAAAGATGACATTAGTGAGAAAATCAAAAATAATACAGACTTTACTGAATACAAATGTACATGGCATCGAACTTGTGTGGCAAATTACATTAGTAAAGAGAAAATAAGGCGTCGAGAATTGGCATTACAGAAGCAGGAGAATGTCTCTATTTCTACCTCCTCTGCAGAAGCTAGTGTGTCAGGAATTCAAGGTGTTCGAAGGTCATCCAGAGCAAATTTAAAATTTAATAAAGGTCTGAATTGTGTAATCTGTGGTAAACAAAAAACAAAACAAAAAATAAAAACAAAACACCTTATTTGTGCTCCGAAATGTCGGTGGCAGAACAAATTTTAAATACCACCAGAAAAAAAAACACGATGATGTTTTTACAAGAATTGACACTTGCGAACATCCAGCCGATTCAGTTGCAATGGCAGTAAGGTACCATAACTCAATAGCGGATTGGTGCGAAGGGGAAAGAATGTCAATCCACCCGCAAAAAATGGTCATCGTACCTTTCATCAGAAAGAGAAAACTGGATGGAATTAAACCTCCAACAATCCAAGGTGAAAATGTACCCTTTGCAAAAGAGGCGAATTATCTAGGAATAATCTTAGATAGAACAGTAAACTGGAATTCGCATTTGGAAGCACCCAACTAGCAAAGTAGTGCTATAAGGTTTTGGTAAAACAACCGTTCAGCCATAAAAGCTCTCTATTGTTGTTGCATGAACACCAAAATGTTGGCTTAATGTTGTGTGGAATGCAGATTTGCTTTCTACAACATATTTGCTCTAAAATGAGGTGTTTAAAATATTCTTATAGCATAGTTATACAACACCTTATAGAACAAACTTTTAACTGATACATAAACGTTTATACAACTATTTTATACGGCATATTTGCACGTTAGTCAAAATGGTTGTGTTGTGGCATCCATGGTAACGTTTATAAAACAAACCCGAGCCTTGTTGTTTTGCTGTGCAAATTTACTACGTTAGCTAACACATTTCCCCCAACGGAAGCACTTATACAACTGTTGTTTAGTAACTGTTAAAGGCTGTACATATGCAACAATATTACAACTATGGTATTACAAAATTGCTGTGCTCGGGATACATTTGTTGCTAAATATGTTAGTATACAACTTCACCATAACCTAACTTTCTGCTGTCATATTTTTGTTAAAATGCCATAACCAATGTTTTAAGACGAACAACGCATGCATATTGGTTCAAAAGGTTTTATCAACTGTTCAAATAGAAGATATAGATCTGGTACAAATTCTGGGTAAATCATTCGACTCTGTCGGTATTTCATTTCAGAAATTTGTCAAATTGTTGTATAACACCTGCAGGCAACACCAAAATATTCTACTAAACTAAAGACAACATGGAACGATGCCATGATTATACACAACCACCCGCCATATTGGGCAAACATTTATTCCTCTATTTAATATTAAATTATTATGTTTCAGTTCAAAATTACAGATATAAAGTGATAAACATTAGTGTAATTGTGTCTAAATATCGGATTTGTGGAAGATTTAGCGCAGATAAGTTCAGTTTTACATCTTAAAAATCTAGACATACTTTTGATCATTATTAAAATATGAATCAAATACGAAGCCCGTAGAAATTGCGTAACTACTTTGCACGATAATCACAATAAAATTTGCTGCGCAAGTAATTCAATAGCTCTATATCACAGTGTAGAAGTTTATCATATACCTGTGTATGAAATTCACAATGGCCGATATGTAAGTAAACAAGATGACTGTAATGTGTTAGTTATATATTGTTCACTTCGTCTATACAATACATAAGAAATAGTTTGGTTGCAATAAAGTAGAATCACGTAACAGAATAGTTGTATAGTTGACAAAAGCTGAATCTTGCACTGATAAATGTCGTATAGCGGCTGCAACAGGCTTACACTTTTGTTGTATAACTGTTACCTGCACCCTTATACAACCTCCTAAATGACTGATGTGTCCTATTAGGTGTGCCCATTCCGCTTGTATAGCTGTTCTAAGAAGGTTTTGCCAATGTTCTTACAGTATACAAGGAATAGTATGTAAGGAATACTGTATAATCACTCTTGCAATTCTAATGGGAGTGATATTTGTTAGTTGGGCAGTCCTTAAGAAGGCAAGGATCTCGCTATGGAACTGCCAAAGGGTCTGTGGAAAGAACTGGGGAATGAATCCTAAACAAATGGTTTGGCTTTATACCATGGCCATTAGACCTATGATAACCTATTGATCTGTAGCTTGGTGGGGCAAGGCAGCACAAAGAACTGTCCAAGCCAAACTGAGCGCAATACAGAGAGAAGCTTGTATGTTGATCACTGGTGCCTTTCATACCACACCAACAGCAGCTATGGAGGTCCTTCTTAATTTACCCCCCTTGTACAAATACTTGGAAGGCGAGGCAAGAAGGACATCTTATAGATTACATCAAGTGGCAAATGGTATAATGGAAAATATCACTATTGACGAGACGGACATGATGGTGAACTTACAAAACCACCTCAGTTTGGAAATGCCTCTGATATAATGCCAAAGATAACAAGATATGCTAAACCCTACTCAGCGACAATTCCACACAGGAATAAGTGGGAACAGTAAGTTAACCTGATAAGGAAAGATATCTGTGCATACACAGATGGCTCCAAGACCGAGGTAGGTGTTGGAGCTGGTATCTTCGTGCCGAAGCTAAAGATTAAAAAATCTGCTACCCTAGGAACCTGGGCATCGATCTTCCAGGCAGAGCTATATGATATAGAACTGTGCCAGAATGATCGCAGAACGACAACTGAGACACAGAACTATAATTATTTGTTCAGATAGTCAAGCCGCACTTTAAACACTTGACTCCACCTACTCGACATCGAAATTAGTGTGGCGGTGGCATAGGGGAAGGAAATGAAGTTCGTCTCATATGGATACCAGGACACACAGGTCTGGAGGGAAACGAGACAGCTCACACTCTGGCACACCCTTGATAGGGCCTGAGCCAGCGATTGTGATCGCATACAATACGGCTGAACAAATAATCTCTACAGAGATGAACAGAAAGATCCATCAATACTGGGAGGGATTAGCAGAGTTAACTCATGCTAAGGCAACTATACCAATCTTGACAAAGAAGGTAACAGACTCTTTAATACGGCTGAACAGGAATAGCCTCAAAGCTCTAGTAGAACTGTACATTGGTCGTTGCAAATTGCGTCACCACATGAGCAGGCTGGGCATGGTGGAGGACGCTGAGTGCAGATTGGGCATGGAGGGAGATGAAACGGTGAGGCATGTATTGTGCAGATGACCTGCAATTGGCAGAATCAAATACAACATACTTGGAGGCGTAGTACTCCAAGCAGAAGACCTGAAGGATATTTCTCCACACAAGTTGATCGACTTCCTCAGGAGGTCGGAGCTACTGGTAGAAATATAAATAGGTGTGAGCCACAATAGACCAACGAGTCGCACTGGAGGATCGTTATTGATGCACTCACAAGAAACCTAACCTAACCTAAGGTACCATAAATATATTGTGATTATCTCCTGCTACCAAGAAATTCAGCAACTCCAGCAGGTAGACCTCCAAATAAAATACGCAGCAGGGCGCTTTGAATTTACAAATTTATATACTCCAAAAATTCATACTGCTGATGAAATTGCACTTGTTCATCGAATCCAAAAAAATTTCAACACGTTTTGTGATTTTGCTAAGGCGTTCCACAATAAAATCAATAATTTATTCTTGCAGCCAAATGTGAATCGAGTAGATATTGTATTTGAAAAATATGATAATATTTCGATAAGATATTTGGAATCAAATTTACGGAGTAAAGGTCGAAATATTAAAAATTTCATAATTTCATATGATTACACTAAAATTCCCACTAATTGTAATAATTTCTTTGCAAGCACCGATAATAAGTTAAAGCTCGTTCGATATATCTGTACTGCTGCTCCTAGATGTGCACAAGTAAGATTGCGAGTTATATGTTTGCGGAGGATTTGACGAGACAACAAAATGTTTTAAATTACAAAACTCTTTATTTTTTGAAATACCTGAGTTAGAAGCCGATGCAAGGATGTTTTGTCACATATTTCACGTAGTAAAAAACCAATATGCACATATCATAATTCTTAGCGCTGATACAGATATTATTATTCTCTCTAAGTGGTTGCGATTCGACTAGCAGATTGGGCTCGAAGAAAATAGTTTGAAAGCAGCATCGTTGGATTTTGTACAAAATGATCGGAGGCATTTAGGAAATCCATACCTAACAGTCGAACAGTCAACAGAATTAGAAACACTTTGCACCTATCTTTTCTAAAAAAAAAATTGACTGATGATGAACTTCGGTATAAGTTAATTTGTCAAACTATCGCCTTCGGCTTAAATTTATCAAAAGTAATTTGCACATCAGATGCTCTACATTTACATTAATTTGTTAAGAGCTTCAGCAAAAACATATACAGGGTGTTTCAGTTTATTGTTGCATAACTTTAAGATTCGATAGAACTTTTAAAATGAATGCATAAAGTCTATATAAACATGGGTCGAAAAATGCGTGGCTTCCGAAATACAGGGTGTTTAAATTTACTTTCTAAAATAGTTTTTTTTAAATATTTCGAACAATATTTGATGTATAACAGTGAAAATTGGTATACAAGGGTTTTTTGGTACGACAAAACGAACAATGGGCATAGTTGTACTGTAGCCGCTAGAGGGCGCTCGCTACTGTACCTGTAGTGTATTAAAATGACCGAAACATTTTTCTTAATGCAATTTTTTGCTTTTTGAATAAAAAAATTGATTCTTTGCACTTTTCAACATAAAAAAGCTCTCTTGTGAATTTTCGTTTTTGAGATACTTCGATTTTTAAGGTTCGATGCATTATTAATTGTTTATGATAAAATAACGTTAAAAAGTCAGTATCTCGATAATTTTTAGAAGTAGGCTGTGCCTGCAAATATTTTTGAAATTGAAAGCAGAATAAGGTTAAACGTCAATTTAGTTTCTTTTACCTGTTTTTTTTTTGTAAGTTTTATAAAAATGCCATTTATATTCTCCAATCAAGAGTTAGCGGATATTCATTTTGTGTATGGCTTTGTAAATGGAAACGCAGCAGAAGCAGCCAGAGAATACGCACGAATATTTCCAAACAGACGACATCCAACTCGCTCAGTATTTGTAAGAGTGCATCGCCAAATAATTGAAAATGGTCTTGGAAATCTCCAAAGGGATCAAAACATAAATGTTCGTCAGCGCAGATTTACCCGTATGATTCTCCGTGAGTTTGATAGAGATCCGACCACAAGTGTTAGGAGAGTGTCTGGTGCCTTGGGAATTTCAGCAAGCCATGTTCACCGTGTTCTTAGAAATGACCATAGACGTCCTTACCATTTGCAACCTGTGCAAGGACTACAGCCAGGGGACGGAGAACGAAGAATCACATTTTTTCAGTGGATTCTTGATAGAACTGAAAATAATAGGGAGTTTTTAAGAAACGTTTTATGGACCGATGAGTCATGCTTTACTAGACGTGGAGTGGTAAATTTTCATAATCAACATATTTGGTCGCATGAAAATCCGCATGCAGTTCGGGAAAGAAATTTTCAGCATGAATTTAGTGTGAGCGTGTGGATTGGTTCCTACCGTAATCGACTATTTGGAACCTACCTTTTGCCTGCAAGGTTAAATGCTGCGACCTTCTTGGAATTTTTAAAGGCTGAACATCCAAATATGTGGGATGATGTTATGTTAGATTTAAGAAGATTGGCCTGGTTCCAGCTTGATGGTTGTCCAGCTCATTATTCGAGAATAGTTAGAAACTGGCTGGATGAAAATTATCCAGAAAGATGGATCGGGCGTAGAGGACCAGTCGCCTGGCCTCCACGATCCCCTGAAGTAAATCCATTAGATTTCTTTGTGTGGGGCTTTCTAAAAGAAAAAGTGTACCAGACTCCCGTAACCACAAGAGATATGCTAATAGACAGAATCAGGAATGCATGTGACGAAATAAGGCCTTATTTGAATAATGCTATACCACGTTCGATCATTCGTAGATGTGAACTGTGTATTGAACAATTGGGTTTAGATTTCGAGCAACTACTTTAGATTTTGTATGTTTGTACTAACTATCCAATAGCATTTTAGTTGTAAATAATTAATTTGATTTGTTAAAAATAATATTGGAAAATTAAACAAATTAATATTCTGTTTTTTTGTGTTAAACGATCATCTTAATTACTTGTAATGCCCAAATCGAAAATGTAAAGAAAAATATTATTTTCCCATAAATAATTAAAAATGCATCGAACCTTAAAAATAGAAATATCTCAAAAACGGCTAACTATAACGAAAACTCACAGGAGAACTTTTTTATGTTGAAAAGTGCGAAGAATCAGTTTTTTTATTCAAAAAGCAAAAAATTGCACTAAGAAAAATTTTTCGGTCATTTTAATACACTACAGGTACAGTAGCGGCTACAGTAAAACTATGCCCATTGTTCGTTTTGTCGTACCAAAAAACCCTTGTATACCAATTTTCACTGTTATACATCAAATATTGTTCGAAATATTTAAAAAAAAACTATTTTAGAAAATAAATTTAAACACCTTGTATTTCGGAAGCCACGCATTTTTCGACCCATGTTTATATAGACTTTATGCATTAATTTTAAAAGTTCTATCGAATCTTAAAGTTATGCAACAATAAACTGAAACACCCTGTATATGGATAAATGCAGACCAAACATTACTAATGCCTATTGATTACACCTGATTCGGCTATGAATAAAAAGATGGTAAATTGTATCCACGACAATTGACGAAGCGAACATTACCAGAATTATTGATCCAACCCTGCATCTGTAATTGTCAAACAAAGGCTTGTTCATGCGAAAAATCACAACTCAATTATATTTCGTTGTGTAAATGTATTAATAATGACTGTAAAAATAAAAAAGATTGATTCACTGGACAACAAATTTTAGTTTTTTAATTGTATCTTGTGGGAAAAGTGCACTTCTTTGTTAATTTTGGGGCGCTGAATCCAAAAATGACAATGAAATAAAAAAATTAGTTGCGGTTTAGAAAAAAAACATTTTATTTTTAAGAATATATTAAAAAAAGTAACAAGATTCATATACTTATAAGAATCACTATATGCGCTGTCTTTTATGGATCGTTTCTGGAGCATCTTTACCAAGAGTCCAACAGTAGTCTGCAAGCATGGAAGGATTCCACTTTCACTGGTACCTTTTTTCCATTGTTGAAATATCCTGATGAAAACGTTCGCCGTGCTCATCACTTACGGCTCCGTAATTGTCAGGAAAAAAGTCCAGGTGTGAGTGTAGGAAATGTATCTTAAGAGACATATTACAGCCCATCTTTTGATACGATGACAGCATATTTTTGACAAGGGTTTTATAGTTGTCAGCTTTTCTATTTCCCAAGAAATTAGTGACCACCAGACGGAAATCATTCCAAGCAGTTTTTTCAATACATGTTAAAGTGTTTTCAAACTGTGTATCTTTCAAAATATTTCGAATCTGTGGCCCAACAAAAATACCTTCTTTAACCTTTGCCTCACTTAGTCTTGGAAATTTCTGACGCAGGTATTGAAAAGCTGACCCATCTCTATCTAATGCCTTGACAAAGTTTTTCATTAGGCCCAACTTGATATGCAGTGGTGGTAATAAATTTTTTTTCGAATCTACTAATGGCATATGCTGTACATTTTTTTGACCTGGCTCTAGGAATTGACGAACAGGCCAGTTTTGTCTGGTGTAATGAAGTGCCTTTGCCCGACTGTCCCATTCACAAAAAAAACAGCAAAACTTTGTGTAGCCTAGCTGCAGCCCAAGTAAAAGTGCAACAACTTTCAAATCGCCACAAATATGCCATTGGTGCTCATCGTATTTTATGCATGTCAATAGGTACTTCATATTGTCATATGATTCTTTCATGTGAACTGCATACCCTACAGGAAGAGATGGTAAAATATTTCCAATATGCAATAACACTGCCTTTAAACTCAATGTTGAACTGTCTATAAACAATCTCCATTCTTCTGGGTTATAGTTTATATTTAAAGCCGCCAGTAAGCCTTTAATGTTACTGCAGAAAACCAAGTTATTCTCCATATTGAAAAATGGTTCTAAGTCTTTGTGGCGTTTACGAAAAACACATACCGAAACATCGTCTTCTAACAAGTTCCACTGCTGCAGTCTTGATCCAAGTAACTCTGCCTTACATTTTGGAAGTTCTAAATCTCTTACAAGATCATTTAATTCTGACTGTGTTATTTTGTGCGGTTGGTGGCATGACGTGCTCGGTATAAAATCAGGATCTCTTGACGTTGATGGCATATCTTCTTCCTGACGAATCACTCGATCGCCATGATCTGATTCGTTTTCTGATTCGCAAGTGTAGGATTCTGGGGGTTTTGGATTTTCGTCACTGTGAGGCACAGGTCTCATCGCAGATGGTATGTTTGGGTAGTTAATAACCGATTTTTTTTTCTTCGACGTACCTGTGGCTTGTCCAACACAAGGTACCATGCAAAAGTAACAATCATTAATATGATTTGTAGGCTCTCTCCAAACCATTGGGACAGCAAAGCGCATAGACCGTTTTTTGCCATTTAACCAGCTCCTCAGACTTGAAGCACATGTATTACAGCAGATGTGGGGTGCCCACTGTTTGTCTTGATCACCTAGTTTACAACCGAAATAAAGTTGATATGCCTTTGTTATTAGTGGAGTAATAGACCGTCTCTGAGACGCAAAAGTCACATCACCACACACGTAACAAAACTGATCTGGATTGTTTACACACTTTCGAGACATCTTGCATGAACGCTGTCAGCCAACTGAGGAAAAAATGGCTAATATAAAACAATATAATGTACACGTATGTATAAAGTAACACAATCATGCCGATTACATCATCTTTCCTTGCCGAATATAAAAATGTAGCACGTACATTCTTGTGAATTACAGTATATTATCACTGTCACAGCAGGAACACATATAATTACCGTATCTCTAAAACTTGAACTAATATTGAAAAAATAAGTTTCATTCCGGTTTTAGCACATTAAAAATAGTAATATTTTGTTGATTTTATTTAGGATATTTTTTTGCTGTTGATCAGTGTTATTTGTATTTTTTTGATGACATGTTAAAATTTTCTTTCTCTATTAAATGCTTTTTTATGATAAAATCTGGTTTTTATTTTTTAATTGTCAATTGACTAACTATCATATAAGTATCATTAACTGGATATTGTCACTTTAAACACTTGTTCAGTCCATATTTACTTGATATCTAAGGGGGTGGAGTATAAAAAAAATGGATCAACAAATCTCCTGGGAACATCCATCATAATATATTTCACAGAACGCGGTCCTCATATACTAAGTGACATATAAATCCGAACACCCAGTTTAAATAGTTTTATTTTAATAAAAGTTGGTGAATGTATTTATCTCGTTGGCGGATTTTGGTTCTTGACATCCTTTACGATCGGTTACGATGCCTAGAGTACGGAGACCTGTACGATTTCGTCAACTTAGTGAGTTTGATAGGGACCGTATAGTGGGACGACGGGAAGCTGGACTTTCTTTTCGGGCAATTGCAGTTAGAGTGCAAAGAAGTGTAGACACTGTGGTTAGGTGTTGTCAGGCATGGGTTCGAGAAGGCCGTACGCAACGAGCAAGGGGCACTGGACGCCGCCGTAGAACAACAGACCGTGAAGATCGCCGCCTAAGATTATTGGCCTTGAGGGACCGTTTCTCCACTACCAGGTCCATTGCAAATGAATGGTTTGCAGAACACGGAAGACCTATTGGCATGCGACGTGTTTACCGACGAATGAGAAGTTTTGGCTTGTTTTCATACCGGCCACACTGGGTCCTCCCTTTAACTCGAGAACACCGACGTAATCGCTTGAGTGGTGCAGACAACGGTCACTCTGGGATCAGGAATGGAACAGTATTGTCTCTAGTGACGAGTCTCGATTTTGTTTAGGCATGCACGATGGTCGTGCCAGGGTTAGAAGGCGACGTGGTGAAAGGAGGAATCCACAGTTTTTTGTTGAAAGACATGTTCATCACACTGTTGGAGTTATGGTTTGGGGTGCTATAGCTTATGGTTCCAGGTCACCTTTAATCTTCATCAGAGATAACATGAACGCGCAGCGTTATATCCACGAAGTTCTAGAACCCCATCTTTTACCCTATCTTGACACCCTGGCAGATCCAACTTTCCAACAAGATAATGCCCGACCACATGTTGCGAGAGTCACAATAGACTTCTTTCAATATAATGATGTCACATTGTTACCATGGCCACCAAGATCTCCCGACTATCCCCAATTGAGCACGTGTGGGATATGATGGGTAAGAGATTGCTCAATTTGCAACGTCCTCCTCAGACTCTAGAAGCACTTCGAGAGGAGTTGGTGGTTGCCTGGAATGAGATACCATAGGAGGACATTGACCACCTGATCAGAGGCATGCCTAGGCGCGATGGAGAATGCGTAGCACATCAGGGTGCACCCACACATTATTAAAGGTCAAAGGCCTTTAAAGGAGTGCAATCATTTTGAAATTTTTATCATTTACTTATTATGCTTCATTAAGTACTTATACAAAATTTTATTAAAATAAAACCATTTAAACTGGGTGTTCGGATTTATATGTCACTTAGTATATTTTGCACGCTCAACTCCATCCAGCGCCCAGTCTAATAACGATGATATGATTTTGACAGCTCACTGCCGCCATCTATGTTGTCAATTTTCTGACAGCTGAGTTATTTTGTGTTCAGTAGGGAAGTTAAAGTTACCTCAACGTTTGGAAATCGTCCAAATATTCTTTTAAAGTTCGAGAAGCTTTGTCGCTACTCAAAGAGCATTTCGTGCTAAATATGGTCGTTATGTTGCACCGTCTAAGCTCGCTATACGTCGCATAATTCAAACACTGTAACGTGAATGTTCTTTGTACGATAGAAGACCACCAGAATGTGATCTGGCCGTAGTGAAGTGAATATAGCGGCCGTACCAGCTAGTGTCGCCGAAAATGACAATGTGTCGGTTCCATGCCGTTCACAACAATTGGGGCTATCCAGAATGACAACGTAGCGTATTTTACGTTTTGATCTCGAGCTACATCCATATAAGATGATATTGACACAGTAACTCAAGCCATCAGACCATCAGTTCGGTTGCGCCGTGGGTTTGCTGATTGAGTCGTGGAAATGATGGAAACCGATCCAGAATTTCATCGCAAAATCACGAGGCTCATTTCTGGTTGAATGGATATGTCAACAAACAAAATTATCGTTATTGGAGTGAGCCAAATCCAAGAGTGGACCACGAAACACCACTACATCCAGAAAAATTGACGGTTTTGTACGGTGGTATGATTGGCCCATACGTCTTTAAAAACGACGGAAGCCGTACGGTTACTTTCAATGGCGAGCGTTACCATGATATGTTGAACGAATTTGTTTTCCTTAAGGCGGCTCCGACGCAGTGAGTTTCAAGCCATTTACAAGGGTTCAGCTGCTTCAAAACCGACACTCCATTTTTCAATATTTTTGAATGAAATTCATACAGTATGTTGAGAAGATAATTGCCCAGAGTGCTATAGAAGCACTTTTTGAAATTTTGTTTTTGCACAAGTTTTACGATGGGTTGAAGTGCGCACCTTTTCTGTTCAACTTCGCGATTTTTAAAAAAAACCTAGTAAAAAAAATGAAAAAGTGGCTCTATAGCACCCTGTGGGGTTTGGTTTTTTGGTTTTCAGCACTCTGTGAAAATTTCATCCAAAAATATCAAAAAATAAGGCGTCAATTTCAAAGCGCGCAAACCTCTACAAATCGTATTTTGGACAAATTTTGTTTACTGTTTCGTGCTGACAACCCAAGCGTTGCGGCGCAATGTACGGACTAAAAAAGGACGTATTCAGATAATTTGGTGGCCCTATTTCATATAATATCGCGTAGATAAGTCTTTCTGCAAATAGGTACTCATAATCGCGATCGCTGATACTCCCCGATTTTAAAGCCGTTTTACTTCCCACGTCATTGGCGAGGAAGTATTGTAATTGCAAAAAAATTCTAAAACGAGATGTTATGTTTTTTTAAGTCATATGACATCTACATCATGAAAAACTGTATCACTCATCAACTTGGAAATAACCGCTCGGATTTTTATGAAATTTCTACACGGGGTTACTAGTATGCTAAAGCTCTGTAGTTTTAGTCCAGTGGCAACGGTGCTATAAGCAAAAAAGAAAAAGTAACAATTGCTAAAACTTCGTTTTTGACGTTACAGGGGTTCCTTATCATTGACAGAAAAAAATTGTACTGCTTAAAAAGTGGGGGTTGGGGGAAGGTGATTCTAAATGTTGCATCTTTGATATCAGTGAAACACGTTCTGTTATTAAGAAGCTTCTGATCCCAGTGATTACAGAAAATTCAAGCAACGAAAATGAATTCGGATATCACTCCAGTCAAGTATAGGGGAATTTAGCGTGGAACTTTAAAATTATCGATATGTCAAAGAAATATGTTTTTGAGAACGATAATTTCGTAGATTTTATACCTGCATTTTCATTTGAATTTCATGACCCGTGAAATGTACCCATTTCGCCGTTACGTTCAATTTTTGTTCTGCAGTTTGTGATGTTTTTCTGGATATAAGCAGGACATAATTGCCTAAGGTAGTATCAGAGCGTTTTACAAAATTTTGTCTTTGCGCAAGACTATTTGTGCTCAACTTCTTGATATTTTAAAAAGATCGTAGTGGATAAAATCGAAAAAGTGGATCGTTGGCACCCTGTGGACTTTGTTTTTAGCACGCTGCAACAGTTTCATTTGGAAATAATGAAAAATGCAACGTAAGCTGTGAAGTGCAAATCGGTTTTAGGGCGAAATTCGTCTACTGTTTCGTCCTGCCAGTCCAAGCGACGCCACGGTGCGTTCCGACTAAGAAAAAATGTATTCAAATAATTTGATATCTTTCCTAAAATAAATTCAAGAATTCAAATTACAATTCGTTTATTCATGTCAGTAAACACAATTATGCTTACAAGGGTCATGTGGTAGATGGTAACAATTAAATGAGAGCCATAAAAATATCTTATGCCGTCAAAATAAGAGGAAACAGTTAGGTAGTTTTTGCAAAGCAATAAACAGGTAGGATTACACCTGGATTAAGTACATTTCTTGTCTACTGTAATAGGTAGATGGAGGCGATGCTGTCGGAAATGGATGGGTGCGATCAATAAACAAACTGCGGTGTCCAATGATTTTTGTACTGCCTTTTTTGTTGCGCTACTAGAAAACTCTGTTGGGTATATGATGGAGTTTACTAGAACTTTACAGCTTGTTGTCTGCCATCTTCTACAAACTTCACCAAATCGAGACGCTGTCAACCTTATCCTCCGATGAAGGCGCGACAAAGTACAGTCCTGTGATTTGGTGACTTGTTCAATCTGCAAAATCTCGTCGTCACTTTTTTTAAGTTAAAACTATTCATTTTCTTTGGAATTGCTATCCGAATTGTTAGTTATTTTTATATCAGGTTTTTTGGTCAGAGTTTCTTTTCAAGCGTTTGAGTCTTTGTTCCATCTTAGCGATAAGCGAGGATGGACTAAGCTTAGAACGCAAATGTATTAAGACCACATACACATGCCGCTGGGTATTGTGGCTCACTACAGCTGCAGCACATCTTCCATGGTATGACCTCTTCTTGCAATAATTTATTCGCTTACCCCAATGTATTTTGCAATTATAGAGTTGAACTGCTCCACACTATTGTTGACCTCATCATGAATTAAACTGCATTCGTAATTAAAATGGTCGTATATGACCCTTTATTGTCCATTATCACACCAACAACAATTCAACAATACAAAATCTACGAACAGTAACAAGGGGAGAAAAATACTAAATGGTCACTTGCTGAGTACCAAAATAAGAAACGATTTACATTCTAGATCGCTAATCGAAATCCGACTCTGTTATTATAAAAATTCACCTTGGTATGCACCCGCAGTCATCCTTTCCTCTTTTAAAGTAGCGCCGACCACCGTCTATGCCTAGCCCACCCTCGTTTCCTTTTCACCCCCCCGTTATCTCAGCAGATGGTGCTCGTGATTGTAGGAGCCCCGTTTAAGAAATTGATACAGATGAAATTTATTTTCAACAGGATGGTGCAACATGCTATACTGCAACCGAAACCATAGAGATTTTTTCGCGAGATCCCGTAGTGAACCGGAGCGGGAACAGATGGAATTTCCCCTTCCTCTCGAAGTTTTGACAGTTTCAAGATACACCGGGAGTGGTCAGATGACGCATGTTGCGCAAAATGTTTACTTTAAGCTCCTTGATAAACTAGGCTGCCTTGTTTGAATCTGAAACAAAAAGACCGATCTTGTTTTGTGCAATGTAATAATTTAACTCAATTTTCGGTACTGCGAAGACAAATCTTCAATTGAGATGCCTGTTTTTTAAATGAAATTGACATAAGTCCTGTCACCCGCTAGTACCCCACAGACGTTAAGCGGGTACCCGTACCACGTGTTTTTTTGACATTCGGGCGACGTCACATCCGTCTTCCCCTATTCCCGTTCTTCGCGAAAATTTAAGCATCGGTTCCCGGTAGTGCACTGTGCTACACCGTGGACTCGCGAAAAAATCCTTAATGGATTTACTGCGTGATAAGTCAGTTATTTCACGAAACGGATCTCACAATTTGACGTTTGACACCTTCAGACTATTTTTTGTGGGGGTATGTTACATCTAAAGTGTATGCCAATAACCCAGCAACAATTCAAGGCCTTGAACGCAGCATTCAATTAAGTATAGCGGCCATACCAGTCGAAATGCTGCACAGAGTCATTGGTGTGTCCGGATCAACCAGTGCAAACAGAGTCGAGGCGGCCATTTGTACGATGTACTGTTTATGTACTGTTAAATAAGGCCAATGAATATGCAAATTGTTCATATTTTAGTTGTTTTATTTCAATTTCAAATCCTATCGTTCTTATTGGGAAACCCCTTATATACTCAGTTGTTCAATGTCACATCTTCTTGAGATTTTGACATATACGAGGGATGTCTTTTAAGTTTTACATATGGAAATAAAACAACACGGTGGGCAGTTTTAAATGACTTTATTGTTTTTCGAAGTATTCTCCACGATGATTAATACACATCTGCATGCGCTCGAACCAAGTTTCGAAGCACTTATTCCACTCGTTTGCTGGCAGATCCAAAACGGCATTTTTGAATGCGTCAACTGCTTCTTCTGGTGACTGGAACCTTTGACCATTCAGTCTGTTTTTAATTTTCGGGAAAGTAAATAAATTGTTAGGACTTAGATCGGGACTATTATGGAGGATGGTCCAAGAATTCCACGTTTTCTTCCGTTAAATACTGCCTTGTTTCTTGGGCTGTGTGCGAGCTTGCATTGTCTTGGTGGAGGATGATTCTTCTTTCGGGGTTGATTTTTCGAAGCTCGGTGATGACTTTTGGCAAAAAAATGGTGGTATACCAATCCGCAGTAACTGTTCTTTGCTCATTAAAAGGAATTGTTGCAATATGACCTCTGCTCTTCAGTCAACAGGTGGGGTATCCAACGAGAAACTAATTTTCTTACTCCTGATTCTTCATCTAAAATTTTTTGAATTGAGGTCTTTGAGATCTTCAAGGACGCCTTAATCTCGCGATATGTCACATGTTTATCTTCAATGATGAGTTTGCGCACAGCATTGACGTTTTTCTGAGTGACTGCCGTTTTTGGTGCACCCACCCTGGGATCGTCGCTAAGACTCACCTGTCCACGTTTGAATTCTCCATACCAACGGGAAATTGTCGACTGATGTGGCGCTTCGCTGCCGAAAACAGACAGTAACTCAGCAAGGCATTCTCGGTTGAGTTCCATTTTTCTAATGACTTGCTGATACTTAAAAATTCACTGTAGTGATAACACGTATTGTTGTGAAACTTTGAATTTAAGTTTACTAAAGAGTGAGTTTAAGATTCAGTACTGACGGTCGATCCGCTATGTTTCTACATGTAAAACTTAAAAGTTCCTCGTATAGCAAAGATTTGTAATGGTAATCGTCGCGTCGTTGTCAAAAATGTAGCGGAGATCATCATGATAACCAATATGCTTTTGAAAACTTTTGTGCCCATTATCATAGTACAGAGCATGCTACTATCTCGAAAAACTGTCCCGCTTATAAAAAACAACAAAACATCAACAAGATGAAGGCGAATAATATCAAAGATGCCGAGCCATTAGTAGATAACCTGTCATATGCCAATATAGTAACAAACAACAGATTCACTGTATTGAATAACTTAGACAATTTTCCTGAATAATCTCCAAATATCGCATCAAACGGTAATTTCGTAGCAAAACCTAAGAGACAACTTTAGTCTCAACAAAACCTTCCCAGTAAACGAAAAATATGGTTTCCTCCTGCAACCCCTTCTACCTCTTCTGATACCACGAACGCCACTTCGCTTCGTAACGTCCAAAAGAAAAAAGGTATAAGTTCATTGTATTTAAAGAAAACTTAATATACCATGTGACCAGTTTTTTGAACTCAATAAAATATAATCCTTAATTAATTAATGAATTTAAAGTTGACAGTTCGATTGACATCCTCACACATTTTCAAGTCGGAGATTTTATTCAACCCTAATAACGCGATTGAGACTCAACCATGGTATATACCGAGACCACCTATTTAGAATGGGAATCATTGATAATAATTGGTGCGACTGTGACAACACCAAACACCATATTTTTTTGAATGCACAAGAAATGAGCCCCATGTTTCTAATATAATAGAAACATTAATTTATTAGGATCAGATATCACTTTCAATCCAACTGTCATCATTGATAAGTTCAAACAGAAAGTCTATTCTGGATAAAATAGTTCAGTTCACAAAAATATCTAAGGTAGCGATATAAAGCACCACGTGACACAAACTATAAAAAACTGTGTTTAATGGAATTTTGTAACTTCCCCCCCCCCCCTTACATACATACAAGACGCAAACTTGATCTACCACGTATTCAGTGTTTAGGTGCGGTACAGAATGTATTGCCAACTTGTACCACGGCCTCTCTCCTTCCTATCTGCCTAGCTACTTGATATAATATAAACGGAGTAGTATCCAAACAAGCAAATAGTCGATAACACAAGCATTTTTTTCTAACTGACAGTGACTTTTTCGCTTGAATCACAACGCCAGATTTAGCTTTTTCCTTTAATTAGAGCATCAATGAAATTTAGCAAACTCTCATATCTATAATGATCCGCACGGGTACTACGTATCTTGAAAAGTGACATTATGGCGATTTTTTTGACATTGTACCAGTATTGGTTTTTTGTGACATTATGTAGGTTTTTCTACAAGATGTTAACTCAGCTGATGGACACGTTGTGAACTCGTTTTGTAGTTGTAGGTGTTGCCTAAACGTCATGAGGCTTCAGTTACTAATGTTTGGCTCTGATGTGACATAAAATCTGCTTCAGAGATGACTAGAGGTAACGGCAATGCATAGGTGCATAGTGAGGATTTGTGTGCTAATAATATGTGTTGATGATAAGTCCATTGGATTCTTGTCTCAAATACGAGCCCCTTCCCACTTAAGTTGGCCCACTTCAAGATTTGTACCAAAATATGCCTTTATAAACTAAACATGACGAAACTATTTACTTCTAAAACAATTTATTTTCTCAAAAACATTTTAGATACACTCTAGTTATAAAAAATACATATTTGAAATCACTTAGACCTATACTAATAGAACATCTGAACAAATAAACAACGTGCGAATAAATGCGCGAAGTTAACAAAGCAACAATTGAAAGATTACCATTGGGTAACATCACTTTTATTTTTTATTACGGCTGAAATTCTTTGGCGCATAGTGTTAACCAAGTTTTGGCAAAAATTTGATGTAAAACAATCCCATATTTCTTGAAGCTTTTGCCTCAGTTCGGTGATCGTACGAGCAGGATGTTGTCGTAGAACCTTTTTCATCTCGTGGCACAAAGTTTCAGTAGGTGACAGATCTGGACTGCTAGAAACTCATTTCAAAAGTTGAACATTATTTTCTTCCATCCATTTTATAGCCTATTTTGAGGTATGGCACGCTGCACCATCTTGCTGAAACACAAAATCTTGGCTGGATGTCAAACATTCTTCCATCACTGGTAAAAGCGATTCTTCTAAAATTGCCAAATATTTGTTTGTATCCACATTTCCATAAATAAAATGTTTTCCTACTCCTTTTGATGACATACTGCCCCAGACCATAATGGATGCTGGAAATTTCACTTTTCTCTTCAGACAGTCAACATGAAATGCTTCATTTTTTTTGCGAATAACTCTACTGCGACTGTCACCAACACAAACTTCCAATCGGGCCTCATCACTCCATTGTATTGCACACCATTGAACTGAACCAGTTACGTTATATCTTCTAACAATATTTCTCACACTGTACAGCGATAAGTCTAACAAAGTTGCAATTTCTGAGTTTGATTTCCCAGAATTAAAAAATTTAATTATCAGTAACCGAATTTTCTCACTAATAACCTTTCATCCACCTATTTTGAAAACCTTAACTACCCAAAACTATTTTAAACGTATTCTGACAGCTGTGATTAATAAAAGCAATTGTCATGGCTTTTATTTTTCACAGCCGCCTATGCGTTATAGACTTATTTTGCATTGAAATGAAAATAGGTTGATATGCTGTAATTGCAACATGTGTTATTTTTATGCTGCAAATTTGATTAGGGAGTGATAAAGTTGGTGTTTTCTACTATATATTATCAAAATATTCATTGTTAATATTTTAAACCTATAACACCCTGCTACATTTTTATTATTTGTGTTTGATAAGATAAAAACTAAGATTTCAATCGTTGGGCCAACAGAAGTGGGAAGGAGCTCGTACACTTACTCGAGATTGAGAGCTAGAAATTAGTTGCGCAGCAATTTTTTCTCATCCATTCTGGAAATTACATATGCAAATATGCTGAATTTCAAAAATGAGAGAGATAAGTAATAATTATATTCAGTGTACAGTGTCGAAGTCTATATGATAACAGTAATTACACACAACTCGGGAACGGTGGTGATTTCCCATAATTCTCCTCAAAGTGTTTGAAAAAACAAAAAAAACTTTAAAAGTCGTAATTTATAACTTTGAACATAACCTGTCTTCAGAAAGGACAAAATATAAATAACCTGTCGGGCACTTCATTGGCAGCATATTCAGTAATGATTTTCTCATACAGCAAACATTACTGGTTTTATACACATAATCATCCAGATGTGCTATTGCTATTCAACTAACTTTCTTCTCAGATATGAAGACTGTAGACTAATTGGCTTTACAAAACATATGCAACCAACAATGCGTGTAGTTGAGCCAGTCCTCCATAGATGTACGCTCACAACGATCCTGGTGAGCAAACGTGGAATGACTGTTTGCACCCTAAAAACCTAATGTGCAAGATGATATTTTGTAGTTTTTTTGACGTTTTATAGGTTCTCTACATAATCCCCGTGCCGATCTGCTGTATTATACGCCCTAGATTTGAACCCTTTTAGCATTTTTTTGCAACAAGCCTGCCTTGTCATCCTTTACCAATCATTTAATATGTGGTGATACCCAAAGGATACAAAGTTTTCTAACAGTATAATAAACGGATATATTTCGCACAATACTTCGTTCAGAAATAATGAAAGTTTCTGTCACAAGTTCTACGTTCTATTCGGTTACGATTTCGGATGGCCGAACTGAACGTGGATTGACGAAATACACTTTTCATTTCGTCATCATATTTTTTTGTTGATAGACTCCCTCTAAAATTATAACAGAGTAACAGTCAGGAACGACACATCATCGATATATCACAAAACTTCTAATTTATTTGCATCAAAGTTGCATGTCTATGTTTGTATATACTTACTGTATACTAACTGATGTGGAAACTTTATAAAAACATAAAAGTCTAGCCGCGTTGTATTTAACTGTCGTACGACAAGAATTATAGCATCTCCTACGGATACGTCATACTTCCGACATTTCACCTACAACTTTTTTGATAAGCTATTTCTTATGCAGATCCTTGACCTACCAATTACAGTGGGCACATTCATCAAAATTACAAAATCGGTATAGAGCGAGAAACGATCTACAAGGTAACAATTGTGGTGTTTAGTTTGGACTATGGACGGATTTTGGATTCATCTAAAGTTGCCATCGTAGTTAAAATTTAAATTTATCCCACAAGATGAACCGCAAGAGTAACAATAGTATTAAATAAAGTTAAAGAATAGGTGAGAAACCCAAGCGCAAACGGTTGCATGAAATTGTGAATGTAAAAGTTCCCTAATTTCCAAAACATATTTCAAATCATAGTCCAAGTAGATTGAATTACGGTGGTAAGACATTTTTCAAATAACTAATAGTGCAGGGCTACGCCGCATGGCTTCGATTTATTTGCGAACATTGACAATTTTAGTTTCTTTAAACATGTTACCGTTTTGTGCAATAATGGAGTGGCAATGCCATTTTTATGTTGGTTAGTAGTGTTATTTAGTAGACACTAAGGCGGTTCAATAAGTACCCGTGTTTGACGACAGAAGGCGTTCCTGGGGGAAGTTAATGTTATCATCGTGTGCTGCCATCTATCAAACGACGCTACAACAAATTTCAGACTGATTGATAGGTTAGTTTGGATTTGGCAGCCACTCGAGTAACACGTGTTTCGTGATTCTCGCTAAGATGGAAAAAGAGCAGTATCGTTCGGTAAGTCGCTTTTTGTTTTTGGCTGGGAAAAAATGCGAGGCGCCAAAAGCAAAGTTGGATGCTATCTATGACCACAGTTAAATATTGGTGCAACAAATTTAAACGTTGGTGAACATCCGTTTTTGATGAGTATCGACCAGGACGCCCGGCAGACGTGGTTACTGAGGAAATCATTCAAAAAGTCCACGACATGATTTTCGTTGATCGACAAACGAAAGTGCGCGAAGTAGCAGAGGCAGTAGGTGTGTCGACAGGCAGCAATCAATTTTTGCATGATAAGTTGGCTTTGAAAAAATTGTCGGCCCGATGGGTACCGCGATTGCTTACGGTGATCAACAAGCGGAGGCGGCTGTTAACTTCAAAGCAGTGTTTGGAGCAATTTAAGCGAAATCCGAAGGAGTTTTTGCATCGAGTTGTCACCCTCGATGAAACCTGGATTCATCATTACACACCAAACACTAAGCAACAATCAAAACAATGGATTTCTCCCGGTAAATCTGCTCCAAAGAAAGCGAAGATGGTCCTGTCGGCCGAAAAAATCATGGCTACGATTTTTTGGGATGCGAACGGCGACATCCTCGTGGATTTCTTAGAAAAAGGAAGAACGATCACTGGACAAGACTATAGTTAGTTATTGGACCACTTCAACAAAAAATTGAAGGGGACACGGCCACATTTGACGGAAAGGTGCTGCTTCACCACAATAACCCACCAGCACATTCATCCGGAGTTGTCGCCGCCATACTGCAGGAATTGCGTTATTGCGTTATGAAGTGCTGCTGTATTCACCCGATCTGCCCCCCTGCGACTTTTTCTTGTTCCCTGAAATGAAGAAATGGCTCGCGGGGAAAAAATTTACCTCAAACGAGGAAGTCATCGCCGAGCCTGAGGCGTATTTTGGAGAGTCCGACAAATCCTATTTTTTGGACGGGTTAAAAAATGGCAGGACCGGTGGGAAAAGTGTATCTTTATAAAAGGGGATTGTGTTGAAAAATAAAAAGAATTTTTCTGGAAAAAAATGGTGTCTTCATTTCTAACACTCTCTACTCACTACTTATTGAACCGCCCTCGTAGGATTGTATCATTCACGCATACAGAACAAAGTATCTACAGTGTTATATATAAATATGTATGTATTTACATATGAATATCCATTTCAAACTATTGTTGCATTGTTGCGAACCTAAGACGACAGTTTTTGATTCTTTCCATAGGATATAAAGCTTGTTCGCGCAGTTAGGACTTTCCTTTACGGTTATATATCTTGAAAAAATCCTCCTGTATCTTGATCAGATCGCAGGCGCGACGCACGTTAGTACTCAACCCAGGCATTGGCAGCGCAGGTAAAAAAAATGTTTATTTACCAATTAGTTCGAAATAACCAAAGTGGTACAATACTACAGGAATATCGAACTTGTCGACATGATCCTAATTTACGGTGAGTGTCTTCAAAATGTCATCGATGCTTTGCGGGTGTATTCAGATAACTTTTTCAGGTATTATTAGGGACGCGTTTATTTGTTTACCTTGTGCAAAGAACCAGGGATACAGGTCGCTTGCAGGAATATCGAAGTACGCACAGTGAGAGACCTATACAACTCCGAATGGTACAAACCAAGGAAGAAGCATTGAATCTTGTAGAAGAAAATCCTTCAACAAGCACCAGGGAAGTGGCTAGACAAGTGCAAGTCTCCAAGACTTGCACCCTTTTGTACAAGTTGAGGATTTGCCTGCAAGAGTGCGTTTTTGTGAGTGGTTGCTGAATTAATATGAAAATAATCTGGGGTTAAAGTCGATATTAATCTTGGACGAATTAGCCTTCACGTGTTGGGATGGATGATTTCCGAAATACTCATGTGTGGTTATTGGAAAATCTTCCCGTAGTCCGTCGGTTACATTTTCAACAAACATTTCCTCTGAATGTTTGGGCTGTCATGGTAAATGTTATCGTCATTGGACTTTTTTTTTTCCTGAATCGGCTGGACGGTTCACGATACCTAGATTTTCTGCGAAATATTTTACCAACGGCGACAATTTCACACAGCACTTATTAATGACAACGCCGTACTTGAAATTTCTCTGCAAGTTAATGAAGAGTACTCTTTGTTTATTTTTTCACTTTTATGCTACTGTAATTGTTTCTGAAAAGGAAAATCCCAACTTTCAGTGTACTCAAAAATCATGCATAGGACTGATTCAGTGCCTTTTCCCAGCGGGGGGATTGTTTTGCCTATGATGAGGCAATAAATATTGACGATAGTGAAAAATCAACCTGGTGGACTCTCTAAATATGGAAGTCATCGAGTTCGGGTCCAGGAATCGAGAGAATAAAGACCACCGTAATCGGTATTTGATCCCTACTGTGATGTAACTCCTTCGTAGCGCTCACTAACACCCATGGTGTGCTAAACAAAACGAGTTATCCGCTTATATCCTAAAAAGGACCCGACAGTGACATACCATCCTCGGTGTATCGTGTATCATAAAAATGGTTAGTAATATGTAACAAAATAAAAGTAATAAGGGCGGACATGTATCCTCGCAAAATCCGTTTAAAATAATAGCCCATATTTCATGGAACGTGAAGGCAGCATTCAGGTACCATAAAAGAGGAGATTTACCGGCTATTCCCCGAATAATCCTCTCCAGTCAACTAAAAAGCGTTGCAATGACAATGGAGGGCGCGCAAGCTTATCTGTTTTTGGATGTATAGGGTAAAGTACACCCTAAAACAACATAACATGTCCCTATTAACCTTGTAGTGCGCGAGTGTCCGTAGCCTTAAGTCGAATAGTGTGATGTGCTTAACCTTAACACGTTCACGAGGTCGTGTACCACATGTGATACACAGTGCGCTTTATATTTAATCCTTTTTGGAAATGCTATGGCTGCATAAGAAGCTTCGAAAAGAAGTGACGACTGTACGTAAAGGTGGTACACGACCAATGGTACATTCATTTCAAGTCCGATCATATTTGTTAATTATATAATTATTTTTGACTAACTACTGTATTATATAATTATTTTTGACTGACTACTAAATAAATAAACTGGATTTTAGGAGTATTTTCAATGTAATTTTATTCAAGCAACCTTATTTTGTTACAAGGTACAAAAAACAGATAAAATCTAACTTATTTTTATAAAACCCTCTCAGAACAGAAAAGAGTCAAAACTAGAAAGAACTTATTGAAATTAAAAAAATGAAAATCTCAAAATGGTGAGACTATACCTTAGCGCATATCGCAAATACTTCATTTCTTACTTTAAAATGAAAGATTAGGATGTAACTTTTACGAAAATATAAACAGTGGAAAATGCACCAGCGGCTTGCGTGACAAAAAATACAAAAGACACCAGCGGTCATTGCATATAAAAATACCCAACGTCGATTCGTCGATTTGGACCACCTCGCCAGGTCCACCCAACATATCATTGTCCAACATTATCGTTAACTAAAGATCAACGATCATTTCATCAAATCATCAAAAAACTTGCAATGTTCTTTGTTGTGTTTTCATTATTTAGTGTTTGCAACAGCTACTTTTTCAGTTATTTCTCATAGATATTTAATTAGGCACATTTTGTAACATCAGCTTCACTTTAAATAATTCTTCAAGTACATATACTAAGTGACATATAAATCCGAACACCCAGTTTAAATGGTTTTATTTTAATAAAATTTTGTATAAGTACTTAGTGAAGCATAATAAGTAAATGATAAAAAATTCAAAATGATTGCACTGCTTTAAAGCCCTTTGACCTTTAATAATGTGTGGATGCACCCTGATGTGCTACGCATTCTCCAACGCGCCTAGGCATGCTTCTGATCAGGTGGTCAATGTCCTCCTGTGGTATCTCATTCCAGGCAACCACCAACTCCTCTCGAAGTGCTTCTAGAGTCTGAGGAGGACGTTGCAAATTGAGCAATCTCCTACCCATCATATCCCACACGTGCTCAATTGGGGATAAGTCGGGAGATCTTGCTGGCCATGGTAACAATGTGACATCATTATGTTGAAATAAGTCTATTGTGACTCTTGCAACATGTGGTTGGGCATTATCTTGTTGGAAAGTTGGATCTGCCAGGGTGTCAAGATAGGGTAAAAGATGGGGTTCTAGAACTTCGTGGATATAACGCTGCGCGTTCATGTTACCTCTGATGAAGATTAAAGGTGACCTGGAACCACAAGCTATAGCACCCCAAACCATAACTCCAACAGTGTGATGAACATGTCTTTCAACAAAAAACTGTGGATTGCTCCTTTCACCACGTCACCTTCTAATCCTGGCACGACCATCGTGCATGCCTAAACAAAATCGAGACTCGTCACTAAAGACAATACTGTTCCATTCCTGATCCCAGAGTGACCGTTGTCTGCACCACTCAAGGCGATTACGTCGGTGTTCTCGAGTTAAAGGGAGGACCCAGTGTGGCCGGTATGAAAACAAGTCAAAACTTCTCATTCGTCGGTAAACACTTCGCATGCCAATAGGTCTTCCGTGTTCTGCAAACCATTCATTTGCAATGGACCTGGTAGTGGAGAAACGGTCCCTTAAGGCCAATAATCTTACGCGGCGATCTTCACGGTCTGTTGTTCTACGGCGGCGTCCAGTGCCCCTTGCTCTTTGCGTACGGCCTTCTCGTAGCCATGCCTGATAACACCTAACCACAGTGTCTACACTTCTTTGCACTCTAACTGCAATTGCCCGAAAAGAAAGTCCAGCTTCCCGAAGACCCACTGTACGGCCCCTATCAAACTCACTAAGTTGACGAAGTCGTACAAGTCTCCGTACTCTAGGCATCGTAACCGATCGTAAAGGATGTCAAGAACCAAAATCCGCCAACGTTGATTCTTTACTGCGGCTGAAATATTCATTTTTAGAGCGTTAGCGAATTAAAAAAAAGCAGCATAAAAACCGGAATGTCCAACTGATAAGGCTGAAAATTTTTTCACTTGTTATTTACAGTAAGATAAATACATTCACCAACTTTTATTAAAATAAAACCATTTAAACTGGGTGTTCGGATTTATATGTCACTTAGTATACATACAGTTTTTATCCCGTCTGGTCTACTAGGATCATCTCCTCCAACAAATAATTCTACCGATATCATTTCTTTAAAAAATATAAGTGAAGAAAACGTAGGGCTTCGAAAAGATTAAAGAACAAAATGACGTCTGGATGTGATGGTATTCCAAGTTTTTTCGTTAAAGATTGCATTCATATACTAACGAAACCGCTGGCTTCCATATTCAACCTAATTCTAAAATCAGAGACATATCCAAATATCTGGAAGACCTCTAAAATATGTCCTATTCACAAAAGTGGAGATATCTCTGATATTTCCAACTATCGCCAAATAGCAATCCTGTGCAATTTCAGCAAGTTGTTTGAGATCATCGCTTATGAAACGGTTTACTGTTCGGTCAGGGGTGCAGTCTCTAGTAATCAGCATGGGGTTATGAGAGGCAGATCTACGGTCACCAGCTTGGCTCTGACTACTCACTACATTTCTGAAGTACTGGACGGTCAGGGACAAGTTGATGTCATCTACACAGATATTCAGAAGGCGTTTGATCAAGTTGATCATTATGCACTTCTGGATAAGCTTAAAACAGTGGGTATGTCTGATGCCATGCTGTCGCTCATGAATTCATATTTGAGGGATAGAAGGTTATTTGTCGAATATGGTGGTCATAGGTCGATTTACTATCGGGCCACGTCCGGGGTACCTCAAGGGTCAAATCTAGGTCCATTATTGTTTTTAATATCTATTAATGACTTGTCTTATGAACTGAAGTGTTTCCATTTGTTTTTCGCTGATGACCTTAAAATCTGCACGTCAGTCAAGACAGTCGAGGATTGCGTCATGTTGCAAGATGACTTAGCTCTAATTTCGTCTGTCTCAGTCTGAATGTTTCGAAATGTAAAGTTATGACTTATACAAGAAAAGTTAACTATTTAATTTATGATAATTATAACATCAATGGTCAGGTTATAGACAGATGCACCTCTTATAGAGACCTTGGAGTCATTTTTGATACCAAGCTAACGTTTACTGAGTATATACTCAATATCTCGTCGGCTGCCACTCGACTACTTGGTTTCTGTATCAGAAACTGGAAGGGTTTCTCCAATGTTGATACATTAATGACTTTATTTTTTACTTTTGTCAGGAGCAAGTTGGAGTATGCGACTCTGATCTGGTCTCCTATATACCAAAATTCTGTCGTGATCTTTGAGGCCATTCAACGTAAAGCTTTAAAGTATTTTCACCTTAAATGCACAGGTTCTTATCCAGAAAGAGGTTGTGACCATAGTGCCCTATTAGAGTTTTTCAATTTGGATTCACTGTCAACAAGACGAAACTTATTTGCTTTGTCGTTTTTGTATGGCCTCATTCACAATAAAATTGACTGTCAAAATTCACTTGAAAAAATATGTTTCCGCGTTCCAAGGCTAGGGAGTCGACAACAAACGGCATTCTATTGTCAAGCTGGCCGTACAAATGTTATGACAAAATCGACAATTAATCTCATGTGCTGCGTCATGAACAGTGTTACTGAATCGTGTGATATTTACAGTGACAGTTGTGCATCGATTATTAACTGCTATAGATCATCCAATCTTATTTAGAATGTGTGATACTATAGATTTAAGTCCAAGAACCATGTCTCTTTAATTGTTATTTTTTTTCAGCGTTTCCTGTAATTGGGTTTCACCTGTTGGAAATAAAATAAATAAAATAAAATACAATAAATTATAACTATAATAAATAGGAAAACAATAACCGAAGTTCTTTTGTGAAGGGCATAAGGCATTCTTCAAAAAAGTCTCCTTAGCTAACGCTATCGTAGGGCACAAGGTGGATTTAGTACAGTAAAACATGACGGCCACTCCTCCAAATCGCATTTTCATAACAATCCTGTGCCGATTGCATATTTTTGCGCTAGTATATAAGAATTTGGAAAACCAAATTAAGGTATATTATTATCCATGATTTAAAAATGGCTAAAAAGTTACTTATGTTATACTCGATCGGCCCCTGAGGTAGAACCTGAATATTTGTCAAATAACGATATGACAGGGTAGGATTGTTCCCCTAATGTCCATAAAATTGTATAATGTCAAACTTCAATAACTTAATATTTTTTCAAACCATTTTGCCTCTATAAGGGATGGTTTGACAAACAACAAAAGAGATAATTAATCTAAAATTGAGTACCTCGTCTAAAAATGTTTCAGGAAACCAAGTAGCGAGGGAAATATTTTTCCTTTCCCTTCTGCAGGTATCTCAGGCTCTACACCACTACTCTGGTGAAGTTAGAACCGTAATGTTTTTTGTTTGTATTGCCTAAGCTGATAAAGTTGTACGTACAACATTCTAAGTCGATATCTCTTCGTACTTCTGAGATATCTTTCATGATTTTGAAATTGTGCCTTCAACACCCAATATCTCGCAGGTATTTCAGAACCTATGTTTATATGAACGTCTTGCGTTACTTTTGGTCCTACATTCTTCCCATGTAAATATGGCCATTATCTTCTGTAGACAATAAGCTCAAAAGAAGTGAGCACGTGACATTTAGATAGCGGATAGGATGTATGAAAATGTTCCCATTGATTTTGACCAAACTATGATGAAAGCTGTTCCACCAAATCCTTGGTTAACGTGTATTGCTGCTAGTATTATATTATCGCCTCCCCTCTAGACGCCGAAACGTGCACTTCTTCTCCAAAAACATTGTGCAATTTTTGGTATAAAAATCTATTAACTAAAGGCTATTCGAACGTCCTTGTGATAACTCAAGATTTGAGGTGAAGTATGTCTAGGAGGGTGCAGGTCTCCACGATTCTGGTTTAGCAAGGCAATTTTAGCACCAAGATAGAGCAATATACAATTTTTGCACATTTAAGACCTGGGCGTCTAGGGGGTGGAGGCCCCTTCCTCTAAATCTGCCAGTGACATCAGTCCAGGGATCCGAGGACTTAGCAGAATCAAACCACATATATGTTCAACTTCTTGTACGACGTTTCGCCCGCCACAGTGGCCTTCATCAAGTACAAGTCTCCCATGACAGTCCATTTATTTTTTTCTCCTCATTCGTATACAGTGTGTTACAAAAATAGTTTGAACGATCCTGTAGCATGCCGAGACCAGAAAAGCCCAGGATCACCTGGCATTGCCGCTCGCAAAAGGACATCCAGCTCCTCAAAGTGACAAGACGTCGTGTTCTACTGTACCAGACGCATCACCCCCATGCATGACTCCGAAACGCCCCCCAGAAATGTGAAAATCCACCCACGACTATTATCGCAACATTCCGGTTAATTGATATTTTATATCTTCGACTACAATGTGTACTGTTTATAGAACTAAAATTCGTCATCAAGTACACTTGTCGCAAACATGGTTTCTTGATAATGTGGGCACCTTAATGATAAAACAATTCACTATATTGGTACCATAATATGTTTATTGGGATGGAAAAGTTATATGAGATCTGGTCCTAACAGAATTTTCTATCTTCTCATATTGAGCACATTATTCCAGGTAGCATGTGTATCATCGAAGGCTCGCATCTGTCCCTAACTCCAAAATTCAATATCAGATCTGTACGTATATAGGTCAAACAAAGCAATAATGTCCCTGCAGTTTTTCCGCTAGCCATGTTCAGTATCCACTTTAATGCCTGTTTTACCAAACGAGGAAATAATATAGTTCGGATTAATTTTATTTTGCCGCCCCAGGCGATCCGCTTTATTGGCTCTTGTTTACTCTTCCAGTGCAGGGGCCCAGTTTCTCAGTGGAGCTTGTAACAGGCATCCGCAGTATGGGATTTCATTTACGAGAAAATGTCTAAAATATGTTAATGGAAACCAGTTTGTCAGCTTAGAAATGAAGCTTTGGAGAATTTTTCTATCGAAATTTCTTTATCGTGAACAGTATCTTACTCATTAATTTCCATGATAATGTTAAAATTATATTATCAGTTTATATCCATACAGATAGAGATAGAGAGTTCTGTGTTCTGTATTTATGTTAAAATGATCCTTACAACTATATGAAATATTACTATATTATCCCTTTTCATAACATTACAGCACTTTTCTTTTATATTGATTGACAAAAAAAAGGTAAGCACCTACGTATGTTTATTAGGATTCAAGAATTTTTCCATTTAACTTGCCATTAACAAGTGATATAATATTCAGGTTTTTCTTTTAAGTTTTTGTGGTGTGTGAAAAAATATTTCATCCCGTGCTTTCAGTATAGTACCTTTGTACATGGTAGTATACTTATATAAGGTTTCTGTTCTTGTTGTCACGTGCCAAAATCACGAAACCTTTTTTTTACTATTTATCACTTATCCGTAATTTGAATTTCTCTTCATTGATAATAGAGTGTCCATTCCTAGGCCAAACCATTTTCAATGATTTTCTTTTGGCAAATTGATTCTCGGCGATTCGGTATGGTGTTGACGATCAGCAAAAAACTGTAGTTTTTCTTCGTTAGTTGGTCTCCTATAAAACATATCTTCTTCAAAGCCACTCAAGATACCTTCTTATATAACGTTACGTGTTCTGCGTGATTCGCTTTTCTGTTTCCGTTGAGGTCATGGTGCAGGGGTCGTTTCTTCATTTTCCGGACTCTGGGATATTAGGCCCCAAGCGCCAATTCATGGACTGGCACTCTTTTTTTGTGTAACTTAAGTTTAGTCATTTTGATTTGGGTGCTACGTCTTCCATTTTTTTTATGGGATTTTGACCCTCAGCGGTAAGTTCTTTTTTATATACCTTCGGACCACGTGCCTTAATGCGTGTCCTGATGACGTTCGTTCAATATCCGCTTTCTTTTAGTCAATAGAAACCGAAGAGAATCATCATCCTTCCTCCTCCAGTTGGTTGCATCTTGTTGCAGTTTTGAAAATTGGTGGAAGCCATCCCCTTGAAAAAAACCCTGATATAATCAGGTAAAATATCATATAGTTAACAATTTCATAGATCTTTATACATTTATTATTGCTTATTGAAATTCTTAGATTCTTCTTGATTTTATTGGACATTCTAGGTATTCAAATATGGGTTCAGTGAATACATGGCACCTTCTATTACATTGATCATGATTTTGATTTTTGAGCTGCCATAATTTTTTAGAACAAGGGTATATTAGTTTAGTACATTTTTTCTTTTTTTTTGCATTTGCTTTATTTTTTATGTATAAAAAAAATGTACATGGTTTTGCTTCAAGTGAGGCCAGTAGTGGGCACGACACTGGGCATAGGCTGCATGCCTCGTTGTCAAAAATTATGGTAGTAAAAAAAAACCCTAGAGAGAGAAAGAATGTTTAAAAATCTGCTCTATTCTCTGTCTGAGATAAAACTACTCATTGAAAACAATGACACTTGAAGATATGAGGTATGTACAATAAGGTTTCCGGTCTCCATCCATGCTTCTATTTTTTTAATTAAAAGTATCGGTACAAATAGTACCTTTCAAAATTTGACAGCAAACATGATAGAATGTTAACCAAAAATACAGTTAATTGACAAATTATGAGTTATGACGTCTCTGCGAAGCACGCAAAAAAATATGTCGTTTAAGTCAACCTCATTGGCACTGCAGCTTTAAATATTAAATTTGAAAAAATACAGCTTATTCTCTCTTGGGAGCAAAAAACTAATCGATTAAAGTGTGCTGACCCATACGGTTTTGCATAGTATAATCTCAAATAAGTTTTCCCACATACATATATGCATATTTCTAAATTCAAATGTAATACAAAATTAATCTGTATCGAGTAAAATCCTAGGCGTGCAGGTAAATGGCGATTTGCTTGCGGAGGTGTTGAATTTAATAATTTCGCAGGACGAGAGAATACTTTTTCCTCATGAAGCTTAAACCTCCAGCCCAAAATTTAATATAGGATCGTGTACTGAGCAAACAGAACGTTAATGCTCGGATAGTTTTCCCGACGTTGAGTTTACTTTATCCCGTAGCCCGTTTTATCGAATAAGGAATACCTCAAGTGTAGAACATTTGATGTTAATCATTTTGCTGATCTGGTTGATACATATTCTGGGCTCAGTATTGAAAATATAGGGTTGTGACCCTATATCTCTATAAGTTACTGACACACATTAGTAAACAGATTCGATTCGTTTGGAACGGTCAAATGAAAAATGGCCCTAAGCAGATTGTACTCGCCACCCAATCCTTTCATGAATTATCAAAACTATTACAATACATTCACCATACAGACAGATAATTATTTCATTTTTTCTGTACATCACGTTACTGAGCTATAAATTTCCTCCGCTTCTAGACTAAATTCCTGAAAAATAATTGACTATGAATCTTTCAATTCCTCCTTTTTTGCATTCAAAGGTACCCGTACTCCATTATCATCTCATTTATACAGGGTGTTAATTAAGTATATACTATAAATCAAAAGACGATTCTTTGAGTAATTTTGAGACAAAAAGTCCATATAAAGATAGGTCCGTAAATTCTTCTTTCTCAAGAGTGTTAAAATTAAAAAAACAAAATGGTGTTTCGAAAATTTCTTAAATATGCTTTACCTAATTTTGTTGTAATTTGGTGGTGGTATTTATATACTAAGTGACATATAAATCCGAACACCCAGTTTAAATGGTTTTATTTTAATAAAATTTTGTATAAGTACTTAATGAAGCATAATAAGTAAATGATAAAAATTTCAAAATGATTGCACTGCTTTAAAGCCCTTCTCCATTCTCCATTCTCCAACGCGCCTAGGCATGCTTCTGATCAGGTGGTCAATGTCCTCCTGTGGTATCTCATTCCAGGCAACCACCAACTCCTCTCGAAGTGCTTCTAGAGTCTGAGGAGGACGTTGCAAATTGAGCAATCTCCTACCCATCATATCCCACACGTGCTCAATTGGGGATAAGTCGGGAGACCTTGGTGGCCATGGTAACAATGTGACATCATTATGTTGAAAGAAGTCTATTGTGACTTTTGCAACATGTGGTCGGGCATTATCTTGTTGGAAAGTTGGATCTGCCAGGGTGTCAAGATAGGGTAAAAGATGGGGTTCTAGAACTTCGTGGATATAACGCTGCGCGTTCATGTTACCTCTGATGAAGATTAAAGGTGCCTGGAACCATAAGCTATAGCACCCCAAACCATAACTCCAACAGTGTGATGAACATGTCTTTTAACAAAAAACTGTGGATTCCTCCTTTCACCACGTCGCCTTCTAACCCTGGCACGACCATCGTGCATGCCTAAACAAAATCGAGACTCGTCACTAAAGACAATACTGTTCCATTCCTGATCCTAGAGTGACCGTTGTCTGCACCACTGAAGGCGATTACGTCGGTGTTCTCGAGTTAAAGGGAGGACCCAGTGTGGCCGGTATGAAAACTTCTCATTCGTCGGTAAACACTTCGCATGCCAATAGGTCTTCGATGTTCTGCAAACCATTCATTTGCAATGGACCTGGTAGTGGAGAAACGGTCCCTTAAGGCCAATAATCTTAGGCGGCGATCTTCACGGTCTTTTGTTCTACGGCGGCGTCCAGTGCCCCTTGCTCTTTGCGTACGGCCTTCTCGAAGCCATGCCTGACAACACCTAACCACAGTGTCTACAATTCTTTGCACTCTAACTGCAATTTCCCGAAAAGAAAGTCCAGCTTCCCGAAGTCCCACTATACGGCCCCTATCAAACTCACTAAGTTGACGGAATCGTACAGGTCTCCGTACTCTAGGCATCGTAACCGATCGTAAAGGATGTAAAGAACCAAAATCCGCCAACGTTGATTCTTTACTGCGACTGAAATATTCATTTTTAGAGCGTTAGTGAATTAAAAAAAAGCAGTATAAAAACCGGAATGTCCAACTGATAAGGCTGAATTTTTGTTATTTACAGTAAGATAAATACATTCACCAACTTTTATTAAAATAGAACCATTTAAACTGGGTGTTCGGATTTATATGTCACTTAGTATAACATTAAGGAGCTAATTCAGCCCTAACTTGATTAAGTTTATTAAGTCCAGTGGCATCTCGAGCGGGATCTGAACGAATATTTGTGACAAAAAAATATACGCCACTAACTTTGTGCAATTTTTATCATATCCTTTGGATTAAGCAAATAGAAATACAACTTTCTTGTCTCTTCGATTTTTTTCGTACATTGCTTAGTTTTCAAGAAAAAAAAGTCCACTTAATTGCATATCCCTGGAATATGGGCAAACGCTTCTTTTGGAAATGTAACATAACCTCAAAACAGAGAGCTGACACGGAACAGTAGAAAACTATGAAAATCAAGAAGGCCACAAAGGCGCCCTACAATTATGTAGAAACGACTGACGATACGACCCAAATACTGATATCGTTTTCCAAGGCAACCCTTGATTCTTATTTACTATTCTTAGTTCAGTAATCTAATGCAGTGTTTAGTTGTTCTTGTTATATAATTAGTAATGAAAAATTTTAAAAGAATAATAATTTCCAAAAGAAACTTTTCCCCTTATTCCCTGTGTAGTTGTATTTATATTTGCTTAACCAAAATAACATAATAGAAATTGCACATAAGTCAGTCGCGTACATTTTTTTTTGTCACAAATATTCGTTCAGATCCCGCTTGCAACCATCCTGGAAAATCCTTTTTTGATTCTTGCTTATACGATTTTGAAAATTTTTCTGTTTTACCCCTGAACTCATGAACTCATCTCACATTTTAATTAAATATTCATTTTGAAAACAAACATGTTTCGGTTTCTTTATTGCTTGTCCGGTGATGCGGTAGTGACAGTAATCTACCAGTCACTCTTTGTACGCACAAAAATCAATTCAGGCCAAGCGGAGTAAGGGAGGAGGATGTGCGTCCGACTGCCTGAGTGTGTATGTTGATATGGGGCATAAAACTAGTAAGACTATGTACTTTTAAGGGCACCGAAAATATCCAGGCCATTTGGGGCGTCATGACGTTAATTATAAAATTTTATTTACATTTTTTCAAGTGTTCTGCAAGAATTTTGGCAATAATTCCGCTACGTATAGTCTTATAAAGCATAGTAGAGTATATTTCAATAGTTGGCCGAGTTTGCTCCACTTGGACCAAGCGTTGACGGACCCCACAGAATTAACATACAGGGTTTGTCCGGAAAGTAATAGGACTCATTTTCTTCCGCCATGACTGTACTTCGGAGCGTGCCCGCACCGACTGGATTCGGTAGAGGGCGTTCCTAGCTAACGAATGAGCGGCTGGTCCGCTGGTCAGTTGTCTCCAAGCACTTGGAGAGTCAGGACAGGCATTTTCGCGCGACGTGTTTCTGTGAGTGGTGCAAGCCGAAAATGCAGCGTTCGTTAGAGTAGAGGTACGCGATTAAATTATGTGTGAAACTCGGTAAATCTGCGACAGAGATGTTTGATATGATCAAGCAGGCTTACCCAGGTGTTGCTTTAGCAAGAAATGGTGTGGTTCGGTGGCACCTCCAAAAAGGAGGGCCGGGAAGAGGTCGCTGATGAAGACCGTGCTGGAAGACCTTCGACTTCGACAAACACCGATAATGTGACTCGTGTGCGCAAAGTTTTGAACTCAGACCGTCGACTAAGTATTCGTTTAATTGCCCTCATGTTAAATTTACCAAAATCTGTGTCCGATAAGACATCGCAGCCGATAATGTGACTCGTGTGCGCAAAGTTTTGAACTCAGACCGTCGACTAAGTATTCGTTTAATTGCCCAGATATTAAATTTACCAAAATCTGTGTCCGACAAGACATCGCAGCCGACTGGAAGTTGCACCACGACAACGCCCCGGCTCACTGCCTTTCTTGTGAACAGCTACCTGACCAAGGCCGGCATTCCAACGCTTCCGCAGCCGCCCTACAGCCCAGATGTGCCCCCCCGAATTTTTTTTTGTTTCCTCGCCTGAAAAGGCAGATGAAAGGCAAGCATTTTGAGACGACAGAGGGGATCCAATCAGCATGCACCGCGGCTCTCAAGGCTATTCTAGAGAATGCCTTCCGTGACGCCTTCAATGCTTGGAGATCGCGCTGGCAGCGCTGCATCGAAGCAGAAGGAGCCTATTTTGAAAGTTTTTAAAGAATTGTAACGATTGGCTCAATAAATTTGTTTAAATCGACTCAGTCCTATTACTTTCCGGACAAACCCTGTATGTGTCACACGATATGGGGAGTTATGAAATATCAGGAGATAATCAGAGCTGTTTTCCAGTCTCCCTTTTGAGGTACTCCGAGTAACTCAGTAGTGCTTAGCACCAATGACGTTCTAATGCACATTGTATTTTTCAAAATTTTTACTGAATTACGTATATGTAATTTCTTAATATTGATGTTTCAATGACAAGCTGACATCTTATACTTTGAATATTTTGTTTTCAGTATTTCACAGCTATTGGTTGATATAATTTGTTGAATGGATATTAAAGCTCATTTGCTATATTTGACGGACTGTTACCCCATAAAAGATACGGATTTTTTTTCAGTTTTTGTATCCAAGTTCTGCATTTAGATCCTCACTATTGATTTTGAATATTTGATGTAAAATAGTTCAGGATTTCTCACTACAAGTTGAGGAAAGTTGGGAATCCTTTACGAACTATGAGAGTTAGTTTTGGATATTATATACAGTGTGTTCTCAAAGTTGGGACTTTCCGTTACAGAGTGTGAACTTCAAGCAAATTTATCAAGTAACACATATACCAAAGCCTTAAAATAGCCGAGATTTTAAGTTCCGAGAAACTCTAAACAAGTCATTTCGACTCTGATTTCCTCCCCTTTTACGTAAAAAGATATTATGATCTCTTGTTGTACTATGACTATGTGTGAGTCAGTATCCAAATCAGATATCGCGCGGTGTATAGGTTAACCGAGTTTGCAAACACACTGCAATAGCTTAGTTATCAATTTGATCTTAGATTACTGTGAGCATTTTCAAGATCATACTGATACTCTACTAATGTTTCCAGCAGAGCTGCGTAGGTTTATTTATATCGTACAAAAGGCATATGTGTGGACATAGTAAAAAACCTAGACAGCCCCAAATGTTGCAAAAAATGCGTGAATGTGAATCAAACAGCGACAGCTGCAGGCAGTAATTACATCAAAACATATGTGACAGGGCAGTACTAGCAATGTCGTATCAAATAAACTACTTTTTCGTTCAATTTCTTGTTTACGTTTTTGGTTGTTTTATCACAAATTTACTTTATTATTTTAAACGTAGTTGTTTCTAAAAAGGAAAGTCTCAACTTATTGGACACTCTGTATTTTTTTAACACTCGTCAGGCCGCATCTTCAGCCACCAATTCGTCATTCTTCTGAAAGGTTTTAAGCCTGGATTATAATAGGTATAAGGTCTTTGACTACCACAACAATTATTTACATTGCGTAGGGTTTGCATGTGATGGCGTAATTTTCGTTCTCGATATTATCAGCTCAGCTTTATATAGGTTATAATTATTCGGGGGTGTACATAATCAAGACGAATTTGATGTCAATTACGAACTCCACCGTAACTTAAACGTAAATGTTAAATTACAACTGTATGTCACGTACCTTCTTCATCGTCCCTGACACCTTCGCAGATAAGTATTTGACGAATTTTGTTAACAGGTTGCATCATACTATTAAATGTATACATTTGATTGAGTGCTTTCAGCCACAGCATTCTACAACTAGTTAAAGATGGCTGTGACTCAGCAAAAATAAAGTGGTTTTACGGTTTTATACTATACAGTAGTATCCATGGGATTGCTTTGTGTGTTTGACAGCAGTTTTCACTTGGCTGTCCGGTGTGACAATTTGTTAATCGATTGCGTTAGCTGATTGAGCTGTGTGGAGGAGCCTACCCCTTATGTTTACATTGCAATGTCTATTGAGAAAGTTGTTTGGTTTCAGTGCATGTTTTTGATGTATTTGTCTACCAATGTCTCCCAAAGTGACAGCGTTGTATCAACATAATCATACTTGCCGGTGGAAACAGTCACCTCCTTTATGCTTGTGCTGCTCTTTGCAAATGATGTAAGAAGTAGCGCGTCTTGAAATCGTCTAAAACCACAATTATCTGGAAACACTCACACTTTTAAAAAATAATACCAAACTTAATGACAAAAATTTTTAAAACTAACTTATGTCAAGTGAACCCTGATTCTCCCTACAGACTATGAGAATAAGAAGACAAACCAATTCATGACTGGCTCCTACCTAGTCTGAATTCCTTGGTCTAACACGATTTCAGCAGAATACGCGTCAAGCGACTTCTTTGTAGCGCTTTTTGTAAAGTGGCTAAGGATGGCATAAAACGAAGGCGTCTAATTTTATCTGTCAAAAATCGTTCAGCACCTTTAGTGCCCTACTGTCGTTAGATGCACCATTGTCTATATGCCGTGCTTTTTGGTTAGTGTGTGACAGGATTTTTTTAGAAGTGGATCCTGTTGAGCCAAAGAGCCATGATAAAATGCTTGCAAAAAAGGGCATGGAGCTTACAGAAATTCATAAAAATATTGTGGCGACTGTTGAAGGCGGTGCAGTTTCTCACGATTTAGTCAAAACACTGGTATGGTGATGACGTCATGAGAAAACCAACATGGCGGTGTGACACTGGTAATCAATATTAAGTGATTAAAACATTAAAAAAGCTGTTATAAGGAGCATTTGCATTAGCATTACAAGTACCTATCATGTATTCGTAACTAGTAGGCTGATTTTTACTTTTTAAAGATCATTTTGCTCCTTTTACTTCCTACGCTTACTGGCAAGTAAGTATTGTAATCGCAAAAAATTTCGAAAATGAGATATTATGTTTTTTGGATGTTATATGACATGTACGACAAGAAAAACCTAGTAACTCATTTGTCTGTCTGTAGGTCTGTCTGTCTGCCCACTAATCCTTGGCCTTGAAAAGTATCGCTCGGATTTGGATGAGATTTTCACACAAGGTTACTACTACGCCAAAGACGAAAAAGCTTTATAGTTTTTGAAAATCGGCCCAGTGGCCGCGGAGAAAAAGGCAAAAAATGAAGCATACACACGGCAGACTTGTGTCTGGCACAACGTAAAAACCATTAAAGGTGTCTGGCTACTGGGCTAACTTTTTTTGATCGTTCTCCAAGTGACGGTATCAATTAAACTTCATACTATGACGAAAGTTCAACTCTGGCGTATTAAAGTTTGGGGGGATCTGGGAGGGGGTTGAAACTGTACTATCTGCCAAAGGGTGACGCCATGTCTAATATGATTCTCAATAAAATATAAGAAAACGCTTTCTACTTTAGCGATTTTGAGGTATTATTTTATACCACTTTGCTACCTGTTACTTACCAAAGTAACCACTATCCAAATTTCATAGTTCCTGTTCGTTCTTACCTGTTTTGGGGACATGCACCGAGAAAATTCCAGGTCTTATAAAATAAGAAGGGTCTAGCCGTCGCGTGCTCTCGGTCTGTAAGGAATTTGCTCTTGGAGATTTTGGCAGTGCTCGAATCTTCAAAAAGTTCTCGATTCCAAGAGGTACATATATTACCTTTGCATTTTGCACTTTCTAAGTATTATTTCGACGCTATAATCGTAAAATGAGAGGCGACATCTCGTCTATTGTTCCTAACAGTCAACCCGTCGGGATGTGTACATTATTTTATTCCCTTGGCGTGGAACTTTTTCCATGTCAGAGTCAGTTTGGAAGTTTTGGTAGCGCGTCGGCCAGAAATAACGTGGAAACAACTTTTGCTGCTGCTGCCGCTGCTACTGGGAGACGGTTAAAATTTAAAATGATTCCGCTAGGCGAAAATGTTATTTTGTTGCGCTCTCTCGCAGAAATCATTTTGTTATACGAGATAGAATGGAAATACTTCAGTCAAAGTGGGCTTTTAATGGAAAAAAACTGCAAAGTATGTAGTAACTCATAATTCAAGAAGATTAAAAATTTTTATTTATGGCATTTTATTATTAAAGGACGCCAGCTATATCTCGGCAAGCACTTAATCTAGAGCTATCGGTTAATTAATTTTGTAAACGCTGAAAAGTAACATATTATACTTAAAATATTAACATCATTTGGTCGTAGCATGATTTCTTTCGGATGGGAAATTTTCAGAAAAAGCAGGGTGAATGCTGATTGGTTTTATCGACTTATATGGTTTTACTTTTATTTGAAAGGATTTTGATGCGCGATTCTAACGGAGGCCAAGTTTTCTTAGTTTGTCTCGCTGTTCAACCATTAGAGAAAAAAATGCCATTTTCCTGAGTTTACTCGAAAACTTTTCTGTCCGTCATTGTCTGTCAGAGCGGCCCGCATGACCTTTGCTCTTGGTTGAAGTCTTGTAAGTCAGTAGGTCTGTTAGGTCTGGTTGCCCAGAGACCAAACAAAGTCAGGAAGAAAGAAGGGAAGAAGAAAGGAAGGAAGGAAGGAGAGAGAGCAAAGAAAAAAGAAGTGCGTCAATTTGAGGGGTGCCTTGGCATTGCTAATTAGTATTCGGAAATTTTAAATTGATCCTAAAATTAATTTTGGGATTAGTACTTGAAGAAAAATTATAATTATGGTCGGATCTAAAGTCGCACGATTTAATTTTGTTCACAGTGCGAGTGGCGGCCTTGTGTGCTTGCGAACTTGCTCGACTCGCGCAACAAAGGGTTGTTATGCGATTCCGCTTGACTATAACCTAGCTGCGCTTGTTGTTTGATGTAGTTCCTTAGTTAAGGGATGTCAAGGTCTCGGTGAAGGGTCTCGCTGGAAGCATGCGATGGGGCGTTAGTGATTGTACGCAAGGTTCTGTTCTGAAAAACCTGCAGGCTACGCAAATGCGTTTTGGCGAGAAAACACCAAGCCGCACTTGCGTAAGTGATCGCTGGTCTAACAACCATCTTGTATAGCCGAACATTGTTGATCAAACTTAATTTGATGCTATACATAGCGTAGGGTAGATTTGCCGAAGCGAGATTTGGAATTTAGTTTTTAACGCTTCAGTGTGCTTCTGCCAGGTCATTCCCTTGTCAAGAGTGACACCGAGATACTTAACAGAGCTTTCCCATGGTACCCGAGCTTCATTTACTGAAGCCTCAGACGAGGCGCCGCTATGTGTTTTAGTACAATAGATTGCCTGCGTTTTCGAATGATTAATTTTGATCCGCCACCGATTTGCCCATTCCAATACCTGGTCCACTGCACTTTGCAGCCTGTCGTGAACTAGATCCCCAGAGCACGACTGGTCCACCAGGGCAGTGTCATCAGCATAGAGCATAGAGATAGATTTCACAGATGCTGGGGCAAGGGACGTCATGAATAAAAAGTGAATAAAGGACTGGTCCAAGAACCGAACCCTGAGGGACACTGGCTTTGGTGGGCCGTGTTGTCAGCAGAACGTTATTAATTTTGATCCGAAATTTCCTACCCTCGAGGAATTATTTCAAAAGGTTTAGGATGAATGCAATGGTATTATTACTTAATAATCAAAATAAAACTGCATGTCGTTTTCTTTATGCGACAAAAAGTTATGAGTAAAAATGAAAAAAAGAATAAAATTTGAAATTTTCATATTGACCTTGATCAGGCAAAGTACTGAAGCCATGCTAACGTATGTCCTAACAGTTTTGGCACAAAATACTTATCGGATTTTTTTTTCAATGAAGAAAATTCAAATACTAACTAGTTATCATATATTACAACTCAATACTTAACTAAACTAAACTGCTCTATCAGATGCAACTTTCTTCAAATGTTATTCATGAGGTCCTAGACGGTATTCAGATCAATTTCTTTCAGTTTTCGTATATTCTCCGTCTTAATTGTTCTTGATTTTGGGCTTCTGATAAACCTTCCTAGTCAGTGAAGCCCAAAAATCCTCTATTGGGCGAGCCTGCGGCAAGTTTGGAGGATTATCGTTTTTGGGAACAAAAGGTATGTTGTGTTGTTGAAGCCAGCTTTAAGTATATGGTCATTAGCATGATGTTCGTAGACAAACTAAAGCAATTTGGAAAGGCAGTTATCAATAAAGATTTGACTATTCAAAGCTTCACCCCCTCACTTTTCCCACAAAAGGTTGGAATACACCCGAGTTAGAAATTGCGCACCAGACAAGGATTTTATTTGCTTTATGTTTGTATCTAACATTGTCATGGCATTCCTCTACGTTGTCCATATAAAATCCGTCTTTTCACTTCATTTCAGAATTACTCAAAGTGAAATAATTTTCGTCATCTAAAATAATGATTATTCCATTGGCACAGTGTACCCACCTCAGTTGACAACAGCATCTTGGTATACGAATGAGTTGCCCTTGAGAGTATTTGGGGCACTCAAGTCTCTTTCGATATTATAAACCATTCTTCCTCAATTCCAACGATATCGTACTCTTAGAAGATGTGTATTGACGAGCCAGTCTCATTGTTGATAGTCTAACCTGATTTTTTGCCCTTCTCACCAGACTCTGTGACCTCTGTGCAGTATATGCACGTGGTCTTCCACTTTTTGGGAGATTTATGGTATTCCCTGCTCGCAGTCGGCTATTGTTCGATAAATGGTTCTGCGTGAAATGTTTTCTGGAATATTCGACAGATCTCAGGTTTGGGTACCCGCCCAACAAACTTGCAGATACTTTTTATTATTTCTAATTTATACGACATCTTGAAGCAAACACTTCAAAATAAATAAATGTCAACTGTCCAAAGGCAACTTAATATTATTTTGTGTTTAGAATTATTTATATTCCTATTTTTTCGTGTCATCCTCTAATATATTAATTTCTACGCCTCAATTATGGCCGCTAGACGAAAAAGTGATTTTTTCCATAATATTAATAACAATAGTTAATGATAGCTTAGATTCAATTCGTAAAGAAATCGAAAGTAATTTGGTTAGAATATTTTCTTCCTACTGAAATTAGTTGAAGATGGGTAGGAGTTTTGCAGAGCCTTCAGATTCTCGCTTGATTACGTCGATTATTGGGGAAGGGCTGAAACCACGACCACACAAACAAAATAAATAAACCGAGAGGATTAAACCGTTAATATTGCTTTGAGTAATTATGGGCTACATATCCACAGCAGCTAATCAGAAGCTACTCCATCGTCCGCAAATGTCACACCGTTAATATTTACTATGGTCGTACCATCAGTATTTACCGATCATTCCGTCGGTATCAGTGGTTTTGAGCGTAACCTTATTTATCAGTAACTACTGACATCCTGGCTATACTGTCAATAAAAAATATAGAATTCTATGATAAATACTGATGTATCACAGTGAATACTGATCGTGTGACATTCGCCTTTTAGCGTTATCTTGGAATTGCCTTATGGATATGTAATGAAATATGGAACAGTTCATTGGAAAAAATGTCAGTCTGTTGTTTTTTAAACAAAGTGTCTCATATTTTATTACAGATTCAAAAATACCCTTAAAAGAAGACGCTTGATATAACTTACGAATGTTGATACACGTTGATACAGCGTTTTGATACGACGAGCACACAGAATTAAAAAAGTGATCTGTACATTTGGTTAAACCACTAAAAATGGCTAAACATCGCAAAAACGTTGGCTAGGGTGGGGCTACTTGAGCAATTTTTCAATTGATCTGCCATAGCTCTTGATCGGCAAGTCAGAATGGTTTGCCATTCATTTTGATGGATATCTAATTTATTGCTTCATATAAGTCTTCCAATTTGTTTATGTGTCACAAACCTAGTTTAAGAGCTACAGTCGTTTAAGTGAAAAATGTCACATATGCTTAATTAAGCCCATATGTGAGGTAAGTTGAACTAGGGTATGAGGCAAATAAGTGATGTGTTGTGGTGAATGCTACTAGACATGGAATACAACGGCTATTTTACAATAAACTATTTATTTATAATCTGCTATCATTAGTACAGCAGAAACATTATTTTTTCAAATATTAAACGTAAAAATATAATCAACATAATCAAACCTGTCTTTCTACTTTACTTCAGTTATCAGATGACTAATGACGTGGTTTTGATTTGTGATATAGCAAATTAATCATCGTCGCTGTCACAATTAATGCGACCATACCTGGTAAGCTATCGCAACAAACCAGACAGGTATATTCACCTTCATTGCTTTCCTCACTACTTGACTGAAGAACTTTTTTACAAACACTTTTCTTCCCTTTTTATCAATTTTTTGTTTCTGTGTTTTACCCTTTTTAGTTTTCTTATTTTGTTCTTCCTGTAGCATGTTTTTGCTGGAGCATCTGTTAGGTGCTCTTTCTTCCGACCAACGTACTCATTTGTCTTGGACCTGCTTTGGGGTATCGCCGGAGAATTTCAGGAGAAAATTTCTGAGATGTATCAAACTGAACGTTATCTTTAAGGCTTGTACTAGCTTTCTGACATCAGATCAAGTATATGTTTTATGGGGGCCTCGTTACAGGAACAGGCGATAGATCTCTCTTTCTTACTCTTGACTAATTTCCTTCAAATCTTGGAGGCTACCGTGAAAAACAAGGAGAACGATTTAACCAAAACACAAGTCAAATGGAAAAACAGTATCGATGAGGATGGTGGAACGTCAATATGATGGCAGTTTTTTGCTTGCATGATTGTCATTTTTCACAACTTTTAGCGATTTGAAGTGCCTTTTCTCGATTTACTCTAATATGGTCAACGATCTAAATAAACTTCAGATTAAGATACATGGAATATATACGTAAACTTGCTCGAAAAATATTTTTTCATTTGCATAAATGCAATTTTCGCTATTTCCAGCGATTTCTGGCGAATTTTATCAGTTTTTTGCAATTTAATCGGAATTTGGAGTTAAATCAACTTCAGATTACATTAAATTACATGAGAAATACATATGAGTTATGCTGAGAAACGTTCTTTCGTTTGCATAAGTACTCGTATAATTTTCTGCTACTTTTAGTAATTTTTAGAGGGTTTTTACATTTTTTCAAATTTTTGAGGGTGTACGGGTCAAACGGACTTCAGATTCGTTTTAGCGCTTCGGAATACATAATCCTAGGTGCGTCTAGTCAAATGCTGACTAGTCTAAGCGATTCAATGTACGCCTAAATTTGACAGCACGCTAGTTCGCGATTTTAAAAGATAAAAGATTTATACTCTAAAGGTATACATACACGTATAGCGCTGGTAAGAACTTTCAAAATGTAGCACCGCATGACCCCCCATTTAAAAAGATATTCCAATATGGTGCCCAACGGTCATCTAGAAATTTTCAACTACCACCTTTACAGTGGAATATAGTATCCTTTTATCACTTTGAATTTCTGCTTGTTAGCTTGACTTGTTCAAAAAATAAGTAGGACGGGACGACAGTACTTCTTAAATCTTTCCACGACATATCCGTCATCGTGATTGTAATTTGTAAAAATTTATAGAAGATTTAACAGATTTTGTTAGATATTCTAACGGATATTATCGATGACTATCGGAAAGTTTTGGCGTGGGCAATTTCATAAAGATTTTTAGGCGTTCTGTTGACCGACTTGGTAGACACTGTAATATCGAATTTTGTAATACCAAAACTTTCTGAAAATAGTTGGATATCTGAAGCTTCATAATTCTTGCGGATAATCAGTCCTCTTAACTTCATGATCCCCACTTTGTGAAATTAGGAACTTTTAGCGCTGTTGTAACTGGACTAACGGTTGATCTTTCAGTATAGTTTTCGGTTTCTTTCTTCTGTCTCTGTTGGAAGACAATTCTCAGTCCACGGGGTATCTGATCTGAGCAGGGTGTCGTGCAGGATTATTTTCAAAGGAACGGATAGCGCCTATAGGGTGAACGCAATTATGTCTAATGGAACGTCTAAATATTTATGTCCCAATCGTCTTTGATATCTTTAAAAGGATACTGTGAAAGGACAATCAGTAATTAAAAGCCATAAATCGTATTTTGGCGTTGCGAGACGATTTTTAGATAGCGTATATGCATTGAATGGTAAACCTATACGAAATTGTAGAAACTAAGCGGATGAGAAGTAATTACCAAAATTCTACAGCACAAGTTGTACAAACTTTGAAATGTTTGATTTCTCCTTTATGATAGCCCATAGCACTCTCATTTTGAGCCTTTCGGAACAACGAAATGTGACCGCTGGATGAATATTGATGCATTACGCGAAGTAGTAGCGTAGGTAGAGTAAGTGGTGTTGCTATTTTGTAAAATCCGTATATTGTTGGCAGAATTGCCAGAATGATGAGCATTTAATGTTCTGAGCTTCGCATATATTTGTTTTTGGATGCCTCTCTATTTCTTTAACAAATCCTGGAATCATTTTGCAGTCTATATGGAAAACGGTTCTTCGAGTTTATTAAATAAGTACAATCCTCTTTTAATCCAGGCAATCTGTCAAAAATCAGAGGAAATTGTAAGTGGACACATTATTTAGTAAAAATGCGTCAAGAATATGGGTCGTGCCAGAAAAAAATTTCCGTTTCTATTATTTATTGCCGAAAAGTGGGATAAAAAATATTATTTTATTCTATTCATCAAGTTATCTTATTGCTAAGGGAACGTACCTTGACCTTTTTTAGCCCTAAACCACTCAGATTTAGGCAGCAACGCTGGCCACAGTGGTAGACGCTTCGTCTTCTGACCGCCGTGCGCTGCGAGGGTTCGAATCCCCCCCGAAGATAATTTTTTTCTCTTGGCTATGGATGTTGTGATTGTCCGTAGGTGGTAGATGGTTTCTGACTGTCGTACGCGGAAGTACCACCCGGCGGATCACATAGGCGGGGCCAGAATGCAGCATGCACACATCTTCCCTCGCTAGAGTCCGTGTGGCGTCCCCCCTTTTACCCTGTATCCCTCCTATAGCACCACGGTACCCATGGACTGTTTAGTCCTTAGGCCTTCGTGGTAGCTGGAGTATAAAAAAAGATTCAATTTTTGAACACCAACATTGGTCAAACAATTTTCATGTTATTGCAAAACTTTTGAACTATTGTTGCGTCTGTCCAGTCCAATTTCTATAGGCATGGTTTCATTTGAGAACCCATTATCGATTGTGCATTGACATTTGACTTGTATGCTTGAGAAAATTAGTTATTTTATTAGACATACGTAAAACCGCGGGACGCAAAGCTAGTGAACCAATAACATCGGGAGACGACGGACATTCATTTGTGTAGCCGTAAATTTGAAACAAGTAAGAAAAATTATTGAGACACTCCATTTGACGTCATTTTTATGAATGGTTCAAGAATGTCTGATTAACAAAAGCTGCTTGAATGAAGTAGAATGAGGAGACGCCGCTGTGGCCTTGTAATGTAGGAAAGAGGTTTTTAGCTCTGAAATATTAATATGCCACGCGGCATCCTCTTGAAAAATTCATTTTCTTCTCAAGAAAACAATCGCTAATATACCCCCATCAAATTGTGCTTTGCGTGGTTGGACGCATAAAATTTTGAAACGATCCAAATTGCTTCGGTATCGATTCCCAATGTGCCTCTCGTGCTGTGCCGAGTTAAGAACAAACCACAATGTACACACCACGGAGAGTAGTGTCACGACGTGTCAAACTACTTCCTTCATACTACGTTCTTGCGATGCATAGTCTTGTATGCTACGTTTCAAAGAAAATATTACACCCAGTAAAATTTACCTCATGTTAATGGAATTTTGTTTATGGTTTGACGTGGCGGTAAAAACATTCTGGACACTCTGTGGCTTCACCTCAGCTCTGAACCATCCCCCAAATTAATTTGCTACCTTTATCGCTCTCCCTCGGACCATAACTAGCAGGACCTACTTGAATACGTCGCTTTTAAGATTGAATTTTTGAACAACAATCACCCTGCTTCGGAGGTAGTTCTCCTCGGCGATTTCAATGCCCATAATGAGCTCTAGCTGGGCTCAAACAAGACCGATGCAGCCGGTCGTGCTTTCGGTATGACCCAAGGCCTGACCCAGCTGGTGACGAGCCCTACCTTTCCAGGCATCTCATAGTTTGACAGCTATTATTTGTTTAGCTTCAAATGCCATTGGTTACACCAAATTAAGCACCATTCTGAATACAGATTAAATGAATGTCCTTCTTATTAATTGATTCTATTCCCCTTTTTTCTCCCTTTTCTCCTTTTCTTCCTTCCTTTCGTCTTCTTCTATCTTCTACTTAATAAAAAATCTCTCCTGGCTGGGCTCAGGAAGATTTTGAAGACAGAAAACATTCTGCCAGACAAGAGCCAAGGTCCTGCAGACCACTCAAATAACAAACGACGAGGCGAGACGAGATTTGACGGTGGCACAGATTATAATGGTGGGTTGTTTAATGTGATTGGTTGAAAATAATCACCAGTTTTTTTTGTTGTAAAATTCACCTTTAATCTTATATATGTACTTCCCATGATGCGCATAAGTTAGCCCTTCTGACAAAAAAGTTAGCTACGAACATGTACGACAAAAAATTAAGTAACATTCCTCCTCGCTCTAGGTGGAATTGCTGCAGGCGCAAATGATCGTTGCGATGACCAATGCTGTGTGAATGACTATAATGGCTTTCAGTGCACATAGCCCAGCCGACAGCACCACAGCTTTACGGAAGCGATTGACGACTGTGACGTCTGACCACCGACGATGCTTGTCCATCCCGGGGGCCACGTCGCACGTATCGACACTCGATTGTAGGAGATATTTCCAAGTTTTGAGTGTAAATGTACGGGGACATGTATGATGAGTCAAGTATGCCTAATATGTGCATATCATTACTGGAGTTAGAGGCGTATAAATATATCAACGTCAAAAAATTGAGATATACCCTCCCCCACCGGTTGCAACCCCAAACCCCCAAATTGTAACCCCTACAAATTGCACCGATTTTTCAAGACTACACAGACTTTGCGTCCTTGACATAATAGTAACATTGTGTAAAAAATTCATCGAAACCCGAGCGGTACTTCTCGAATTGTAGGAGGTATAAGATTAGCGGAAATTTGTGACATGGTTTTTCGTGATGTACATGTGATATAACATACAAAAACATGATATCGCATTACAGTACTTTCCCGTCAGTAGGCATGGGAAGTACTACTTCTTTAAAATGTTTCACCGAGCTACTCATCTCCTGTTAAATATGCCATCTTGTAATGTATTTTTTCAGATAGATAGTACGTCAAAACACAATCAATTGATTCACTTCAATTAAGGTCTATGCTCACCGCAATGAGACATTTAATTTTCTGAACCAACAGAATAGTTCGGGACTACTTCCGAACTGTACTTACCTCGGGCATGCGTAGAAAAATAACGTAGTAACTGCTTGCTGGAACAAACCTAATATAATGCTGAACGCTCATTTGAAAAATGTCAAAAAGAAATTGCACAATGTCATCTTGTAGACTAGGTAGTTTTAGTTCATTCCATGTTTGCTCGCTGACTCAACGACACGATACTCTCAAGCATATATTGTTGGTTGCAGAAAGCCGAGTGTATATGTTTTGTGAAGCCGAAAAGTCTGTAGTGTTTATCTCTGAGGAGATGTGAAACAAAGAAAGTTGGTTGAGTAGCAAGATCGCATCGTCAACAGATATTATTAGCTCATGAATCCTCACTATGCTAACTGAAGCATCATGTCGTTTAGGCAACACGTACACCTACAAAAGAAATATACAACAAGTTAACATCTTGTACAAAACCTATGTTGTGTCACAAAACACCTACAAAATGTAAAATAAAACGACCAAATCTCACTTTTCAAGATATGTAATACCCGTACGGTGCCGTACAAAAATAATTTGGAGGGAAGACTTTTTTGAACAGCACTGCGCCGGATACTGGTAGACATCGAGAAATCTGAACCTGGAAGGTTTTTCTGCCAGTGATGCTACTTTTCGAAGTCTGTACATATACGGCGCAATGAACGGAAAGGCAAAAGCATTCGCCCCAGTTATCGGCAAACAGCTATTAGCGCCAGACGGACTGGCCATTTCAAGAAATCGCCTTTAAAAATTTCATTAGCTTCCTAATGAGCTCTGTATGTTGGCTGGTTTATTAGAGACGATGCGCGATCAGTTTTATTTGATTCTTGATAGGTAAAATGAAGTTCTGAAATAGGAATAAATACAATACGAACTCGGGCCATCAATATCTCGGACACTTATGTCATAGTATGATTTACTATTATAAAATATTGGAACGAAATTTAATTCATTTTACTTTATTGTGTTTTGAAGGCTTATGCACATATTAAAGTGTTCAACGAATATTAGAAAAATACGCCGCTTTTGTGCTCCATGTGTAGGTGAGATTATCAATTGTCTCGCTGCGGGTATGTAATGTTAATTCTAACGTATTTGCCCAGCCATTGACGTTAATGACCAAATAGGGCTGAGTAATATTGATATAAGGACTCAGTGTGAACAATATCCATAGTAACAGTAATAACAACTAAATGGGACAATTAAACAAAACAAACCCTATGAAACCTGGAATCTGAAGTTGGCCCTTAAAACTTTGCTTTTCAATCTCGACGATTACATGGCTGGATGTTGAAAACTGATTTGCTCTCATCGGGTTCTGTTTGTAAAATAATATTAATGCTAACTGTAAATCACAGTTTAGAGGATACTATTTGGTGTGCTGCAATCTGATAGACACGGCGACAGCAAGATATCACACGATAAGCTGAAAAAGGACTTCGTAGAAACATCTGTAAATACTACCTAAAACTATAATAATTGATGTACCTCCGGTATAAGACTCCTGGGCGACAACATTTTCTGTGCGTGCATGGAGAACAGCACCGCAAATATTCTTGATTTGAAATTAGATATATTGAAAAATTTAAAAAGTGGAGAATACATGTAATGGGGTACTTTCCATAAATGTCTATTCCACGGAGGTTAGGTACCCGTTGAATATTAGAAAACCAACCTATACATATCTCTGATGTTAGCAGTTTAACATCAAATGAATTGTCTCGTTCTATCGGTATCCAGAAGGGAAAGGAAACTCTTCAACAAAAAAATCGGGGGAATTAAATGAGTTCTGTTTCAATGTATGCATTTCAACAACGTTTTCGGTCAGTTTGCGTTGTTTGGAATTTCCTTTAGATAAGAATGTTAAGTTTCGCCCATGGTACATTTAAGGTGCAACTAAGGCGAAGTGACCCGAAGGAAACTGAGGCGAAACATGTTGATGCTCAACCCAAACGTGACACATCGCCTTGCTTCGCAAAGCTGCAGTGCGCGGGCTCTCAATTAATTATGTGTCAAGGAACCAAGCGGAAAAGAGTTTCTCTATTATCATTGTCCTTGCGCCTCAAAAACATATAAACGTGTATTGTAGTATAAAATATGTACCTACCTAACTTAGGGAAACCCCGGCAAAGCGAATTCCTTCTTTTACATTCATACCATGAATACCTAGGTTATTGCGAAAAAGTGTATTCGTCCAACTTTCTGAAATAATAGGCAAACAATTGTAAAAGAATTCTCGTCATTATTTGCCTAATAACAATTTTCAAAAAAAGGATAAATTACTAAGTTACGTGCCGATCGCTAGCGACACTTAAGTATGTCTTAAACAGTTAATCGTTGACCAAAAAAATAATACTATATTTTTTGAGACCTAAAAGGCCTTAAAACCTTAATATAAAAACATGTTTTTCTTAGACAGACGAAAACGCTGTCCGCCATGTTCGGCCCATATATGTATTAATGTGGTCTGACGTCATACCATTTGTAAACAGCAGATGACACTAGCAAAATCTCTTAAATTTTTAAATATATAAACATGACTTCTACTAGTTACATGATTGATATAACCCCAGAAAAGCTGTGAATTAGAGTGCTCATGGAAATAAATATATGCAACACTTTGAATTGCTTGGAGCATACCTTATGTTCGGCACGGGTATTGCGTATCTTAAAAAGTGACATTTTGTCGTTTTTTTTTGACAGTTCGTAGTTTTTTTGTGACATAACGTAGGATTTTAAGATGTTAACTCAGCAGAAGCTTGTTGTGAACTCGTTTTGTAGCTGTATGTGTTGCTTGAACGTCAGCGAACACCGATCATAGCGAGCAAACGTGGAATGAACTATTTGTACACTAAATACTACCTAGTCGGCATGATGACATTTCGTCGGTATTTTTTTAACGTATTCTGAGTTTTTTACTCTTGCGGGATATATTACGTTATACTATGCAGATTTTATGGTCTTGATTAAGTTTGACGTAGTCACCGTATGATTCCTTGTAGAGGTGTAAGAAAAAACACAATATTAGATAAAATTATTCTGACGTTGTGACACATGATCTTAGTTTGGAACTATATCTGAAACGGAAGATTATAAGTGTATTACTTATTCTTTCTTTTTATATGATTATATCACATATGCAGTGTACTTAGATAGAAGTCTAAAAGTTTCTCAGCTCAGCAGAGCAAAAATCTGGGTTAAAGGCAAAAAAATTACCAATCACCAATGGGAACATTTGTGTTTTCTGTCTTTGCGAATACAAGGTCCAAGATTTTTTTTCGATAAATCGTGAAAACGATAAATTTTCACGTTAATTGGAAGCATTTGAAAGCACGTCAATCCATGATGAGATTTCTTTGTTTACAATTTCCCACATCATGGCCGATAGTGTTTTCACCGTTTCGTATTAAAAATATATTTTTTTTTCACAGGACACATATCCATCTCGCGCTATTAAAAATTGAAATCGTTATATTTCATTTTCTTAAGCCAAATACAGTAAGAAATATTTATTCTATATTTTCTATCTATAAGTAGCCTATTCCAAATAATACTGATTCCATTTGGTAAAAAATCGCGTCAAGTAGCTTGACTCAGCACTTTCCACGCAACGCCATTATCAGTTCATAATGTTCAGCACAAACTACATCCTCTGAGAAAAAAATCAGTCATACAGATCCATACAATTAGTTCATAGACATTATTTCCATGCCCTACCGGTAGTGCATCTGGCAACGTCACCTTAGCCCGGTCAGGCGTAGCATCGCGATCAGATTATAGGAAACATGGAGCTAAAACACAGCACGTTTAAAAGTGCAGGCAAATCCATCATGTGTAAAATATGTCTAATAGGTGCGTTGAATTACCAAGGCTGGAGGCATATAAATGTTCATCAGACAATTGAGATAAGCCGTCCCCACCCTCTGCAACCCCCATCCCCAAGTTTTTTCCAAAAATGCGAGGATCCTCTGACAAGTCAAAAAACGAATATTAGCAATTTTTACTTCTTTCGTTTTAGGCCTTTTTCTCTGCCGCCACTGGCCTGATTATCAAAAACTATTTAGCATGTCTCTGATCGGTAACCAGTGCAACTGGAATTTGAGTCCAATAATTACATTGTAGTGTGTGTCAGTCACTTACAAAAGCAGCTATCACTTTTTTCTTTTCCAAATAGTATGTGTGGTGCGTCTCTGAAATCTGTATTTAATGAGCAATCGTTTTATTCAATATAAGGCAGTTATAGCTCAGTGTATATTTGTTTCACCACAGATGGTCAAAGTTGAGGAAAAAACATCACAAGGTTATACATCCCAAAATCATGGTTCCTTAATATCTTTTAACTACGTTGCATTTCTATATGATAAAGCAACTAACTAGAAGTGTTTTATAGAAAAAAATTAACAAAGCATAACCTTATTTGCATATGCAGTTAAAGACCACAGATGAAAAGGTTCGTTTTTTAGAATTTAAGAAAAAGTTCAATATCTCAGAAACACTTTTATATAGGTAAGTTTTTATTATTTGGGAGGTCAGTCGAAAGCCTGACTCCTTAACTTTGTCGTGATATTATTAAAATCGGGTAAACATACGCAGGGGTTTACCTTTCCTTTTTTGTCAAGAGTTTTGGTCTAAAAAAGCAACTCATTTATGAATCGATAAAAACAGTTGCTGAAATGTACGCTAGCAGTGACGCCATAAGGAATTTCATAATAAGGAAACAAGCTTTATTACTCAGTTTATATGACATTTTTGGGAGTGCAAAGTGAAGAAACCGCGCATCTTTGTTATTACTGTTTGTTTATTTTTTGAAAATGAATCGTTTTAGACAGTTTCCTTAATCGTATATTGATTAATAAATAGGAAAATGCTTAAGGTATTCACTTTTTACAGCAGGTTTATTACGTAGATTGAAAACTGACATCTCGTTTTTTTTATAACATTATGTAGGCTTTTCTACAAAATGTCATCTGCGAACTAGCTGTTGTCCACTTCATGCTCACTTGTAGCAGGCGCGGAATATACTACATGCACACTGCCAACTATCTAGTCAACAAATTGACATTTTATCTGTTTTTTAACACTATGTAGGTGTTTTACGTAATAACCCTGCGGGTCTCTCCTGTAAGCGTTCCTTCCTATATACGATACAATGCAATACCCGTATTCCGTTATTAGAACTCAGCAGTCAACGCACGGACAACAATCGTTGAAACGTTCCCATCAAATTCCACTTTGTTGGATTCATGAAATTTTGAAGCGTTCCAATGGGCCGTGTATTGATTGCTGGCGGCTTTTTGTTGCAGCCAGAATAAAGTTAAATTATTATTGGACGTATTGTTTCGAAAAAAAACGCGGTATGTGGTTATTCACTCTGCAGAATGGAGGTCACTGCAGTGCAAATTGATATGGCCTCAAATTGGGTAATTAGATGTTACATGATGTTAATTAAATTTAAGTTTATGGATTGGGTTAGTTCAATAGCAATGGGTATGCGTATCAAATATTTTTGATGATGCACATATATACCTTGCTTTTCATAGAGGTGCATTTATTATTTTGATTGTGTTTAAGTAAGCAAGCTTAAAATTCTGGTAATGAAATTGGTATCATCGCCTTTCTCACGAAGTGTGCTAATTCACAAAATATCAAAAATTGGGATAACCCGCATATAGGTTCCATTATTCCATGCCGGTTAATTTGAAGAAGAGGCATAACTATATATCTATTAGTGTAGACAACACACCATTAAATCCTGGATGTCTTATCTGTAAAGGTAAATCTATAATTCCCACGAAGAGACCTAAATGAAGATAGGTTTCTTAGTGTGCAATAATCCTTGTTAGTATACGCACCTCGGTGGTCGAATCATCACCAAAGTGAGAGAGACTCTGCCCACAGTGCAATTCATACTGCGATAAAGGGAGCTGGAGATCTTTTTGAACCCTCACAACTCTATCCGGTTTTTAGATTGGCCATAAAACGTCAACCAACAGTAATCCCAATGAATTTTTTGACTTCAAGAAACTTTATATAGATTTTAAGAATGTTGTTCACACGGCAAACTGAGAAAGGGCAAAATATTAAATGGCCGGGTATTATGGAGTTTATGATAAGAAAAAAAAAGCCCACCAAAATATTTTTTAAGTCTACCCACCACACTACTAGTTACAACAGTATTGAGTTAAAAAGACTGATGAGTAAATAGTAATAGTATAACTGATATTCAACTAGAACAACTTAATAAGGAACCAATAAAAATAACAAAAAAGACGTACTCCGTTTTTTTTAACTTTGCCCCATGAAACAGAATGAATTATTAATCATTTGGCCTTCGTATACATCAACATTAGCTGGTAATATGTCAAAAGATAGTGTTTAAGTTAGTCGTTTGTCTTTTAGCTTTTATTTCATAAAAATTACTTTGACGTTTCGAGTTGTCTTCTCCATCCCATCACCTAATATTTGTGACATAATCTACATCAATTTTAGGCATGGACATTCAGGGAAATTCAAAAGTCAACCTGAACCTTTTTACATAGACTCTGCTGTCAGCATACCAACGATTACTTAAAAAAATAAACAATTAACAAATTTTCTGAGATAATCGACCCCTTGACTGGAAATATGGTTCTTTGCTTATAAGTAAATGAACATTAATAAAAATATATTTCAGCTATATCTGACAAAAAGCTTCTAAAAATTCACACGACAATGAATATAGGCTGACACACTGAAATTTTCAATTCGGAAATACCTAAACTTTACATACAAGGCTCATTCAAGAACAAGCTGATTTCGTTTTCTTGCTCTCCCGTAAAATTTACTAAACGTTGGTTAGTACACTTCGTGAGAAAGCCGACGATATTTCAGTGTAAAAGTGGCAGCTGAGCATTACATTACATTGGATGCCATTATAGAACATTTTTTAAAAGGGATTGAGATGTGTAATAGCTCGTTTCCTTCGTGTATAAATTAGATACCTTCCAAAATGGCGTACTGGCAGGCCGTCATAGTTGAGCAGCTTTGTTCATTGAATTATTCATAATTCCACAACCAACCATCAAAACGCTACAATTATACAAGTTTATTTCTTTTAGAAGGTTCCATTCGAGTATGTAATAAAATAAGGAACCTTTGAAAAAAAACCAAAAGTTTTTTAAATGGAGTGTTCCATATTTTATGCATTATATACGATAGCGAGGAGATGATTAGTCGTTAGTTATAAACGAATCAATGTACAAAGCTCTCTACTTTGACAGCTACTAAGTTCGCTATTTTAAGGTTCGTAAGATAGTAAAATTATTTTATGGGGCTATAAAGTGCGGATAAGGAGATTCACATGACCTTCTATTCCATTTTAATATATCTTAAGCTGGCGCCCATCTGCCATCTTGAGATTTCCAACCGGCAGCTCGACCCTGAAGTACATCAATCTCATTACCCCGAATTTCAGCATCCTAACTTGCCCGTTCAGAAAGCATGAAGAGCACCGAATAATACTTTATTCTCCAAGAAATGCTGATAGTGATGCCCAGAAACATGAAGTGTGCGCTTACCTCTCATCCAAATAAGTAGGTCGAAAGAGGATATGTAATAGCAGGAAATTTGGAAGCATGTTTCATGGACGTATGACATGTATACTAAGTGACATATAAATCCGAACACCCAGTTTAAATGGTTTTATTTTAATAAAAGTTGGTGAATGAATTTATCTTACTGTAAATAACAAGTGAAAAAATTTTCAGCCTCATCAGTTGGACATTCCGGTTTTTATACTGCTTTTTTTTTAATTCACTAACGCTCTAAAAATGAATATTTCAGCCGCAGTAAAGAATCAACGTTGGCGGATTTTGGTTCTTGACGTCCTTTACGATCGGTTACGATGCCTAGAGTACGGAGACCTGTACGATTTCGTCAACTTAGTGAGTTTGATAGGGGCCGTATAGTGGGACTTCGGGAAGCTGGACTTTCTTTTCGGGCAATTGCAGTTAGAGTGCAAAGAAGTGTAGACACTGTGGTTAGGTGTTGTCAGGCATGGCTTCGAGAAGGCCGTACGCAAAGAGCAAGGGGCACTGGACGCCGCCGTAGAACAACAGACCGTGAAGATCGCCGCCTAATATTATTGGCCTAAAGGGACCGTTTCTCCACTACCAGGTCCATTGCAAATGAATGGTTTGCAGAACACGGAAGACCTATTGGCATCCGAAGTGTTTACCAACGAATGAGAAGTTTTGGCTTGTTTTCATACCGGCCACACTGGGTCCTCCCTTTAACTCGAGAACACCGACGTAATCGCCTTGAGTGGTGCAGACAACGGTCACTCTGGGATCAGGAATGGAACAGTATTGTCTTTAGTGACGAGTCTCGATTTTGTTTAGGCATGCACGATGGTCGTGCCAGGGTTATAAGGCGACGTGGTGAAAGGAGGAATCCACAGTTTTTTGTTGAAAGACATGTTCATCACACTGTTGGAGTTATGGTTTGGGGTGCTATAGCTTATGGTTCCAGGTCACCTTTAATCTTCATCAGAGGTAACATGAACGCGCAACGTTATATCCACGAAGTTCTAGACCCCCATCTTTTACCCTATCTTGACACCCTGGCAGATCCAACTTTCCAACAAGATAATGCCCGACCACATGTTGCAAGAGTCACAATAGACTTCTTTCAACATAATGATGTCACATTGTTACCATAGCCACCAAGATCTCCCGACTTATCCCCAATTGAGCACGTGTGGGATATGATGGGTAGGAGATTGCTCAATTTGCAACGTCCTCCTCAGACTCTAGAAGCACTTCGAGAGGAGTTGGTGGTTGCCTGGAATGAGATACCACAGGAGGACATTGACCACCTGATCAGAAGCATGCCTAGGCGCGTTGGAGAATGCGTAGCACATCAGGGTGCATCCACACATTATTAAAGGTCAAAGGGCTTTAAAGCAGTGCAATCATTTTGAAATTTTTATCATTTACTTATTATGCTTCATTAAGTACTTATACAAAATTTTATTAAAATAAAACCATTTAAACTGGGTGTTCGGATTTATATGTCACTTAGTATATATAATTGTCTCTTTCGTTAATCTGTTTGTGTGTCGTCTTCTGTTTGTTTGCCAATTCGTGATTTCTCTATAAGTTGGACGTACCGAAAAAACAAAACAAAAATAGAAAAAGGTCATTAAATTACTTGTTGACGTTTTCGAGGCTCCTGATATTTACTGATTTTTTTGGAGGGGTTAAAAATGTAAATTTTATTTTCCACTGCACGACGTTCGTGCCGCGAGAGTACTTTATGGACTTAATCCACCTAGTTGATCCGTGACAAAAAAACTGTTCACGAACAATAATTATCTCCTCAAGCGCAGCAATAAGATGCCCTTTGACACACATAACGCAGTGTCAAGATAAAAGAAGACAACAATGTCCACGTAGGGTCGAAAATAAATAATAAATAATGTCAGTAGGATAAAGGTGAAATAAGTAGGTCTGGCAACCCGAACCTGAGCCAAATCGCCTGGAGGTCTTCTGCAAAACTGTCACGTACGCGTGTGCTTCCTTTGAGCGCAACGTTGGGCGCTGTTTCCACACGCATAGAAACAAATCAAAGAAAAGACGTACAAAGGCTGCACCGGAGATTATTTCAGCAGATCTAGAGCCAGTTCGCAAGAACTTTACAAACACACAATTTCTTTGAAAGGGAAGCACCTTGTTCATACCATGCATTTCAGATTAACTCACGAAAATTGGGAGTGACAATATTCAGATAAGCTCATTTTGAGGTACTGTCAAGTATTGTTGTACTAAGAATTATAAAATAATTCAAGTATCAGCTGCCAGCGGACCGATTTTTAAAAATAAAGCATTTCCGTTTCACCCTACTGACAAAACTTGATGACAATAAGTACATTTTTAAAAAATGCAAACAATCCGACTGCGGTAGCTGTAAAGAATGGACATTTATAGTCAACGTCAAACAAAGTGGCGTGCACGTCATCAAGGTGGGTGTGTTGAAAAATTTACATTGTTGCCAAACTTTTTGTAAAATAATAAAATTTATTATTTACATATCTAGGTTTATAAGCAATATTAACCTCAAATGAGAACAAAAATAATAGTATAATAAAATTATAGATCTCTACTTGCATAATCATTAAGTATGACAATTATTGATCAGATGACACTATGAAACTACCATATTTAATTGATAGCTTAAAGGTACTGAATAAAAATCCAAATGGGGTCCTCCAAATTTTATGCATGGTATTTATTTTACAGAATTCATACAGAAAAATGCATTCTAAAATTAGGTAAGCTACTGGTGTAAGCTTTTTCTGTACAATAAAATTAGTCGGAGTTTCTTTCTTCAGCGCTGTCTGAATCTGAATCTTCATCACTCTCAAAGTTGATTATTAAAGGTTCGATGTCTGGTCGATCAAAAATTCGTTCTCTTTCATACCATTTAAAAATTTCTTGCTCAGTATGTCGAACACTATTTTTCCACATGTCTGGGGTAACCGTTTGTAGAGCCTCGATCCACATATCCAAACAGTCTTTTTCACTGTTACCATCTCTACCAATATGTCTGTTATAGTAACCTTTTGCTATGCCCCAAATTAACTCAATAGGGTTAAATATACAATGGTAAGGAGGCAGACGAAGAACTTTGTGCCCATGTTGTTCCGCCAATTCATCAATCACGTATATTTTAGGTGGTTTGTTTCTAAAAAAGCAGTTATTTTAAGAATAGGAATAAACAAAAGAAATATAAACTGTCGACCAAAATATATATAATTAAGAAGCATTATGTACCGAGCAACAATACTCAATAGCTCTGTTTTAAACATTGTGTTTAAAAATGGTATGTTTTGATTTGTCAACCAGTCTTGGATATTTTTTTTTGTCCATGCATTGTTGGGCACTTTGTTCAATATCATGCTGTGATAAGGGGCGTTATCCAGTATAATCATAGATGGACTCTCCAGTTTTTCTAATAACTGATGTTGAAACCATTTCAAAAAATTGTCCTGGTTCATCTCTCCATGGTAATCGCTCAATTTTGTTTTCGAAGAAAATATCGCTTCACTACCCTCAATAAACCCATTTTCATTTCCAGCATGTAATATAATGTATCTAAAATATATTAGTTTTAAATTTTATAGTGCAAATTGTGTAAAAGTACATACCTTTTACCATCTGTTTTAATAGATTTCACGCTTTTTTGGTTTCCATTTTGCCAAGAGCGACCTATGGTCCCATTTTGAAATATCCAAGTTTCATCGAGGAAGACAAACTGGTATAAGGCCTCAACCTTGGCTTGATTGTATTGCCTTAGAAATTCCACCCTTTTCAAAGCTATACTTGGTAGTTCCATGAGCCCTCGTCGCGGATTGTCCTTAAGCCACTTAAATCCAAGATCTCTAAGCAACCGCCTTAAAGACGTGGCACTACCATCAAATAATGCCCTATCTCTTAATCGAGACCATAAAGTTTGTATCGTAACTTGTTCTTCTGAAACCATGTGTAATATGACATTATAATTTAGTTAACAAATTAATGCAAATTTCTGATAAGTTATTATAATAAGATCTTACTTTTGTGATACATATTATAGATCACTTCTCGAATGGCACTTGTATCCAATGTCGCTGTGTTGGTTACACGTTTAATATAACTCCGCTTTTTCTTGGGCGATTCTAAATTTGCATCACTTTTCACACCCTCGGAAATACGACTAACTGTCCTTAAACTAATTTTTAAAGCAGCAGCAACACGCTACAAAAAATGAAATAAAATTTCACTATTATTAATATACATTACATATAATTATTAGTAACCTACCTCTTGAACAGCATTTAAAGGCAACAAAGGCTCGTTGTTGTCCCTTTCTTGCTCAAAGTAGTGCATTAACGAGGCCACGAGTTCCTTACACCGACTATTTAACTGTTTGGGCATCTTTATATACCAAAATTGCCTTTATCTACTCGTAAAATGAATAATTTTGTTTTGAAACAAACAGTTGTTGATTTACAGTATGCGGGGCCAAAGGATTTATAAAGATTTGAAATGCCACAAATTGATTCAGTGTCAAAATTAATACAAATGTCAGTTCCCAGTTTAAATAAGTTTCAAGGTGACAATGTGTGAACGCTGCGAAATCGGTTTAGTGCGTTTACATGTCGATAAGTGATTGGAGCGTTTGCAAAACATTTTATTTCGCATAATGCGTCTAAATTTGTCAGAAAGCAACTTATTTGATATTTTAATAACAATGTTTATATGACTATTAACCATAATAAGAGAGTAATGACCATTTTACAATTTATATATCACATTAATATGAAACTGCAATAGAGCAATTGTTTGTGATAGAAACCTAGGCATTAGGTCGGGGAATTTTTATCGTGATGACGTGCACGCCACTTTGTTTGGCGTTGACTATAATTATGCTATCAACAGAAATCTAGAGTCACCTGTATGTTGAAATCCATCAAGCTGTTTACGGTGTAGGGCAATAGGGATATCAAGGTTGAATTTTTTCATTAAAATCTGCCATCTTGTTTTTATAAAATTTTAGTATAGCCAGTGAAACTTGCACAGTCAAGATAAATCTAGAGACACCTCATATGTCAAATTCCATCGATCCATTTAAGCGGCAACCCTTAAAATAGGATTTTCAAGGTTGAACTTTTTCATTAAATTTTAATATAGTCGGTGTCACACGTACTGACGAAGAGTTTTTTGGATTGATATATCTCTTTTAATGATTTTGGACGGCAGGGGTATTACGTATCTTGAAAAGTGACATTATGCCGAATATTTTGTTTTGACATTGTATTGGTTATTTGTGACATTATGTAGGTTTTTCTACAAGCTGATAGGCACGTTGTGAACGCGTTTTGTAGTTGTACGTATTGCATAAAGGTCATGAGGCTTCAGATATCAATGTTTGGCTTTGATGTGATGCAAAATCTGCTACAGAGATGGCATTACTGGAGGTCTAAGCTGTAAGTTGTATGTGTTGATGATGATTCCATTAGATTCTTGTCTCAAATACACATACTTGGGATTCAAAGCTAGAAATTAGTTGCGCATCCACTTTTTCTAATCCATTCTGGAAATTACCTATATATGCAAATTTGCTTAATTTCAATTTCAATATGATTAATTATATTTACTGTACAGTGTCGAATGACAAGTCATATACATGCTAACAGTAATTGCATACTACGGGGGCACGGTAATTCTCCTCAAAGTTTTTCGTAACTTATAACTTTGAACATAACCTGTCTTGCGAAAGGAAAACATATACCTATATAACCGGTCGGGCACAGCTAATAGCTTTTCTCACACAGTAAGTATCACTGATTTTATATACATTTAGATCAATACACATAATCATCCAGATGCGATATTGCTATTCAACAAACTTTCTTCCCAGATATAAAAACTACAGACCACTCGGCTTCACAGAACAAATGCAACAATGCTTGTAGTTTAGTTGAGTGATTCCTCCATAGATGGACGTTGACAGCGATCCTAGTGAGCGAACGTGGAATGACTGCTTGCGCCCTAAAAACAACCTACTCTGCAAGATGACAACTTATAGGTTTTTTTTGACGCTTTATAGATTTTTTACATAATACCCGTGCGGGTCTCAGTAGAACTACAGGCATTACTTTCATAGATATACGTTTTTTAATTTTGTCTCACCGTCATGAACATTTTCTCGCCAACGTGTAACGCTTCCTTTCCGCAAAAAGTCCAGAAAAGATAGAATGCAATGAAGATTCCAACTTTTCTGCACAATTACAGAAAGGGGGTTACCATTAGCTTCCGGTAGCTCAGTCGGTGGCATGAAGACATCTTCAGGCGTGTAGCTGTGTGTCGACCATGGCATGGCTAGAGGATAGAAGAACAAACAGAACACAAAAATTTAACAGATTTTATTTAACAAAAAAAGCATTTTCATTACATTACAATTTTATAGTTTTAAAGAACAAAATAAGTTTTACATCTTTGGCGCTGCTATAAAACTATCAACTTATCTTTCGCTGGTCCATTTTTGAACGGACTGAATTCTTAGCTCTTGTTCGATCGGCGGCTCAAGTGAAAAGGAAGCGCGAGGAAGATCGCAGATCAGGCACTCCGCATCAAGTGGTCCAAGCGTAAAATTTTCCAAGTAAAAAAGCTAGAGATGGGATTAATGAAATGATAATCGAGAAGTGATTTAATAAATACGATCGGACGGTGAAACCGTTACAAACGTATGTGTCTTGTCACTGTCAGTGTGACGACTACCTTGCCTGAAGTTACAACTACAATCTCGACAGTAGAAAGTGAGTGGAAACAACGGTCATATTTCACACAGTTCATGTGTGTGTGCAAGAGCCAGTAGCAGGTGCGTTACGGATCGGTTTGCGCATTTCGTATGACATTAAGACGTAACCGCAAAAAAAACGCGAAAAGAACTATACATACATACAAAATATATCTCTCTTTCCGAAGCACTCGGGTAATTAGACGACTAATATGTAAGCTAATGATTATCAGATCGAGAAGCAGACGAAGCCATCCAAAAAATAGCGTGGAATAAGTTGACTCTGTACTGCCCTCGCAAATGTGACGCTAGTCTCTAATTATTGATGGTCACTTTTATTTAGGAGTGGTAGATCAAAGATTCAAATAATCACATTCATAAACTCGTAATTCAGATCATTAAAGAGCTTAGTATAACTTTACTTGACACATTCACCAAAATTGCAATAATGGTTAATATTGGCATACCATACCGCATTTCTCTTTATTTTATATACTCATTTATGATTACTCCATGCAATGAAAAGTTTTGCTTGTGAAGTCGATGACACTGAATTTTTCAAAATCTCATTAAATTCTTAATTGCCAAAATTATCATTTATTATTCCCAAAACTAAGCTGAAATTTGTTTACAGTTAAATGAAAACTCATTCAACTGCGGGCGAGATAGAGTCAGCATCACTGACACCACTGTTTGACAGGCTGAACATCGTTTTAATGATTTTTACTAGCTTTGTTTAGTTGACGCCTTAAGCTACAGCGATATTTTACTGTGTTTACTAAGTCAGATTTAACATAAAATTCTGGATGTCTGAGGAATAATATAATTATCATTGAATGATTATAATTTTTATATATATATATAATCTAATATGGAGATTTTCATGCAACGCCTCTTTTGTATTCAGGGCGTCTACTATTTTGAACCGAACACCCTGTTCATTTAGTATAAGAAATGATAGTAGATTTTTGCTGATTAAAAATGTATATAGAAATAATAATAAATTTGCCTTTATTTAGTACATCCTTGCACTTAACCACTAGTACACGGTGGCATGAGAAGAGCAAGTAAAAAATCCAAGGTCACTTATATGACATAAAGCATGGTAGAGCATGGTACACCAAAAAAGAGAAAAAGAAGGAATAAGGGATGCACCTGACAAATGATGGACATCAATATTAAGCAATGACTATGCATAGTGTGTTCCACTATTACTCACTAATTGATACATTTCCTAAATTGGTTTAAGGACGTCACTTTAGAGTTAGTATTAATGTTGTTATAAATACTAGTAACATTGTATGTGAAACTGCGCTGGAATAAAGATGAATTATGCTGGGGAATAGTGATTGTGCTTCTATGCCTGATAGTTCTATTATGCGCATTACCTCTACGAATCCACTTGTCTCTAAGATAGAGGTTCAGCATTAATTTGTGGAGGAAAATAAGATAATTGAACTTCAATAAATAGGGAATTTTCAACCAGCACAAAGAAGTAAACTTTTTTGAGATATGATCAGATCGTCTGAGACTAAAGATAAACCTTACTCAACTGTTGTGAACAACCTGCTGTCTGTTCTTAGCTGTGCCATCAAGGCAAGAATACAATGAAATATTACAGTAAGCAAAAACTGGTATTACAAGTAACTTGCAGAGTCTTCAATTTGAAGTTCAGGATAAACTTGTTAGCATATGAAGCTCGGAGTAGCAGGAGCAGCTATCGATATGAACTCCTAATATTTTTGTATACCAAGAGAAATTTATTTTTTCTGTACCAATCTTTACCGATAACAATGATACGGCAGTCTCTCTTCTGGGCTCAGAGCAAAAAAGCATTGCATTTATGGCAAGAATGTGCGATTTTGAACACTGATAAAGCCTTTCAATATCAGAGCTTACATTTTTTTGACCATCGTGGATATTATCTATACCAAAGTAGTAAAGGAGCTGCGTATCATCTGCAAAAGACTGTGTCTCTGAGTTGTTGACATTTCTTGGCAAGGTAGCAATAAATAAAAAAGAAGCTCTGCAAGCACCGGGTATACCTGACGTAATTTTCTGAAAATTTGATGGATACGCTTAAGGAAACACATTGAGTACGATTTTCTAGGTAACTTCTGAAAAAACTATTCGCTTTTTGATCGAAACTATAGTACCTTAGCTTGGCAAGCTGTAGTTGATTTTATCGAAAGCTTTTTGGTTAAAGCTCTGAACATATTATCATAAATGTTTCAAAGAAGAGGTAATGTCTTCCTTGACATATTCTAAAACTAGGTACTAAACAGCTTTTTCTAAAATTTTTGAAATAACTGACAACAGGCTAATCGGTTGTAAGTTAGAAAAGTCATATGGGTTGTTGTGTTTGTTTCGGGAAAGTAACCATTCTCACGGTAACTGTTAATATGCGTGATAAACAGCAATGTTACAGGCAAACTGAGCTTGATAATCGAAATATTCAAATAATCAGCCTTTGATTTAATGATAAATATCACTAGATTCTGAGTTGGTAAAAGAAAACGTATTTTCACAAAATGAATTATCATTATAGTAGTTGTACACATCATCTGGAATAAGGCCACGGTCGTACACTGCAATAAAATATTGATTAATACGAGTACTGCCAGGGTCATTAAGGTGGTCAGGTATAGTTGTTTTTTTGATGCCTGCGCGTTTCATGCTTTTTAACTCTGAAAACAGCTTCTTAGAATTATTTTTTTTGATTTAGAAGATTTAAATATGCTTTTTTTCTTGTCGAATGGATGACAATGCCAAATTCCTCAACTTGGAACGCACGAAATTAACTTCGGTGCTGGCTGCCAGATAATCTGTGTATGCTTTAGACTTTTTTTTCATAATCAAACGCAACGGATAGCCCATGTGCCTTGGGTTTACTCACACAGACTGTTCTTAGGGGGGCTTCATGTCATATGCATCAAGCAGAGCTTCTGTAATCATCAATATTCTCAATGTAACATATGTTGATCAAATGTTTAGCTCCAAAATTTTCCAGAAAAGCATCTTAATAAAAAAATGAAAAATAAAGACGAATTACCATAATTATTATTATTGTAGTTAGAATCAAAAACTAGACAATCACTGTAATCATCAATATTTTCAATGTAACACACGTTGATCAAATGTTTAGCTTCCAGAAAAGCATCTTCATCAAAAAATGAAAAATAAAGACGAATTACTATAATTATTATTATTATTATTATTATATAGAGTTAGAATCAAAAACTAGAGAATCACTGGTATCAAAACAGGTGTAAATTTCCATTTGGATCTAACAATGTCGAACTACTTGCTATTACTCTGGTTATACGTTATATGATATTAAACTTCTTGTTTTTAGAAGCTTTATTCAAATGAAACAAAATATATGGTGTACTGTTTATAAAAAATAATTGTTTGCTGTGTCATATATTAAAATCATTTAAAAATGTGCACTAGTAACATATCAACATTACCACATAGAGAGATTTTTGATATCTTTTCCAGTTTGCTCATAAAACCACTTTCCACTTTAGATGAGACATACACATACATACGTATAGGGTGAAATTTGTGTGTTCAGCCCCATAGCACGACCAGGAGGCCAATTCTTGAGAGAATAGGATTACTGAGAGAGACTGAACGCTGATAAAGGGTGTCCCAAAATTAACGCAAGTTTTGAATTAAATAGAAGACATAGTTTCAAGTCTGTAGTTTGTTGCTTCTTATTGAACGATGAAGTTCTTAGATAGAGGCACATTAATTAGTCGAAAATAGACGTATTCATAAATTCATTTGATAAACGTCAAAACACACGTCAAAAGCTATTAGAAAAGACAACAGAATATCTTCTTTAAGCTATTATATTTCCTCATTTTAAGATTTCGGTCTCTGGAAGGAATTCGGCGAATTGCCCTGTATATTTGGTAGAACTTTTTCAAGTATAAAAAAACATTGCTCGAAAAACTTTGTACTAGACCCTATAACTTTTGTTGGTGATGATTTGCTGGTTAACAGAAAAGGCGTAAACTCCGGGTTAAAATATGGTGAAACCGCGACAGACAACAAATAATGTTGAAGATATTTAGTACTTGTTATATACGATCGGGCGGTCCGATTTTTCACTTTTCAGCCCACGGGCTCCCTTATGCCTGCGGTTACTTCATCGGCCGCAATGTGTAGATTATATTTCAAACTCGTTATGGAGACTACAGGAATTATCCTTTCTTACCAGTTGCTAGGCCACGGTACAAGTGCGAGTGACATAAAGGTACGGTCAATTTATCTTTATTTTCTAATCAAACTGAAAATCTGTTTTTTTATTTTGCCAATCTGGACATCTCAGGCTTAGCAAAAGTTTATGTGACTTGCTATGCTGATTTCACATCACGGGCCATAGCCTAATTGGAATTTTGATATCATACAACTCAAAAATAACACGTCTCAAGTCGCATTATTATGGCAAATTATTGACACCGCTCCATCGCCACTGGTAATTCCTTAGGAAAATCACTCAGCGACTGTGTCGCCATCCTGGAAACAAAAATGCATTGTTTGGGTTACGCCAGCTCAACAAATCCTTCGCGAGCACAAATATTATCGACATCTTTCTAGTTTTATGACGTTTCATAAACCGGCAACCGGGAAAATACGGAGAAGAACAGGAATTTCTTTCTTGAATAATAACGACTGAACCGTGTCCACCTTATGACATTGTTTGTTTGCTCTGGCCAAAATGGGTCACGATAATATATTTGTCTTCTTGAAAACGGACCATAGTATTGATAACCATAGACGGCATACCTTTTCAGTATTTTCAGTATATTCACTGTCTTAGAGTCGCATGGGACGATATGAAATTTGATGTGACATTTGACACGAAAAATTTGTACGGCATCGGGTAATCTGGCAGGTGAGGTTATGGGATGGTCGTATCCACATTACTGCTTTCCTTGCCACTCTTAGCTAAGTGTTCGGCAATCCAGGATACCGACAATGGTACCCTTCACAGAGACCTCGAGATTCCTTACGTAATGACTACATCCAACAACAGGCGCAGTTACGTTGCAGGCGGAATCGAATAGCAACACTCCGTTGCATCAGTTAGTAGACTGCACAGTCGAGCAAGTTCGCAAGCACAAAGACCGAGGCTCGCACTGGTAAGAAAATGAAGTCGTGAAATTCTAGGTCTAACCAAAATGAAAATTTTTCCACACATATAAATTTCTAAATTAATTTCATCCTCTCACTCCACTCCTCCAGCTGACGCACTTTCTCCTCTTTGCTCTTCCCCTTCCTTTAACACATTGACTGCGAACTGGGATGAGGATACCCACCTCAGAAACTGAAATACTTTTTTCCTTTTTTTGGAAGCCGGCAGAGAGCGTCGAAAGACGCCGTTCGCCTCCCACCACAGGAGCGGAGGGCGTCTTTTGACGCTGTTCGCACTGAACGTGTTAATCAAGAACAAAAGTTCCATAGGCCGCTCTGACGGGCAATGACGAATATACTAGAGAACGACAATTGCCAGGTTCCTACAGATACCAAAATTTTCAACGTGCATTCAGTCAAAACAAACTTCAGCAGACTAGTGCGTAGATGCGGCGTGCTGATTGGCCTATTGGAAAGCAAATCAACACTCTTGCGTATGATTTGAGTAAACATCTATGATCCTTCGAGAGGAATATTACGCGTAACCATTATCTAACGTGGAATATGTTATTTAGTAAGAGTAAGACAAATTTCGTAAACACCGACATCCCGCGCTTAATCACTGGAACCGGACCGGCACGGGTATCACGTATCTTGAAAAGTGACATGCCGATTTTTTTTGACATTATGCTGTTTTTTTTACATTATGTAGGTTATTCTACACGTTAACTAAGCACATAGTTGTACGTGTTGCCTAAACGTCATGAGGCTTGTTATCAATCTTTGGCTCTGATGTGATGTAAAGTCTGCTTCTGAGATGGCATTACTGGAGGTCTAATTGTATGTATTGATGATAGTTACATTGGGTTCTTGTTTCAAATACATTTAATTGAGATTCAAAGCTAGAAATTAGTTGCGCATCCACTTTTTCTTATCCATTCTGGAAATTACATATACAAATTTGCTGAATTTCAAAAATGAGAGAGATAAGAAATAATTATATTCACTGTACACTGTCGAATTACAAGCCATATACATGCTAACAGTAATTACACACAACGTAGGCGCGCCGTAATACTCCTCAGTTTTTCGTAATTTATAACTTTGAACATAACCTCTCTTCAGAAAGCACAACATATAAATAACCCGTCATATTCGGCATATTCAGTAATGATTTTCTCACACAGCAAATATCACTGATCTTATACATATGCAGACCAATACACATAATCATCCAGATGCGATCTTCTCAGAGATAAAAGCTACAGACTCGGATCACTCAGCCTCACAAAACTATGCAACCAATAATGCGTAGTTTGGTTGTGTGATTCCTCCATAGATGGACGTTCACAACGATCCTAGTGAGCAAATGTGGAATGAGTGTTTGCGCCTTAAAAACTACCTAGTCTGCAAGTTGACATCTTATAGGTTTTTTTGACGTTTTATAGGTTTTTTACATGATACCCGTGCCGGCCAGTCTGGCCCAGCCCCTTGCGACTGATATTGTTCACATCTCAGAATTCAGACTAAGTAGAAGTAAGTCGATGATCTGTTTATCTCCAAAATCGCATAGTCTGTAGTCATGACAAAAGTTCATACTACAAGTCGATCAGGCTTAAGTTGCTACTTTGACAGTGGTTGACATTTCTCATGAAATTCGTGTCTTCCTGCGAAAACACATAATGGATTCCATGCATTCATAGTATTCCAGACAATTACCGGAAATGGTGAAGGCTTTTGTGGAATGCAAAAAGCGGTTTGATCAGAATAATTGATCGATAAATATAAATATCATATTATAGTCATTGGCGTAGCGAAAGGACATGCACCTTAACGTTGGACTTTTACATGGAGAGTCGAGGTAATTTTGATCTACTTATTTGAAAAATGAAGCGTATTGCAAACAAACAAACACAATTTTTTGATGGATACGGGAAAGGTCCAACAGAAAGTTTAACTGTGAGCCTTAACTATTTCAATTTAAAATCTAAGAGTTCTTAAGAAAGGCCTTTACGTTCACGTTTTAAATAGTAATTTTACGTTCTCGTTTCATTGCCACGAGATTCTAGCGTGGTAACTCAGCAGGCTTAAAAAACGATGAATATCAAATTAATTAAATTACTTCCAAATCTTTTTCTGGATAAATATAGTGACAATAATAAGAATTGCAGTTATCTCCATATTGTGCTCAACTAGGAATTTGATTTTAGCTAAAAAACTGTTAGGATGACAACTATTTAGAAAAACCGGGTGGATCTCAAGCAAGGTCTCCCACTATTTCCAATACCACGTATTCTGTAATTGCTGCTGTTTGGTCATTAGAAGGACGAGCCGCCAATCAGCCGGAATACGGCTTATTTTCCTTGTAGTCCACTATCATTTCAGATGGAATGTTCATAAAGTATAATGATATACAGTAGAATTCAAAATGATACCGAACAGGAAAATGTAATATGGTTTTCTTATTACTTCGATTGTGGACGTCCGCAGTAAAATTTTTACGAGCATCCATCAGAATTGCCCGGAATAGAAGTTGTAAAAATAGATTTATATGGTTTATATGTATTTTATTTGAGTAATATCTGAAGAATATTTCCATTCACGAATACCGTACTATAAGAGTATTTCTGAATTTATAGTCTACTTAGCTTAGAAGCTATAGGGGGGATAGTTATTTTCCTGGAATAGGCTCAATTTGTTACATCTTTGGAGGTAACCTTTCTGCTTCTTACGCTCTGACGTATATGCGAAGCACGTAAGTTAAAAAGTTTTCAATGTTACTGCTGAACGTAACTAACATCGCTTTGTGAAGGAGTCATGATTTAAACAAGAAAAAATGGTTTTGTACATTTCATGCCATTAAGGCATATTCGTAAAGAAACTATAAAAACCCTTGGAATGCGTATTTATCGTTTATTGAATTACTTTCAACTTGTAAGTAGCTTAAGTCGTTCTACAGTTTTTTCAAAATCATCGTAATCATGAAACATCTTATGATTTGTGTTTTTGGAAAGGCCACCGAGGTCGCCTAAATGTTCCACTTATCCGCCGGAAAACATTCAGATTTATAAGGATAGAAGAGTTGGTGTTTTACGCAATTATGAAAAATTGAGGTTATAGTAGAATTATAATGGGAGCAGTTCGGCTAATTTTTTTCCAAAATGCTGACACTTCCGGTTGTACTAGAGGTAGATATCAACTCACTCATTTGTTTTTGTCTTTTAAGCACATACAGTCCCATTCACACAAAAACGCGTGAATTGAATCGCTACTACTTGAGATAGCAATAGTCTTCCCTATGGGCAAATATGATAGTAAACGAGGAACCAGTGTGCTATATTTACAACTTTTTGTACGCCTTTCACTCTAACACAGTCCTGGATTCCGCTACTGACGATATTGAATCAAATGATCTTGTAGAAAAGCAATAAAGAACACTGCCTCCCCTACAATCGCCAGCTGGCGCGAGCACGGTAGCAATTCAACATAAACGTATGTGTGCCGGATTGCAAGAAAGGTGCACCGAGAATTACTTTTAACGTCTACCTCATACGTTTAGTTCCAACAGTTGTTCCTGTCGCCAGATAAGTTATTGTCATGCTGTCATTTCTAATGGATGTACCTCAAATATAAGCTTGCATTCTGCGTGCAGCTATTGATAAGAACGAAGTCAAGTAGGCCGACTCAGTACTTCCCAGTGTCATCAATATTAACGATTATATCCGGAACAAGTTAGCCTCTCTGAGAAAAAACCAACATGTATACCATAGAAGTTGAGTAGGCCCATACAGTTAGTCCACACTCCCCACACATTTGACAACGTTGTGGTCTAGAAACTTATTTCCTATCTTACCGGCAGTACCGATCACTTGGCAACGTTACTACGACATATCTCGCCACTCGCAAGCCACCCATCGGTCAGACAAACATCGGTCAGACAAACATCGGTCATAACCTCAAAACATGTATACACTTTCCAGCACTTACCAAGATTTGGTCATATGGTGCGCAGTAACAAGCTCCTCCCACGGAACGGCGGCAATACAGTATTCGAGTACCGACTGACGCCTACAACTAAAGTTACAGTGCACGTTTTGTTTATAGAATAGTGATAATATTTCTACTATGAGTAATCTGGGTAGAAATAAGGTTTTGAACAACCAGACGAGTGAGGTAATATACTCTGTATACCAATACATTTTCAATTTGAAAGCTGGCAGTGACGGTTCCCAAAATGTGTCAGATATTAAAGCTGAAGTAGCTAAAGCAATTACTTGCATTTTTTAAAAGGTTAAGGATGCCGGAAGTAATGGACAAGAGCGAGCAGCGTTTTCTGGTGAAATTAGTACTGCCGTTTAACAAACTCGTCAAGAGTAACAATCGGAGCGCTTAGGAAGAAACTAGAAGAAGGCTTCATAAATGATCCATTTTTAAATCAGGTACAAAAAGCGGAGATTATCATGACGAGATGAATAGCTCAAATTACGAGAATTGGTTGAAGCAGCAGCTTATTCCAAATTTGCCACCAAATTCTGTGATAGTTAATGATAATGCCCCATATCACATCATACAAGTGGATCCTGAACCAAACTGCAACGCTCGGAAGCAAGTAATGATTGACTGGCTTGTATCTAAAAATATTAGATTCACACCGACTATGCCACAACTTTATGAATTGATAGAGCAAAATAAGCAACAATTTATACAGTATAAATATGATGTAGTTTTATGCATGCATGGACACACTTATACGACTACCTCCAAATTAAAATAAAAACCACAAAATTAAAATATACCCTCTCTCACTCCCTACAACTCCTAATTTATAGCCTCTACAACATCTCTTCTGGAAATGATCACTTGCCACTGAAACGTGAAAACACAAAGTTTGGACATGTATCTTATGTCTAAACTTCATCAAAGGCAGTCTGGTATTTTTCAAGGTATAGCGGGGCCAGGAACATCCAAATCCATCCTTTCTTCATTCTTCGTTGTTATACCGTGGTACCGAAAAGGAAGAGACACATCGCACGCAGGCACTCTTTGAATTGAAAAATTTGGAGCAAGGATTAAATAAATCAAGAGGAGACACTCCGTGGAATGCCTTTATAATCCGCCGGTCGGCCTCATTGACCTTGGGAGCCTTAAAGCTTAAACAGCTAACTTATAGGTCTTGAGAATAGCTTATCTCGCCGGAAGTGTGATTTATAACTTTATTGAATGCAAAATACATTTCGTAGGTTGCCAATGAATAATTAATAAGCCCACCATGAACAAATGTCCAAACAAAAGTCAATTTGACAAAAAATGTTTTCATTTCACTACAAGTGATTTATCCAAAAAGGATTATATATCTGGCAACAACGCATTTATTTCCGACTAAATGACATCCGTGTGTAGACGCCACCAGCTATTTTGTGGACGAAATGTTATTGGAGTCATCTCTTGCCTCTCTCTAATTTTATTTGCTTTGTTTAACTGTCTTCTTCTTATATAGCTACTCTTTGGTCCGAGCTTGATTATCCCGGCGTATTAAAGGGGATGCTGTGATGGCCAGTGGCGTGCGATGCGTTCCGCTGCTATCTTCCTTTTCGGTACTCGAGTATACCATACTTCCTCCAAAACAAGAACATTCTAAGCGAAATTAATATGAGACGTGCCTGATTTCAACATCTTTGAACCCCTTAAAATACTTGCGACTACTTGATAAAGTGACCAGAAAACTGGAAAGCATCGAAAAAATTAGGTATGCTGACATTTTGACCCTTTGAATATATTTTTCACTGTATCCCAAAAGGGGTAGAATCTCAAGTAATATAAGAAAAGAACTTATAGAAGCCATTTTGTTCAGGATATGGTATGAGACGTGCCTGATTTCAACATCTTTGAACCCCTTAAAATACTTGCGACTACTTCCTAAAGTGACCAGAAAACTGGAAAGCATCGAAAACATTAGGTATGCTGACATTTTGACCCTTTGAATATATTTTTCACTGTATCCCAAAAGGGGTAGAATCTCAAGTAATATAAGAAAAGAACTTATAGAAGCCATTTTGTTCAGGATATGGTATGGTAGTAACAGCTTTTTCAGATTTTGACCAGAGGTAGATCAGTATTCCTCGAGTTATAGAAGGGCAAAAAATTACCGAATGGATATGATGGCGTCAAGCGCTGAAATCCGTCATTCCCTGAAATGCCGGTATTGCCGGCAAACATCGTAACAAGTTGATTATTACAACGATTGACTACGCATTTCAGTCATTCCCTGTAATGACTGAACAATTTCAGTCAAACACCGTAACAACCACATTAACTTCGTTACTGCATTTGCCTGATTCAGTCATACATTGTACCAGTTTTGTGTTCATTTGCTTGAGTTGTATTTTCTGTGTTTGTGAAAATTTCGCAGCATTCAGAATTGTTTTACAAGAAACTAAGTGAATATTATGACAGAGTGAATAAGAATAAACCATGGAATACAAATAAGTTAAAGGAGGTAAGTTAATTTTTATAATTTTGTGAACCTAACCTAAATTATAGTATATATATATATATATATATATATATATATATATATATATAAAGAGAAAATAATCATGCGGAGAAATGTATATAACAAAAAAATAGGAAAGTAATGGGCAAAATCCGCAAAAAGGAGGAAAGTGGATTCGAGCAGAAAATAGGATAGGTAATCCGAGCGATACGTATTTCTGCTGGTTGGCTTCATCAGGCCCGAAATGAATGCACATATGCAACTACAAAAGTAGATACACATGCTCATACATCCGGATACGGGTGTAACCTGAGGAAATAAAGATGGATGGGAAAAAATCACACACGAAGTCCACAACAAGAGCCAACCTACACATTGTAGTGTAAAATAGCTAGAAGACCTCGAATTTTCAAGGCTACTATTAAGTTGTGGTTTTTCATGCCCCCATAAATGCTCGAAATGTTGACCATCACGCTCTGTGCATTCCTGAAGTCTCTCATGAATAGACTAAACTGCAGCTTCAACTTCGGCTCTCGGTATTTTACGTATTACATTACGAATTCGGTTTTGCGTATCTTGTCTGGTGGAAGGTTGAGTCTGAAACACGATGTTCTTTGACCGTCTCTATAAATAGAGAGACATTGCCATTTGGTGATTGCTCGAAATAATATGGCCCAATTATTTTGCCTCCCAGTATGCCACACCACACAGTTAAACTCCAATGCCCTTGGTGCTGAACTTCACGCAACCAATGCGGATTTTCTGCAGACCAATAATGCATATTGTGCAGATTGAAATAAAAATTCTCTGTTTTCACGTATCATGCCTAACATCCAATGGCCATAGTTCAACCTCCGAACAACGTCTTCCTCTTTCAAGGCCTGATGCAAAACCACATGGTGCATTCTCAAAGTATATAATTAGAAAAAAGTTAAATTCAAATAGATCCCTATATTTTGATGGTCATTAGATTTTACTTATGGTCGTTCAAAATATTTTGAACCGTTGTTCGTGATATGCCAATCTCAAGGGATAATGCCCTTTTGTCCTAATATGATGATTGCCTTCAACACACACATGCTTGATATTTTCTTGTGTTCTTTCAATACTTTGCCGTTAAAACGTAGAGCGAAAACTACCACTGGCTCGTAAGCTCACCACTAAAAGGAAAAACTCTCACACCGATATCATACGACGATTTGGATATCGAGTCGCGTAAACTCTTTTTGCTACTACGGTATACTAAAGACTTTCAAAATAAACTGCTAGCATATCAACACCATCATCGTTCATAAAAAGCATTTGGTGAGCACAAAAATTGCCCAAAGTAACGTGAAAATATTGACAACTATCGACAATTTGAGGATTATTTATGTTTTAATTAGTTATTTATTTTGTTGTATTCCATGGCCTGCTTCTATTAATTGTCATTTTCGTATATACCCATAGTGAATATGCATACAAACAAAAAATATGCCTTATTGTTATTACCATTACTTACTCACCCTTTAGCGATATTTTGTAATATTTTCAAAAAGGGTGATGAAGGAAAAAGAATTCCAGAAAAATTAGTTTAAAAAAATAACAATCCAAGGGATTTCCGTATAAAACTTTTCCTTGTCCTAAATTTTATGTTAGGAAGAAGAGATGCGGTTTTAGCGTACTTTTTTAGACATCAATTAGCTACCTTTTCATTAAAAACAAAAAACAATACGAATTTAATTTTTTTTTAGAAAATCAACCATTTCTGCCGGAATGTCAAAAAAGCCGCCACATACATATAATATATAAATATAACATTTGTATTCTAAGAATAGCTATTTTCAACTAGCCCAAGTTTGTTAAGCTCAGATCAGCCGTTTCGAAGACACATGATATTTTTACGGAAACCTTGGAATACCCCCTCACCACTTTATTCAAATTGTCAAACAAAAAAAGTTCACATTATCCTCGACTTCAAAGGTCAGGTATTTTTGTGTTAGGTTAATATAGCGAAATTTACAGAAACATCACTATTTTAGATTCAAGATTTACGCCCCCTGGCGGCCATTTCAGAAAATTGAAAATTCTTTCCAGGTTTTTCTCATGGCCGTTTTAGTAATAACTGTTTTTGCCGCAAGCGTCTGCGATGTACTGGTTTCCAGATACAGAGAGAGAGAGAGAGAGAGAGAGATTTAAATGCGTGGTTATTGAT